>VXBO01007014.1:13570-97428 GCA_013400135.1 Rhinoptilus africanus
AGAGAGGCGCCTGGGGGGGGGGGGAAGTCAGGCTTTCATTCAGACTGGTTCTCTGCAGTCCTAATTAAAATAGACTTCAATGAGAAGTTTTCTTTTCCTCTTCCAACTGAAGCTTAAGGGCATAGTTCTAGCTGGAGAGTATATTGTGTTCATTTTACTGTGCGAGTGGTTTGGTAGAGAAGCTGTCTTTCAAACGCAGAGCGACGACTGCGCTGCCTCGGGACTCAGCTGTCACATCAAGGCTGTTTTCCACACATACGTATTATATAGTGTGCGTGTATCCTCACCGCCAGGTAGCTGAAGTTTGTACATCTTACACGGAAGCAACTTCTTCTCACCTTTCAGAAGTTCTCCCTACAGTGGGATTAGAGGTAAACGCATCATATGTTTTAAAGGGAATAATGACAGGGGTTGTCCCTTTAAAAAGGAAAGAATGATGCAAAGCGAAAGACATATGTATAAATCTCTCTCTACATAAATTGAGCCGCAGTACGGGTGCGGTATTCTTTCCTTTGTGCTAGGAAAACCGAAGGGGGGGAATTATTTCCTTTAAATGTTACAGTCAACTTAAGTGACTGCACGAGTTAGTAGACTGCACTAGAAAAAGAAACCTCCCATTTAGCCACAGAGGAAATCTTCCATTTAGCCGTTTAATTAAATAGGAAATGGCAGTGCATAGCCCAGTCATTGTCTCAGCCCTCGTGGAGAGGATCAGAAGAAGGTCAGGAGCTTGTTCATTTTCTGTGCCCACGGCCTCTGTCCCGAGACCACCAGCAAGGATGGCCAATTAATACCAAGTGCTTTAGGGGGTTTTGGGTTATGGGGTGGTTGGGGTTTTTTTTGTCCACTAGGATCTAGACTGAGGTTGCAAATTCATCTCCGAGACGCTGCTACACAGTCGGTGGCAAGGATTTCAATCACTGTATCTCTCAGTAAGAATGAGATTAGTCAATGAAAAGTGAAAAATTGGTGCTTCAGGTTTCTTTGTAACTAGCACTGCCACACCAGCGAAAGATACTTTCCTGAAATCTCCTTCAAAGTTTTGGTTTCAGAATTCAGTCTCTTGCCCAATGCACTGAAAATACAGACAATGTCAAAACGCAACACAGAAAAACCCCCAAATTTTCTCAGCCTCAAAGAGCTATTTTTAGATTTTATTGTCATACTCATTATCTGAATCACCTCTACTTCTAACTAAGGAGTCTGTACAAAGCTATCACTGCTTGCTGGTCAACTTTTTAAACCTTACTGAAACGGCATTACTGCTGCTGGGCTCTCCTCTCCTCCATCCCGTTACCTCTGATTATTAAAGGCTCAATTTGGTGCAGTGAAATTCTGGTAAATTTGAGCACTGGGAGCATCCGCAAGCCAGGCAGTGCACCGTCGTTGGTAGCGTGAACATCACCTGTGGCAGTCAGCTTGAGATGGTATTTATGGTGATACCTCCTGGAAATTAGGCTGACAGCCCCAATTTGCGTTGCATGCTGCAAATCACCCAGCAGATTTCAGAACGCGGTATTTATTTTATTTTTTTTTTGCTTACAGTTGACCTCTGCTGGATTCGCTCTCTCTGAGAGGTGCAAGCCTGATTGATATTACTGGAGATGGGTATCTGTGTGTTGCTGGCTGCTTTTTGCCCTGTCCAGGCGTGCGTGCCGGTGCTCGCGTTGCCTCCCCGCCGTGGCCGTGGCAGCCAGGTCACAAACCGCGATGCAGGGCTGGCTCGTCCCCTACCGAGTCGCACAGACTTCCCTGCTCTGGGCCGGAGGACTGGAAATCGGTGAAGTATCGGGCGGATAACTGTAGAGATAATACCGACTTCTATATCTATTGTCTATCCTGGTAGGAAAGAAAATATTACGAAGGCTTGTAGCACACACTGTTTTCTTGAAGAGCTGGACTGCCTTCTACCCTGCAGTCGGGTTCATCAGCGGTGTGCGGCTGTGCACATAGACGCACTGTAGACACACACTACGGATACATATATTCCCAGTTTTGGTGGTGGTGAGCAGAGGTTTGGAGATAACTGGGATTTTAAGCAAAAAGTAAGGAAGGTTTCAAAGCACCATCTGACTGTACGTGTAAGAAAGGCAGATAGAGTGTGTGGTAGTTTAATCTGAGCAGAGCATAGGGTTAGCTGTTATCTTTCACTGACCATAGTTAAAAATGAGTTCCAGGAGCCCATCTTTACAACTAACCCTTATATTACCTTTGAATTCCCTGCTGGGAAACACGGCTTCGCTTATGAATGTATCTAAATGATACATCATTAGAAATATAAAAAGGATGGAGCGTCGGGGAGATGCCCTGTATCGCTTGTGTAACTCAAAGGCAATCCTGACCGTGGGAACAAGGACTTAGGGCAGTTTTGTACGGGTTCGCCCTGCAGCGGGGGCTGAGGTCAGCCAGTGGGCTTACACTGGGACTGTCTCGGTGAGATGAAAGGAGGTGGTGAGCCATGGCTTGCCTTGCTGCTTCCCTCATCCTGAGGGCAGCCAGGCTCTGCCCAGCATCCCGAAGGGTGTGGGACCGACTGCCATCCGTTCTACACGCGTGTTTCCGTTCAACATCCGCTGCCATGGGCCAAGAGCGGATTGTGGCCGTGCGGTTCCGCTCCGGGGAGCGGCGCGGCCGTGCCCAGCCCCTCTGCGGCCGCCACGGCAGGGTCCCGGGCATCGTGCCACAGGCCAGCAGGAGCTGGGGGGGGGAAGGACACCAGGACAAGCTTTCTCCTCCCTGTGCGCTTGCAGGATGGAAATGCAGCCTGACGAACCTGAAGCCGTATATAGAAAGAGATAGATAAACTCTGTTAACCGCAGAAGCAGGTTTTAAATACATTAAAATATTTTATCCCATTATTTGTTTTGACCAATTGACCACAATATTAAAAATTCAATCATGGAGCAGCTGACAAGTGCGGTTGCCTAATTTTATTTAAGGGTTCTCTTCCCCCCAACCCCCCCCTTCCATTTTTCCATCCTGTTAACGCTGCTGCCTGTGCCCAGACAGTAATGGGCTTCTTGTATGCCCACGACTGTTATGATCATGTAAATTTATTGGTGCTTAGAAGAAGCGAGCTATTAAAACATTACAACAACCATTACAGCCAGGCTCGTGTTGGCTTTCGCTCCCAATGAACATATGCTTCCGAGTGAATGCCTAAACTCTTATTTATGGATTTAATTTAATATGCGGAAAGAATTCAAAATTAAATTTTGTGTCTGCCTCCAGAGAGTGTCAGTGTATAATAACATGGTAATTTTTACACATCTTTATGAGAAATGGGAAAATTAATTCTTTCTGACAAGTTGTAATTATTCGACTTGGAACAGTTGCAGCTGAGCAGTTTGCATGCCTGTTGTCTGTTGTTGCACAGCGTAAGGGGAAAACGTGGGGATGGAGATATATTGTGTGTCTGAGAGTTTCTAATAGCTTCTGACATTTTAGCCCTGCATATTATCCGGGTGCTCTTTAAAGGAGTGGGGAGCGTAATCTGCTGCCTAGCTGGGACACGCTTGCAGCAGTGGGACCAGTGTCGGGAGATGGGGTGGGAATTACGTGGCCTGTCTGAGGCTGAGGAAGAGGCTCTCTCCATTACTTTGCACATGGTTAAAGCTGAAAGTGCAGTAACGTTATTTGTACTCTGGCCTCACTTATTTTTTCCTCCTTAATGGAGATACAGGTGGAGGAAGACTGTTGATTTTAGCTGTGCACCAGCAGAGCTGTCCTGTTTAAGCGTGTTCTCTTTCTCACCGAAATAAGTGACAGTTGAAGGCACTTAGCACCTCTCAACCACTGGGGACTGACTCCCCAAAAGTTAGTGGTCTTTTACAATAAGAATATTTTAAAAATAAAGCACACCTCGTGTTGAAATGGGAGCTTTCATGACAAACATTTTCATGAGGGTGACTTTGTTCTTAGCTAACTTAACTTCTGTTTCAGAGTTGCTGCTGACAGGTAGGACATGTTCATCAAGCACAAGCCTGAAGCGTCACTGGATGTATTAGATAAAAAGGAAATTTATTCAAGTGAATGAAGTGTGTATTCCTGACTTTGAAGGCAAACCTGGCAGTAGTGGGTGCGCTGCATTTTTTGTCCTCCTGGAATGGTCCCTTTGGGATAAACACCTACTACAGGCAATGCTTAGAAAACATTTTATCAGACACACATTAAAGGAAATGGAAGTGCCACAAATGAAACAGCACTGTGCTTACTTTTATTCCCAGTGACTTATCATAGTTGCATTAGCTTGAAGGGTGCTAATGGTTTAGAAGGTGCTACTCTTTCCTGTAAGACACTGAAGAGGTTTTGTTGATGCCGGTACTTGGCATATGAAGATACCATGGTTTAGGAATATTTATTTCTCTAAAATGTAGTGTGCTAGCTCTGATATATGTCCTGGTTACAGTCTGGGTTATTGCTGAAGCTAGATAAGTAGTGCAAAACCCTGTGAGTTCACAACTGCTTGGGGGTTTGTAGGTGTTTACCTTGAACCAAAGACTAACTCAGCTTCCAAGGTCTCAGGAGTCCTTTTGTGTCTAGTGGACACCTTGGCCTGGTAAGACACTGCAGCTCAGTGAGGCTTAGCTGGGGCCTGGAAGCTGGCGGGAGAAGGTCGAAAATGCTGCTGGTTTCATTGCAGCAAATGTCTTTAGGGAATCTAGGGCTTTGAGGTATTGTATGGATGAGGTATTGTATGTATGGATAAAGTAATGTGCTCCTAAGAGGACTGGTGTAAATCAGATTTCATTGGGAATGATTCATGTCCAGAGAACCCAAACCCTTTGGATATCACTTTTTATTTGGACCTGCATAGTGGGCTCAGCAACAAACCTTAAAGCTAGGGATGGTAGTGAAGCAAATGCTTGCCAGCTGGCAAGCAAGAGCACAGGACGCTTCCTCAGCGAGCCGACTGCTCCCTACCGGCATCACCCGTGAGCTTGGAGAGCAGCCTCGGCAGCACTTCCCAGCCTCACCTGCCCTGGACTCCTCCTGCCTTTCCTCCGGACTCAGCACTGTGAACCTCTACTTCGAAATGGTCATCAGGACTCCCTGCTGATCGACGGGGAGAACAGGCAGTTTGCAAGTTCATCTTATCTTAGATGCTAAAAGAGCCTAGGTGAATTGTACCTGAAATGGCTTATTCCTCTGCCTTTTAACTCCCCAGGGAGTTACAGAAATGTAGAAGTCGGATCCTGTCTTGAGGGACCAGTGAGAACAGAAAAACTTGAATCTTACATGTGAAGATGTCCCCTGTTGGTTTGTTTGGTTTTGGTATTTGGTTTGGGTTTGGTTTGGTTTATTTTTTCAAACCAGTGAAAGTTTTATTTCCAGTTGCAGCGAGTCAAGCATTGCATGAAGCGAGAGTGTCTCATTCACCAGCAAATAACCTCCAAAAAATCTAACTTGTTATGAGAATGACTCCTTGGCAAGAACACATGCAACTCTTGCGGTATGCCTTCAGGTCTTAATTTTTCTTTCCTTCCAGAAAAGGCTGCAGTTTATTCCTGCTCTGGAGAAACCTCTCCTAACTGCTGTCATCTGGCACTCTGAGCCCTTTTATTTGCTCTTTGCTGCTTTTAAGGGAACGCTGCTCAGACCTCTTTCTTCCTGAGAACACGTTCTTCTCATGCCATCCTGAGCTGCTCCATTCAGGAAGACAAGAGTCCCGAGATTTGTCAGTTTTCTTCCAGTTCGTTTTAAACCACAACAGGAGACATATTTAACGGTAAGGTAAAATCTGGGCTTATTTAGCAAGACTTAAGAGCAGTCTTGTAATTACAAATTGGAAACAGAAAATAATTTTTTTAAAAAAGAGCAAATAAATGCTGCAATTCCATGTTAACAGCCGGATAACTTTATATATTGGCAGACAGAATATATACAGCGTATATACACGTATATTTGTGTAGGTGGTGGACTTCTTACCTTACCTAGAATCACCTAGAGAGGTCTGAGGTTGGTGAGAACTCGAGTCTCAGTAATAACTCCGTGACCTGTGAGTGTTTCCTTCAGTTTTCATTGCCCTCATCTTTTATTTTTTCCTTCCCCTGTTACTCCTCTTTGGAGTTAAAAGTTGGGCTACCACTGTGGGGCTTGTGTTGTTTAAAAGTATTGAACAGTGACTTCCCCTGGGTCACACGGACCAGCCAAGGATGCCTGTGAGCTACGCGACTGCAAAAACACTTTGACCACATTTAGCTTGGAGACGACCAGTTTCTTTCCCCTTACCTATTCCCCTTATAGTTCTATAAATGCATTCAGATGAAGGATGTCCGTAACACCCTGGTGACCAGATTTTACAGTTTTTATCAATGAGATTAAAGAACTAGTTAGTGAGGCCTCAGATGGTTGTGTCTGAAAATAGGTGTGCAGTCGCGCTGTGCCGGCTCAGCCCCGTTTCTAGCAGTCTTTCCACTGTTTTCCTGTGATTGAGGCGGCTGGGGTCTGGGTTTGGGGATTCCCTTTGGCTGGTGATTGTGCCGGCTGTGCTGCTGGAGGTGCAGAAGGAGGATGGTTGGGCTGTGCCTTCATTTTCTGGGAGGCTTTGGGAGCCCGGGGAGTGTTTGCTGTGCCCTCCTGTTGACTAGCACGCGTAGGTGATGTTAGTCATGCCCTAGGCATGGTGGAATGGGAATGATTTTTGGAAGAATAGGTGAAGGTGGGGTGTGTCTCATCGTCATCCAATTCGCGAGGATACGTTCTGTACGGAGTTTGATCTTGCAGCGCACCTAACTTATGTATCAGATGTATTATGTGGCAGCATGATTTTTGTCAAATGGCTTCACCTAAGAAAAGCTTGGTCAGCTTGGTTCTCACCTTATTACCACTACTCTCATGAGACTTGTGCTGGATGCTATTTCTTTTCAACCCCTCCTCCCTTCCGAAAACAAAACAAAAAAAAAGCCCACAAAAAAAAAAAAAACAAAACAGTCCCAAAAGATCCAAAACCATCTTTCAGCGCTGAACTCTTGTTAGGTGGCATCTTGAATTACGGCCTTGTTTCATGAAGACAAATACAGCTTCTGGAGAGGTTACTGCTTGTCAAATAACATACATTTTTCTTAAAATAGGGGAGCTTACCCTTCCCATCTGAGCGTGCATAAAGAGGAACACTTTGAGAGGTCTTCGGGCCATTCTGCAAAGCTCATTCTAGAAAATACTCCCACATTTCTAACCCTGAGCCTTGAGTATAAATGATAGAGAGGTAATCAGAGCCCAATCACCAAATGTACTTCATTTTATTTATTTGTTTATTTGATTTCCAGCTATCACCAAGGCCATTTTGAAATGTATTTTCATGCACGTGGCCCAATATACCCATTTTCTATTCATAAAAAAGAAAAAACTGGTTTGTGTTTTTTCTTAAGGAAAAGAGGGATTATTTTTCTTTTATTCCCATAGTTTCCCAAACTATTGGTGACACAGGGCGTTTATGCTGTTCCTGATATTAACATGGTGCTGTTCGGTGCTTTATGTCCAGAGAGTTTTCAAATGTTATTTGTTGTCTTATCCAGAACCGTAACTCATAAGACCAAGTGTTGCAAAATGGTCCTGGTTGCGGCATTTCTTCTTTTAATTTTTTTAAATGATTTGGGGAACAGACGGTGGTTTAGAAGGAGATGTGGGGGCTTCATAACTTTCCATAGTTCATGAAACATAGAAATTTCTATTTAAACATACGTGAGCTTTTATCTGCAATAATGCCTCCCTTCTGTGGGGCATTTTCCACAAACCCAGTTTCTCCGCACCACTTCTCTCTTTTACAGATGGCAAAACGAGACTCAGAGAGCTTAATTACTCCAGGACTCACAGAAAGATAGCAGCAGATTAAGGAATAAATCATGTTTCTTAAATTGCAGTCCAGTGTTTGAAAATAACAGCATCTTTCTTTACTGTGCTAGATCAAGCTTAGTGATGAGTGAATTAAATAATCACCAATACAATAAAGAGATCTGGTTCAAATATACATTCAGATATTTGGATTTGGTTTTCTTGGAGGTTGACAGACTTCTCTGAGATTCTGACATTGCCAAACGCATGCTCGTGCTCTTCTGGAGCGATCCCCTTCGGAGACTTCCCTGTACTAACGACATCCGATAAAATATTATTCATATTGCAAGATCTGGCTGTCTTCTGGGGGTTTTGCTGACTGAGCAGCAAACTTGCTGAAGAAGTTGGGTGTGGGGCCAATCCTTGCTACTGATCGTCCTGTGGCTGATGGCTGCTAAATTCATCTCTTGATCGCCCTTCCTTCTGTAAAACGGAAAAAACACCTACTTCGTCAGTGTGCGAGGTGTAATGAGTTGTGTTGTGTTTGATGAGGTTAAAGCACTGTAAAAGTTTCATCGCGGTGCATCTGCTTCCAGTTTCAGCGGGACTGGAACAGGCTGCAGAAGAGCTTCGCTGTGCGATAGCAGTTACGGGAAGGGATCGAGAAACTTTTGAGCACGCCGCTAAAATTCGGGCTGGGTTTGGCGGAGGAGGTCTGTCTATCCCCACCGATTTCGACAAGGAACCAAGCACCCTCCTGTCTCCTCCCTAGTTCTAACGCTTGTAAGTTGACCTGCATTTTTATCCAGTCGAAACCTTGAAATTCGGGCGCAGTTAAGACTTCGGTGCACCAAACCCGCCCCGCTCTTCCTTGGTGACAGGCAGCATTTCCAACAGCCTCCCAGCGCCGCCCGGATCCCCTTTCCCTTCTCCGTCTTTTTTTGGTTCTGCATATCAGAACGTGATTAAAATCATTATATCCCTATCTATATCTTGCTGTCTGTTTTCCTTTTAATTAGGTTGTAAAACAATTAGTTACCACCGTGTCTCTCTCTTCCCCTTCTCCATCTCTTTTTTTTTTTGCGACTCCCCCAGTGCGCCCAGAGCTGTTTGTTCTCCCCGGGCGGGGAGGAGGGGGCCCAACCGTCTTGCTTTATTTACAGCAGGGTGAAGGTCAGATATAAACAGTTTTTGTTCTTGTGCTGTTGCTTTCTTTTGTGACCTATCCTGCATTGTTTGGCTTTTTTCCTCCCCCGTGCTTTGAAGTGCCGCACACCAGGTGTTCCTGTTCTGAATTACACATGAAAGGACCACATCCCTGGACTAATTAACTAGTAAACTGCACCCGCCTCCCCTGGGTTTAATTGATGCTGCTCTTAAAAGGGGAAGCCAGTTTCTTATTCCTCCTGATTTCACACCGTAGTCATCTCCTCTTTATCTCCCTCAATACGGGAGATACTCTTGATTTCTCACTCCTGGGCCACACGGTGCTTAATATGTCTTCTCATTTCACAATTAATAAAACAATTATCCAGTATGAAATTTTTGAAAGAAATCCTCCACATTTATCTATTTATTTTTTTTTTTTTCCTTGGCTCCTGATTTCTTTGTGCCTGGCGCTTGCAGCCTCTCCGGGGAGTGCAACGTGCAGAACCGCACCGCTTCCCGAGAGCTGGAAGATCCAGTATCTTGCTGCTAATTATTTTACTTGATTGTCTTGACCCAACAAAAGCATTGGTGTATACCGACATCTTCCATGGCTCACAGTTTCTTTCCTGGGGCAACATTTCTTGCAGTGTAATGAGCAGGAGCTTTCCTGATTTCTTTGTTGTGGTAGCGCACAGATACACATCTACCTTGTCTCTGCAACGGGCTGGGCCTTGTCGGTGGCAGAAAACTGCATGAAGTGATCAAAACCAGTTTAAAACCAGCAAGACTAAACAAAACGGAGTTCCTTTCTGTGTGCCCTCCAAAACTGCTCGGTGCAGATGCATCTCTAAGTTGATAAAGACCCATCTTCGGCTGAACTGGGACAGAGGACTGGGGTAAACGGAGAAGGTGGTCATGTGGTGGTCTCTGTGTAGTTTATCCGAACTGGTGCGTGGGTGTACGTGGACATTTTGGGCTGGGGCGTAGCAGATGGCCCCAGGTCTCTGGTTGACTTCCCTGGGCTGGGCAGCCGTGCGGGAGGAGCTGTGGTGGTTCTTGGGGCAGCAGCCCAGGCAGGAACGCCAATATCATCGCAAATGATATGCTGTATTGCAGAGATGTGCAAAACCAAGCCTTGTGTTTGGGCTGAAGGATGTGGAGTGCTGCTGGGGCCGTGCTGGGGTGCGGGGAGGTCCCGGCCGGGTGGTGCTGTCAGGTGGAGAAGCACCACACACAAACATTTGTATAATGGCTTCTTAATTTTAGGCTTTCTTGCCCTTAAATGCAGTGTTTGTGTCTTGCTGGTGCTTTGGCATTTTGAGATGTTAGGGAATGGTTTCATTCCCCGATTTTTTTTTTTACCCCAAATAGGTAATTTCTTCAAAGATGCTGGTTTAGGTTTATGGTCAGGTTATGCTTGTCTGTCTGTCTTACGTACTTATGAGCATCCTGTATTCCCTTTTAATTGAAGTCCTTGTTAAATCCAGCAAAGTCTTCCCACTGACTTCAGTACAAGCCAGTCACTCTTCAGTTTGATTGGAGTTGTTTTCAACTTGAAATGCAATGTCAAACTTAAGAGTCTTATTAAACAGAGAGGAAGGATTCAGAACATGAGCAGAAAGTGAGTGGGATCTACTCTCGGTAGGTATGACCTCTTTCTTGGATACCGGCTAGGGGGAAAACTGATACACTTTGCTGTATGTGAGCATTTGGTTTCAGAGGTGGGACCTGAATATTAGTCCGGTGTGTCTTTCTTCAAGGCAAAAGATACTTCTTGAAGATGATGCCTCCTTAGTCACAGCTTGGGGCCAGATTCAGGGTGGCCAAGAGAAAAGGGAGCTTTGCTGTTAATGACACAGAGTTTTGGATTAGGGATTTGTTGTTGTTGACATAAAATGTAGAAAGGAGAACACGCTTTTTTTTCTCCGAAACCATGGCTGTTTAGCGCTGATGTGAATTAGGACTGCAGTGGGGCTGCCACTGGGTTTTGTTGTTGAAGATCTGGCAAGATTCCCCACTTCTGCTCCCTACCACACAGAAGTTCCCTACTCCTGAATTATTTTTTTTTTTTTTCTGGCAACAGCCAGCAAAATCATCACTCTCTTCTCCCCCAGGAGGGTAAATTTTGCACTTTTGTAGGGTGCAAAGTGACTTTTGTGGATCATGTCATTTGACAGAGCACGATGGGACCTTAGTCTTTGGCGTAAGCCAGCTAGCTGACACTGGAGAACAGACCTCAGAGCAATTAATTGTAAACTGAATGAAGCTTATATGTCAAAGACAGACTGAACTTTAATTAACATGCAGCTTAAGACAGGCATTTTTACACTCTAAAGCAGCTATTTTAAAACACACACACAAAAAGCAGTGAACTCACTGAATTTCAGCAGAAGGTAAAGGTAGAACTTTGGCCTCTATAAGCTTCATAGCTCTATTGAAATCCGTGCCTTGCTGTATCGATTTAAATAGCTTAAAATCTGGAGCCTCTTTTGCATTATGTTTGATTGTTTAGATTTAGTATTTCCTGAACTCTTAAATTTATTTTAATCAATTTTTGCTAACATTTGCAATAAATTCCTTTTTTAGGGAATTTTTTCTTTAAAAAAATCCTTCAGCCTGGTTTTGCTTATTTCGTGTCTTATTTTCTAGCAAAGATGTTTTCAGCTTAGGGCAGATACAAATGAAAACTCGAAAAAAAAGACATTTTTATTGCCAAAAAGCACTGGTATAATTCAAAAGCACCTCTTGCTAAATCATTTGTGAGTGTCTCATCAAAAGCATAGGATATGGTTTTGTTAGCGCAGATCAGGTCTTTGAGAATGGTTGTCATGCACTTTCTAATCTTAGTCATTTTAACCCTTTTACAATTCTTTCTACCTTTCCCTCCGAGCTCTGATGTTCGGTAATTTTTTGCTGCCTTCCCCTTCAAAGGCAGGTTTGCCAGTGTTTTTGTGATTAACTTTTATATGTCTGAGTTTTTCAAAACACTATCAGGTTATAACATGCTGTTTAAAAGCCCATACTCATCTTTTTTTATTAATCCTACCTTTCTTTATCAAAACTGAAAGTCTTGTCATATCCTGTTTACATTTCAGCTTTTATTTTATTTCATCCTTCAGAAAAAGGAAGAAGATACTGGGGCAGAACCTGAAATTTAAGAGAAAATTTGCGGTGGCCCCTGTTTTTCTTGCAGTCTGGCAACTAGCTGCGTTACCCCGCTTCGTTTCAAAGAAATAGCACTCCCAGCTAACTTATTTCTCCAACTGTTTTACATTTTCTTCTCTCTCAATTATAATATCTAGAGGTATGACACACTGGCATTAAAAACTTAAAGGAAAAGGATCTATGGATTTTGTTGTTGTTGTTCAAAGAAGATGCTGGCAATCTTTCTACTCATAAAACATGTACAACATTTTATTTTATAAACTTCCCTTGTTCCATAGGTTTAGATGTTGGGTTTAAAAATGTTTGGCATTACCATGTTTATGACCATTTTAGAACAGGGAAAGGCTAGTATAGGCTAGTATAACTTAACGCGTGGAAAAGCAAGGCATAGTAACTGTTGTGCTGATAGGTTTTAATGAATAGGAGTTAGTATTTTATATAGAAATGTATTTTGGCACTTGGTTCTTTACAGCCGCCCCTTCTCCCTGAATGTATTCTACCTCCTTCTCGTCTTTGCTCTCTCCCAGCGCCCGCCCTCCGAACCTCCGGGACGTGGGATATCATGAGGAGAAGGCATTGAGCTCTCGCTTGCACTCGAATGAAAGAACTGATTTGTTAATTTGATCTCTTTTTAAAAATAAGACCTAAATTAAGTATTATCTTAATCAGCAATAACATACATTCTTTCAATTACTTCTTTCTCTGACTTATTAAGAGAACTCTAAATAGTTTCAGCGAGTATTGTTGTAATTGTTTCCTCCTTTGATTTTCATTTCCTTAGTTGTCATCATCTCCTGGCAGCGGCAGCAGCTGTAAAGCAGATCTTTCAACAGCCTTGTTAATTGTGTAGAAATTAATCTGATTTTAAAAACCTTATTGAGATACGGATTCCTGTGCCTTAATGTGCATGTGCATATGCCTGCTCACCTCTTCTACCCAGTGTATTCTTCTGCATCTCATGCCGACCTAATGCGCAGGTTTGGTCATTATCGTTGCTGGCCCGTGAGGACTCGCACGTTCCTACGGGGTCAGATTTCATTCCAGTGTTCCTATCAAGTGCGCTGGATACCTCCACGAAAATACAGAAGTTTACATGAAATGCACTCACGGCTTTTATGTCTGTAAGAAACATTGGTTTTCAGCCAATCTGTCTTCCTTTTATTTATGTCCATTCTGCGTGGGCAAGGGGAGATTATAAGTTATATATGTACAACTTCATCAAAGCGTGCTGCTATTGTCTCATCTAGTTACTTATTGCCATAAATCAGGAGATGCGCTTGGAAGCAGCTAGGAACCTCATACCCACATCCCCTGAAATACTGACAAGCTAGTGGCCAAAGGATGTCACCAAAATAGACAGGAGGTTTCATTTTTGAGAGCCTTTTGGGTGAAATGAATGCCCAGTATTCATGGAGTCCGTGTTTTCCTGAGAGGAAAGATAAGGCTTCTTTACGGAATGAAAATTATAAAAGTAACATATTAAACAATCTTTTGTAATAAGGAAAAAAAATATTATGATAGCTTTCCGCAACTTCACAAAGAATACTGGAAAAATCGTTTTCCTGTAGTTTGTGCTTACTGGCATATGCCAGCCACTACGCAAATTAGAAGGTTAATGTTAAATAATATAAATACTAATATATGTTGTATACAATCGAACAGTAGATTCTCTTTAGTGATCCTACTTGTGCTCGTTACAGCTTTTGTGGTACCGCTTATTAATTTTAGCATTCTATCCTTATTTCCAGAGTGTAATCTGTATAGCTTAATTGTGCTGTCTACGATAAAAGGTTACCTCTTTCTTCCTGTCTCATGTATCGGTGCTCTCGTGGAGAGCAGCACCCTCTCAGCATGTTGGTGAAATGATAACTTATACATCATTATGCAAAGTGCCGCGGAGTCCTTTGCATTCCTTTAGGATAAGCAGTGATGTAGAAGGATAGTTTTTTATCTTTTTAAAGATGGTAGAACAACAGGTTCTCTATGCAAGTGGCAGAGGCAGGCGTAGCTTTTTCAACTTCAGTGAGGTTTGGGTCAAATTCTTAAAGAAATTCAAATTGAAGCTCTCCTTCCTGCATATGTATCTGTCAGTAAAATGAGCAGCAATTCTGCGTGTAAAGGAACCTTAAGCATGGAGCCAATGCACTCGCTGGCTGATGACTAGACCTAGATGAGTGTTTTTGCTCTTTAAAGCTGCTATTCAGTGGCTGTTCGCCCAATGGGCGATGAAGGCTGTCGTCTCCCTCTTATGCCGTCACGTAATGTCAGAAATCGGAGGAAGAAACTTCACCTGTGCAGTTCAGGCTTGTGAATACCTCAAAGTAAGTTACAACAATGATTTTGTTTGTGGAGTTGCTCTTTATCTCACTGCTTGCAATGCCACACAACAACGTAAGAAAAAAATTGCAAAACATGTAGTGAAAATGCTATTTGGGAGCCATAAATAAACTCTCCGTGAAAAGCTGACGCTCAAATCCTAGCAGAATAGGCTTAGCCTTTCATCCCTATGAGACAGATGAATTGAGTATCATGCAGCTTACAACTAGTGTTTCTTCTGGATGAGAGTTGTAAAATCAGGGTCCCATCTTTCATGCATTGACACCAGACAGCTTGATATTTTATTTTAACAATGATGATTTTTATTTGTGAGACTAACAGCTCTTCTTCCTTATACTAGGTTGAGAGTTTTATTTCAGTGGCTGTATATGTGCTGTATATATTTGCAAAAGACTTTGCCTTCGTTCAGATGAAAAGATATGCCATAATATTAAATTATATATATAAAACATGAGACCAATTGAAAATTCATTCCTATTGTGAAATGCCAGTCTTTTGCCAGTGGCTGCTCGTTTAAGCTCTACACATCTAACTGGAACAGAGACACAAAAATGGAGAACAACCCTGCGCGTATCCTCAGTCGCTCTGCTTGAAGTGGCGTACGTATTCGCCTTGAATTAATTAGTTCGGCATTGGTAGCGGTGTAGGTGTGGCTGTAGTCTGATGCATACGAGGCAACTTTCATGTAGAAGTGATGAAGGAATAAAGGGCAATCTTGGAGTATTAAACTTGTAGCCATAGGTGAGACTATATACGCACGACTGAGGGAACGGGGGTTGTTCAGCCTGGAGAAGAGGAGGCTGAGGGGAGCCCTCATCCCCCTCTACAACTCCCTGAAAGGAGGGGGCAGAGAGATGGGGGCTGAGCTCTTCTCCCTGGGGACAAGGGATAGGACAAGAGGAAACGGGTTCAAGTTATGTCAGGGCAGGTTTAGATTGGATATCAGGAAACATTTTTACACTGAAAGGGTTATTAACCATTGGCAGAGGCTGCCCAGGGAGGGGGTGGGTTCCCCATCCCTGGAGGTGTTTCAGAAAAGGGTCGATGTGGGACTGAGGGACAGGGTTTAGAAGGGGTTTTTGTCAGGGGGGGTTAATGGTTGTACTTGGTGATCTTAAAGGTCCCTTCCAACCTCACCCATTCTGTGATTCTATGTATGCACACGCTGACTTAAGGTTGCTTTCACAAAGTAGATGACTTAGGCTGCAGGAAGTTTTTCCATGAAGTGCTGGAGGTTGATGCAAGTGCTAGAAGGCAGTCTTGCTGAGCATGATAAGCCTCTTTTCCTCAGCTTCCAGGGACTTTGAATTCTGGCCTGTACAAACAGAAAATATTATTGTTCCTATGTTTATGGTGCTGTAAGATGACAGAAATGCAGAGACATTCCGAGGTGCCACCTACATGTCAGTTGTCACTCGTCAAGTGGGATTCGTCTCTTATTGATCCAACAATTTCACTTTTAAGTGCTTGAGCTAAGCTATTAATTTAAACTGATTTTTCGTGAGTAGGTACAGGTGCATACTGTTTTATTTTGTCCACTTTTTTCATTAAACGTAGCTCAAAACCGGAGCTGGACAACGACATGCAGCAGGTCCACTCGAGCAATATTCCTGTGGAAAGACAATGTGCTATTCTGAGACTAACCCACACTCTGTAGGGTTTGGGAAAAGAGTAGGAGTCAAACTCCTCACATACTTTGAAGCTCCTACAAGAAGTGAATCGTTCGAAACTCTTTTATAAGGCAGGTTTATCCACCATGGCCTCTGTTAATACATTGCCTCTTCCTCACAACTGCCTGCCTAGTGTCTCTGTGGAACACTTGGAAAATACCAAATATCTTTGAAGGCATCCTGAGGGCTACCAGATGATATCAGATGAGTCAGAGGTCTGTTACTTAAAAGGAATCCTGCAGGACTCTTGTTTCACTGGTTTCCATTCTCCTCTGGTCTCCACTGGAGACTAATGGACTAATTGGACTAAAATATTACTCAAATGAAGCTGCTGCCCTTTCCTAAACTAAAAGGGGTTACTGAGCCACTGTTGTAATTTAGTTATTCAACACACAAGAAATGAAGAATAAATTAGTTATAAATATGCGTGGGATGGCTTTTTAATATACAGTCTGCTCAGTGTTATTTTGCAGGAGGTGCTCTGTTGAAAATGGAGGAACTATGTGAAAGAGAGCTGGTGCAAAGCACCAAGCTGGGATCTGCGTGACAAAACCTGCTGGGTTTTCAGCTTTTTCGACCAATGCCAGTATCTTACATACAACATGCTTGGCTTATTCCAAAGACAAGAGCCACTTTCAGATTTGAACTTTGTGTCTGGGCTTAGATTTTGAGCACCCAGATTTGGTTTTGTCTGTATTGGGGAGGGTCTTGTCTGTTTATCTGAATGTGTGTGGGATGCACCAGATGAGACTATGCGGAACGATCACAGGACACAAATCTGCTTGTGCTGCTGACAGAAAATACTCTGGATGTTGACTGCCAGAACCCTTCTTTTCTGGGAAGGTGAGGGGTGGGGGATGTGTCGCCGGATCTGACTTAACTTCCAGTGTCAGTCGGAAAGGACAGGACAAAGCTGCAAAATGTGGAGTATCAGATTGCCAGGACCAGACAGTATTCATCCACAAGCTCTAAAGGAATTCAAATGGGAAACAGACACCGTGACAGGTGATTTGGTAGAAACAACAGCGAAGAACAGGGTTAGTAAACACAAAGATAAATATGCTATATTGCAGAAGAGTTAATGTGGTTTCTGTTAACAGAAGTTGTGCTTCACAGGTTAATGCAGTTCTGTAGAGGAGTCAGGCAGAGACCCTGGTGTTATCGTCTGCTTTGATTTGAAAAGGCATTCAACAGGTCCCTCGCCAAAGGCTCCTGTGGAAACTTAGCTGTCATGAGATAAGGAGGAAGAGTCTCTATGGATAAATAATTGGCTGAAGGGTAGGAAACAAAGGGCAGGAATAAATAGACAGTTTTGACAGTGTAAGGAAGCCAGTGGTGTAGTCTCATAGGATGTCTGCTGCTAGGGTATCTGTTGCTCGACATATCGTAAATGATCTAGGAAAGGAAAATTGAAAAAAAGAGGTTGCAGCTGCTAATAGGTTACTCCAGGAGTTGAAACCAAACCACATTGCAGAGAAGGATCTCGTGTTAGTGAGTCACTAGTCAGTAAAATTAGCAACAGGTAAAAATCGGTGTATATAAATTGTGAAGTAGTGCGTATGGGAACAAATAATTCTAATTTTGTGTAGAAGTAGTGAACTATAAACTAGCTTAACACTCAACAGTGCCAGCTCAATGCCTGGTACCAATGACTAAAACAAATCACATTATGCCAGTGTATTTATATCATTATGTCATTAGTGTTGTATCCATAGTTCAAAAACATATGGAAGACTTTGTTCCTTTCTGGTGGTTCTTTCTCCTCCTCCTCCCATCTCCAAAGTAGAAAAGATGTAAAAAAGGATGGCAACTGAAATCTACTGTACAAAGTGACTTCCACATGAGGATGAGTAGATTAAGATCCCTAAGCCTGCAGGAGAGAAATGATAGCAGTCTGTAGTATTGGGAGTGAACTGCTTGCTCATGTTTTCTTCAAGTACAGAACCGAGTGGCAGCAAAAGGATCCAGCACATCATGGGCTGAGAACTGCTTTTACTCGAAACACGTAGTTAAACTGTCCATCTCGTTGCCTTGAGATGTCACAGGCACCAAGCTCTGGCATGGATCAAAAAGGAGTTAGGCAAATTCATGGAAGAAAGTTCCATTATGGACACCAGCATACCACCAGCAAGTTGCTGGAGAGGAGGAGAATATACTGTGGAAACGTGGCCCAGCGATTGCCTTATTTTTGTATTCTCCCCTACTGTCTTCTTGCAGCGCTTTATGAGTCAGAAGACAAAGCTGAACTGGGCAGGTCTGTGGTTGATCTGATTCAAAGTCTTTTTAATGTTCGTAGACAGGAAAGTATTAATGATTTGCGGTTTGGGGGCCTTGACAGGAAAGGAACTGTAAAAATATAGGAATGTGGGAATAGGCATGAGACTTCATTGCTGTCCTCCTGATAACAGAACTCTTTCCTGGTCATCCTGTAGTTGCCTGCTCAGTTGTTTCAAGCACTATTTGTGGGGAGATCAAACTGCTGAAAGCTGTGGTATAAACTTTTATTTTTTGCATCAACGTCACAGACCGTACCGCCCCAGCAGCTGGATGGCCACAGGGGCAGGGGGTTATGTCATAAAGAGGGTCAACCCTACTGATAGATAATGCCAGAGCTAGTGAGGGAGTCACTGGATTGCCATTTACCATGCTGTAGATAATTTCTCAGTGGAACTACTAGACCCCTAGTCTTGCTGAAAACTGTGACCTTTTCCCAGTTGATGTCAATGGAGCTAGATTCTCTCTCTCTCTCTCTCTTTTTTTTTTTTAGCTTGAGGATGATCTAATTTGTTCCAGTAGAAGTTGTGTTGTATATTTTCCCTATACTTTCCATAAGCAATGGCCAAGACTCTTGAAGGAACCTGAAATGTAAAACCAATCTGTTTCAGGGGGACTTTGTATTTAACTCCATCAGGATCCTTTGCTGAGTCTTTGCCAATGGGTTAAAACTATTGGATCGCTTAGCTTAGTGTTATTAACATACCTACACGCGCATAGTCAGAAAAGCACCAGTAGTTTATAGCTAGCGCAACCCTTTATCTAAACATAAATGTTGGACTGTTCAACTCCTGACACATCTTTATTTGTTTGGAAGGTTAGATGTTTCAAACGTAATGTGACACATGCAGGCTAAAAGTTAAACCATTTATTTTGCTGGCTAGATGTGTTATAACAGCCACGGCCAAGAAATGTGAACTAATCAAGGATTAGATCCAAGAGGTTGTTAGAGCACTAGAGATAAATGACCAGGAGATCTAAGAGAGATCTAAGCTGAGGGAGGCCAGGTACAAGTCAAAATAGCTCATTAAAAACATCTATGTTAATAGGACATTTCATTGCCTAACTGAAAATGTCTCTTATATTTTACACAGTCATTACCTCAGTTGTTCATGATTCTGCTTCTGGTGTAATACGAACTTTTAACAGGTCTTTTTTTGAAGGGAATATCATTTGTGCTTTGTTCACATCATAATATAGGATAATATACATCCCCATAATCTTGTTAATACATTGTCATACTTAAAATGCAAGATACTGCAGCTGTGTCTGAAAATTCAGGAATGGAAGGATCCTTGCTAGGTTGGCAAACAGTGAATCTTTTTCCTCTTCCTCGAGTCCCCAGGCTCCAGGGTCTTTTGGATACACATGTGCAGTGCAGCTTTTTTCCCATACAGACAAGTCTCGAGCTGAGAGAAGAAATGATGTTCAGAAATAGTTTTCAAGGAATAAAATAGTTAGACATTTTTTCTTCCAAGGTAAATATATATGACAGGGTCTCAACTGCAGGACTGTATGTTAATTTGCAAAATGCATTAGACGCTTTTTCCTCTAACTGCACTGATATTTTACTGTTTTAGTCTGGTTTCATTTGCGTATTGCTGTGTTAGTACTGCCGCTTGAAGAAGATGCAAGCAGTCACACAAATAATTACTTGAAGCTGTTACAAAAAAAAAAAAAAAAGAGACCTACATCTCTGTGGACAAAACTCTTGTCAGTGCTGGTAATGCAGTAAGTACTTCAAGGGGAAGTAGAAAAACCAGGGAGTGCAGCTGTCTGTATTTAATTGAAGGAATAATGTAATAACTATTATTAGAATAAACCAAACAATCGTTTTGGCAAATATTTTTGTAACGACTTAAATCAGCAATGAAGATGATGAGCAACTGTCGTAGAGGCAGCATGAGCGTACTTCTGGTGATCAAAGGCAGCGGTCGGCAGAGGGTGACTGCCGCACAACCACAGTGGGAACCTGCCCAAACCCCTCCTGGCTCTCGCCTCCCCGCATCCTCATCCTCCCTTCTCCTGACGTGACATTTCTGGTCTTTTCATCCCGGGAGGTCTCCCCTTGCCGTTCACCAGCAGAAGCGATGCGGGGGACGTAACGCCCGCCCGTGCGGATGCTTTGCGCCAGCTGAGAAGTAAGTCCTCCCGGGTCTCGGAGCGGCCGCCGAGGGGCTTCGCCCGCCCTTTGGTGGCCCCGTACCTGCTCTGCTGTCGGCTCATCCCGCTCTGCGGCTAGCGGGCAGCCAGTTCCAGCTGCGCGGCATTTAAACGTTACCATAGTGATGAGTAGTGGACACTGCCACCTTTCTCTTTTTAATTAAAGAACAGATGCAGGGAAAGCTGATCTCTTGGTGACTCTCTTTCAGCTGACATCAACACGCTAATTGTTTTCAATTCTTTTCTTCCCTCAGCAGTCGCAGCTCTGTCCTTCCTTCCTATCAAGGTCTCGCCTCCGGTTAGGTTAAAGAAGCAGCAACTCTTTTCAGAGGCTCCCTTTGGGGACTGTTTCAAGCGGTGGCTGCTTCAGAGCGACTAAACTCCCTGCATTAGCGAGGCGGGTACAGAGGAACGAATGCTCCTGCCTGTGATGGGAAACTTCTGACTTTCCTGCACTAAAAACAATCCCAGCGACAGCACTAAGCGGGGATTTGCCCGGGGTATCCAGAAAAGGGAATGATTATGAAACGCAGGCGTGCATCCTTCCAGCCTCCCCTCACCTTGCACCATTTCAGTACGACGCCGTCCTTGCTGAACAAACAAGGCAGCTGTGGCTGGGATGGATTTGACTCGGGAAGGAGTCTGCTGCCTTTTAATCCCTTGTCAGCCCTCGACTCGCAAAGCAGCCTCAGCTTTCTGGCTTAGTTTCCTCTTTTATAAAAATAGCAGTAGGAATTGCCGTTCACCTGTTGTATGAAATAATTATGCTTTGTCCGGGTGTTTTAATGCATAAAATATTTTATAAAGAAGAACTGCCGCTAAAGCAGTCAGTCTTCATCAGCAATTGCTGTATACCAATGTCAGAGATTGTTACGGCTTTTCTTTAGGGACTAAAATTGCACGTGGTATTGATGCTAATGATAGGCAAAACCCACATTATTTAATGGCGTCTGCTGTATTATCTGCCCTTTTTGCTTAGCTTCAGGCTAGAGTCAATAGGCAATTTAGCTCGAGAAAAACAGTCACCAAACAAGAAAAGGGATATTATTCATCCCATGCAGGTGTAAGTAAAACAAAAATAGTCTCAGATCTCAAATTCAGACTTGCAGAAAGCGCTCGCATCACATAAGTTAACTGGTGATTGCCACTGGATGTCCTCATTGCTGAAGTGTAGAGTTTGGTTACGAGATCCTAAAGATCATCAGTGACAAGAACTCTTGAAATGCAGGAGGCTATTCAAACTGTTTATACAGGGCAGTGGAAGGGCTGATGTTCTTTGTTGTTGTTGTCTCCTTTATCTCTGGGCTTGCTTGAGTTGGAGCAAGATCTCATTTTCATGATAACCTTTCAAGGCAGGAGGTAATTTATACATATGAAATACATCATTCTAACACATTCACAACATTCAAGAAAATAATTACTTTAACTGCAGAGCCAGGCTATCTGATGAAGCAAGATTTACATTTGGGGTCCTGAATTGCTTTGTATATAGCGCACATGGCTTCTTTCCTTAGCGTTTTGTCTATTGAAATGTAAAACAGAAACACAGAATTTGTCAGTTGGTCCGTGAAGTTCAGATCACTTTGTCGGTCACGTAAATACTCCTTCTCTGCCAGTTCTTGATGTTTGTTGTCTAAGGGGAAGACAAAACCATCTAAAATACTGCTAAATATTTTGTTGTTCCTGGAAGGAAAGACGGAAATCTTCTGTCTGCTATCATCAACCTCAACTGCGAATTGAGTTGAAGAATAAAAGACTGACTGACCCTATCGCAATTCACCTAGCAAGCGTTCTGTTACCGACAAGCAGATGCAGACCTTTTTAAAAAACACCATCAGTGTGGCCTCAATAAGTGTTTGAAACGAATACTTCTCTACGCTCCACACACCGATTTCCTTCATATAGAATAGGCAGAAATTACATAGCAATGTTGAGCTGAACAGTACAAGCCCCAGTGAGCTTCCCGGAGTTTGCTGAGTTTTGGGATGTAGGACTGTATTTTGCTGCATCGTGAGGAAAAAATGAAGGTGTGAAGTTCATGTCTGAATGTCAACATCCCACAAGTAATCTTTTAATGCATTATGCTCCCACTTTAATTTGTCTGTAGGCATTTAAATTTTCTGTATCAAGTCAGGGAAAACTGACAGGCGCAGCCAAAAATGCATGTTGGCCTTCTATTCAAGTGAGACAGTGTGGGGTTTCCTTTCCCAGCAGAATTTGGAGGCTCATTTATTTGACTGTAGCTGAAAAATGGCAGACTATTCATTTAAACCAAAACGCTAATAATAATAATGATGTAGAAAGACCTTTAATAATTTTAAACAATGGTGATTTGTGACTTCATATATGCCAAGAACACGACCACAGAGAGAAGTGCTGTGTGCTGTAATAAAGTGCAGAACATAAGACCCAGTTTAAGCGGGGACTAAGTGCTCGTTAGGTCAGTACGTTCTGTCTTAATTTGAGCTCATCCCCAGTAAGCCTTTTTTGCATGATCTGTAGCTGAAAGGGCAAGGCTTTTCACGCCTCTTCTAGGGGAGAGCATCTGTGTGCTTCTGGGGTTTACTGGAAGTTATTTGACGCTGGATGTTTGCTCCATTATGACAGTGATTTTAACAATATTTTGGAATGAAAATAATTTGAGCAGATTAGTAATTAGACCACCCATTTCCTCAACATCAGGAGGCCAATTTCCCTTTGGGAATTGTCAACTGCGAAGCGACAATGCTTGAAAATTTATCCTGAGTTACGTATTTGCTTGTATTTATTTCCTTTGCCTCCAAATACTGGTTTGATATTTCCTTTGTTGTTGACAAGTTGTTGACAACATGCCAAGGAAATAGGGCTGCAGCTTATACGAGGGCCCCAGGTTTTCTTTAAGGTCATCCCTGTTAAGCATCTAATTTTTATCACGTGCAAAGGTCCTGAAGTCAGATTCTGTAATATAATATACTACCATATTCAAAGACCACAAAGAATCTGTTTGGCACCAAAGCTATGGCAGGTCTTACTGGCAGATTTCAGAAGGTTGTTTGCCACGGTGCGGTCAATATAGATGTGATTGTGTGTTTAAGTGGAAAGTTCTTGTGACCACAATGGACTTGAAATTGAATTTGGTTTTCCATAACTCTTGCCCTGTATAATGTGGATTTCTAATGAAAGCATGTGGAGCTAAAACTCTACAACCCGTTTTTGTCATGCACTGAACAGCGGGTCTGTAATCAGCTCCTGCCTCGTGCTCACCCATAGCTGCAGTTCTCTTTTGAGATGATTTGCAGTGTACCGGTGGCCAGCAGACCATACACGGCCAACAGTGCTGCATCCAGTGCTTTCACTCCTGGAGCTCATGGTCCTTCCCCATCTTACCACCAATAATGCCGGTTTTGTTTCCTGGGACACCTTCCACACACATGATGCACGTCTGTCGCGGTACCTTGATGATCTAGAGGCCCTCCACATCGTGTGAGGGGTCTCGTTCAGAGGGAGGAAGGAAACCTGGGAGATGTGCTTTTGCTTTTCCCAGCTCAGGGTTATTTTTTTTTAACTGTTGGACAAGTAGGTCCTCAAAACTATATACAGCTGCTCAAATTGGTGCTCTGACTCCCTGGGAAATTGTTGGACGCTTTGAAGTCTTGAGAATTATGTTGGAGCGTGGGACTAGGAACCTGTCTTTGCATCAAGCCTTTGAAAAGACTGCACCTACGTGTAGTCGTCCCAGCTCTCTTCTGTGGTCTAAACAGGGGGCCAAAAGCGGAGCAGGAGGAACATACTCTCCATGGCTAACATAAAGTAGTATCCTGCTTCTTGTCATATGGAAGCAGTACTAGACAGATCCGCTGCCAAAAATAGGGTGTGCTGGCATGATGGAAAGACGCGATTCAAAATAACTGCTGGAGATTGTTCGCATAAGGTTGATTTGCTGTGGGATGTATAGAGGGATTTACAGTCATCCATAGCTATTGGAAATAGGAATCCCAGTTAGGAAGCAGGCATTCCACAAGTATGTGGTGAAAAGACAGAAACTCATAAAGCTGCAAGGGTCCTTTTGTAAAATGCGTGTGAGTAGCCAAGTGGGACAATAGTAACACTGCTAATTCATTTAATTAATATGTAATTTGCTTGGAGTAGTGTTCATTCTAGTCTGTCTTCAGAAAGATGTTTTCTGCTGTAGTGAAGCTGTGATTCATTTCCATTTCACTACTTTCATTTTCATGGTCTCTTTGTTAATTGTCAAGGCCTGTTTGATGATTACAGTGGCTAGTAAATGCATTGCTAAATTATGGTCATAAACAACAACGGAAAAAAGGACACATTCATTTAGGTTTCTTTTTTTTTTTTCTTTTTTTTTTATCCCAAGCAAAAGACTGTTTTCTGGACTCTAGCAAAACACCAAACAGTGTAGGATTTCTCCTATCCTGGTTGCTTTGCAGCTTCTTTGTTGTTTTCACTTTCATATGCTTTTCTATGGGCTTATGTATATCTGCTGTATGACAACCTGGAACGTACAACATGAAGCAGAGCAAGAGTTTGAGTCCACCGAAGCTCTGAGGATGCAAGAGCCGTACAGGTATCTTGGCACCCCTTAGAGGGAATTGCAAGTCCCTGAAGCATCCCATCACTCCTGGTGCATGCTCCTCAGAGGAGGAGGTACCTCTGAGGAGGCTTCAAAGATGCTAGCTGGCAAATTAGATTATTTTGAACCTACGTCCGCTCTGCAGCAGAAAAGAAGTATGTCACTCGCTGGGCCAGAAGTTAGGGCACAAAAATTTGGGGGAAATGTACGCTCCGCCCTCGTTGGGTTTGTGCTCTGTGTGTATGTCTGTGGTTGTATTAAATTAAACTGTGCAGAAGGAAATACATCTGGAGACTTTTGCCAAGTTGGTGTCAAACTAGGCATTACCACAGGCACTTCAGTAAAAACTCTCCACAGAGATTGATATTTGTATGCAAGCCTTCCAGTTTTTTTCCCTGGTTTTGCTTTTGATGTTTTGCTCCTGCTCAACAACAGCAAGTATGAAAATAACTCCCTTCAGCCTGGCTCTAATTTCAGTCCTCCTCCTTTTTCTGCAGAATTGTGGCATGTTGAGCTTAAAACCATCTTCACTTCGGAATATATGAAAACTTTCTGCCCAGCCAAATAAGAAAGATTATTTTTGGCACACAGTCAAAACATGGCTTGATCCTGTCTAATCCATGAGACTAGTTTGACTGTTACGTAGGTAGCTTTCCCAACACCATAGCTTTTCCTCTTACAGATAGAATCTGAATGTAATGGAATATTTATTTTGCCTGTTTTCGAAATGTTGTAGTTTGAGAATATATGTCTTTGTGGCAAGACTTACATCATTTATTCTTTAAAGCAGCGCAGTATTGGATGAAATTTAGATGTTATAGTTAAGGAGCCGGGTTTGTAAATGAAATCTTTTGTGCTGTCTATTAAATGCATTCTGATTGACTCAACCAAAGTGATTAGTGCCCAGCCTGTGTTATCCAGGCGTTTGTCTGATATTTTATTTCATTTCATACATCTCGAACTACCAAGGCAACCTTGTCATTGCAATTTTCACACCCTTTCTTTGTCTTTGTTCTATATGTCAGTGAAATCTTATTTCTGCAGTCTTCTGTCATAGGTTAATAGTCTGGAACAAACTTCATTTAAGACTCTTACATAGGAAAAATGGGGAGAGATTATAGAGAAGAAAGTTGGTGGCCACAGCCACTGTTAGATAGGTGGTGTCTCACAGAATCTGATAGTTTTGAAATACCAACCAAAAGGGTGGGAGAGGCAGAGAGGAGCCAACCTCAAAAGATGGACTCACTCAGTTCAGGTGCCCGGCTGAACCCCTGGGACCTCCTTTTACATCATAAAGTTCAAGTTGTGTCCAGGCAAAACTGGAAGTTGTTGAGGTCTTGCTTGGCTTTGCTTTTAAGGGTGGGACAAAACCACCGAGGTCAGGCCTGGATTTATATTTGTTCGGTGTTGTTGTTATTGTACGTATAAATCTACAGAAGTATGCACAGATGACTGGAAAAATCTGTGAGATTTGAGTTTTCTTATTTCACAGTCTTAACAAAAAGACTTGCACTTGTTTTTCTTCAGTACATCCTTCATTGACAGGTCCAGGTACCTCTTTTAAACGAGGAACTGTCTTGTTTACATGTTCCTCTATTTCTCCCGTTCCCAACTGCAGTCTCTGTTTGAAGTGGCTCAAAACAGCTTTTTAAAAGCAAAGCAGTATTTTTGCGCAGAATGGTAAACCACAAGCAGACAAAAATGTTAAAAAAAAAAAAAGGAAGGTCAGGGATAAACGCCAGTCAACCTAGAATCCCTGCTTTTTGCCTGAGAGAAGCAAAGAGCCCCTGAGTAGCATTTTCCCTCTCTCCTTCAATATCTGCTGGACTGCCCTCTCTGTTAAGGCTGTGGGCTTATACTATCCCCTTTGATCCCGTGTTCAGTCCTGGAAAGAATAAACTCTGCCAGCCTGGATTCAGACAGTGACGAGGCATTCTCCAATTAATAATTCTTCTGCTGTTTCCTCCAGGACATCCTTATTGTTTGTAGCGAATAATCTTTACTCTCTCTTCGTTTCCTGTTTGTCTCCCTGTCCGTTGCCTTTGGTTTAATTGTTTGCAGTTAGCCAGCACCATAATAACGACACCGTGATCGACATCAGGGTCATAAAATGCAACGTGATATTTTTTTTTTCTTCCTTTTTCAAAAGATGCATCGTAGACCACAGACTCAAACCACTTGGAGTCCCCGGAGACCTTCATTCACACATAGAACAGCCTTCCATTTTTCCGGCTTTTTTAAAAAAAAAACCCAACACAGGTTGCTATTGAGACTTTGCTTGGATATGACCTTCTAAACCAGCCTCTCAGCTGCTCACACGGGTGATGTTTACAGATACAATTTGATAAGGAACTCAGCAGTGTTATGCTGGTGACAGTAGTGGTTTCCTGAAGTAAGGGCTGACGTTTCCCAATGCGCAGAGGAGAACTCAGGAACCTCTGGTAGATACGAAGCCCAGGTTTTTGAGCTGACGTTCACCTGCTGATAATTGTAATTGTCGTCTAATTTGGACCCACAGCAGTCCTGCAGTGTGACAGGAGAACTGTGGCCACGGGTAGGACATCCACACCCTGAGTGCCGAAAACCCGTGGAAAGCAAAATCCCAGGACTTTATACCAGCAGGTTGCCTGTGTGAGACCTGGGGAAAAAAAAAGCAGAAATCTGCTTTTCTGTAGTATGTTTCTCACCTTTTCTTTGTGAGGTTGGCCACAGTCTTCATAAAACGTCAAGTCACCAGTGAAAGATGCTGGGAGACTCACTTGTCTTTCCCACGTCTACTCTTTGCCCTACTTAGCCTATCACAGAATCATGGAATGGGTGAGGTTGGAAGGGACCTTTAAGATCATCAAGTCCAACCATTAACCCCCCCTGACAAAAACCCCTTCTNCGCTCCGCCCCGAGCCTGGAGCGCTGCCGGGGGTTGGTGTGGGTCCTGCACTTGGGTCTCCTCCTCTCTCTCCAAATATTTCGAACCCGTCTCTCCTTTGAAGACACAAACAGCGTGGCGCTGCTGGCCAGTGCGGTACCAGACACCGGGTACGTGCTGCTGCTGCCACACGTCTCAGAAAGGTCAGGCGCTTTCTGTGAGCTGCTGTGGAGGAGCAGCCGGGAGGGAAGGAGTCCGCAGCACTGCTGAGACTACCCATGCTTTATTTTTCTTCTGAGCACTCTGGCTTTATTTTAGCTATAGTTTCTCTCTTTTTCTTCCCTCCCCCCAACCGTCCATTTTGCTTCATGTCCTCTATCTCTTAATTTGCTTTATTTTAAAGACGATTCAATAGCTCATAGTCAATGTTGAAAAATATGTCACGTTGCTGGGCAGGTCAGGGTTAGTCAGAAATTTTAACCAAGGACCTCTGGCATCTTTGGGAACCACCTAATAGCAATAGTAGCTCAGGTTTGCAGTTGTAACACTTCACCGATGCGGGTGAGTTTTCATCTTCAACATAAGAACACATAATACAAAACCACGAAAAGACATCTTTCTTTGACAGACAGGCCTTTTTCTTTACAATTCGTGCAGACCCAGTTTTAAGAGAGTAGAAACATGAGGTGGAAGATTGTCTATCTTGAGGAGGGAGAAAATAAGTTTTGATAAAAGTAAACTTCTTACTTGCATCTTTTTCACGAGCAAAGAAATGACAGCCTGGAAGGGTGGGTGAGGTACCAGAAGCATTGTTGTTCGTATTCCTTGAGGAACTATCTGTTTTCTCCTATTATATGTTATTATCTGGTCTCGACAATTATAGTCTCTAGTGGGATTTTGTGAATGTAACTCAGATTTATAGGGTGCTACAGAAGAAAAATATTTTTGAAGTTGTCAAACACTTCCTGTTATAAGACTGTAAAGTGTTAAATATCTGCCTCAGGCAGATTTATTGATTTATTTAAATTTGCTGTTCCCTAGACATCTGCTTTGGTCACTCTCATAGAGAAGATGTTGGGCAAGACAGGCCTTTGGTCTGACCTCACACTCTCATTCTTGTTTGTTTACTGTTCTTATATTAAATTATGTGAGAGAAATTACTTGATTCACCCATTTTAAAAAAAAAAAAAAAAAAGAGAAACCAGTAGGCTTTTATTCAAATAGTGTTTATACTCCACAGTAATGAAACAAAGATGGAATTTCCCAAGTGGTTGTCTTTGAGTCAGGGATGTGCCTTTGCCGTGCCTTTCATTATGGGCCCATATATGTCTACGTTATGTGCTTTTGAGATATGCTGAGGTAGAGGGTTGGAAGTAAAGGAAAGGATTTGGTCTTGGACGGTAAAGATCGTGAGTTAATACTGATAGCCAAGAAGACTAGGACTGAAGTGGAAGAGGAGTGGGGAAAAGATAGAGTTAGATAAAGTAGGGAGGGTTTAGGGAAGAGGGCAGAACAAGTACCCTTTTTCAGGAACCTGGCATGGATCTTTTGCTAACCTCGAGGGTCTATGAAACATTGGTGTAAGATTCACTGTGTAAGAACTACACAGGTATGAGTTTAATTTTATTCTCGGTTGCCGCCATTAGCAGAAGAGTGATGGAGGTCGTGAGCTAGATGATGAATATGTCGTTGGTAGCGTGATAAATATCATGAAACTGCTTGCCTTTTTGGCAAAACATAGGATATTACACACACAAAAGCTGTGTTAAAATAACATTGCTTGCAAAGTCAAGCACTCTAATTACATTGCTTAACACTGTGTTTTCTGTGTAATTTCATTTCAAGATTCTTCTATCTGTATGTATGATACAGTCTACAATTATATGATCATGTACAGTTTTTCTTCTGCACAGAGCCTCATTGACCACACAGAATGAAGATGGTCAATTAACGAGCAACTGTTCAATGTTGTATTATTCCTTATTGTACAGTGTGTAGCACTATACCTACCATTCAGTCACATACCCTTCTTCTGAAGACAGAATTATTTCTTTTCTCATGATCTTTTGTATGGCACTGCTCAAGACAATACCTGAGCACATCACAAACTTCTAATTTATCTTCACAATAGGTGTGTTGGGAAGCTGAGGATGAGGGGAAAGCTCCATTTTACAGACGGGGAAATTTTGCTAATGTTGTGTATCCAAGACGATTTAAGATACAAAAAATCATCTGGTTTTATGTATTCCTTTTCAATACTAAACCTCATCTAGCACTTCTTATGTTCAGAGTGATGCATCAAATGATGCAAGCTGCAGCTGTGAGTGCTCAGTAGTTCTGCAAATCGGTTTCAAATCCCACCCCCAGAAAATAAGGAAGACAGAGTTCAGTTAGACAGGTGACCTCACGTAGGCTGTGGCAAGAAGGGGATCCAGCCCTCCTGAGCAGGATCCACCTCTCTCTGCTACCGCGAGCTTTTGCTTCCTTCCTTCCACCCCTCACCTTATTCACAAGACACTTTCGTGATCTGCAGCAAATGAATCAACCCCCCCGCACCGCATCCTCACTGAACAACCCCCACTTGATTTGTTCTGCAAGAAGATTTGTTCTGTGCGCCAGTACAGGCATCTTGCAGAAAAATAATCCGTGGCTGGACGGTTACTTTATTCCAATGCATCTACGTGATGGGGCCAAATAAAGGTTGTATAGGCCGTTATAATTCTGTATGTCCTAACTTTTGAGCACCAGATTTTGAAGCCTTTGTAGTGTTTTGCATGTATATTTTTTTATCTTTTCAGATTAGGTGTGGTGTGTAGAACAAAACTTTCTTCTTCCTTTCATCTTCCTCTTCTCTTCTCTTGCTCCTCCTCCCCCCCACCCCCCAGTATCAGNCCCCCCCCCCCCCCCCCCCCAGTATCAGGTGATTTTTTTTTTTTTACTTTGGTTTTTTTTTTCCTACTTTTTACAGCTCTAGTACAGATATTTCCATGTCCTGTAATTTATTCTCTCTCTAAATGTCAATTTCCTTGCTGCTGCTGATTTGCTTTCAGATATACCGCCTAAAGCAGACTGTCAGCCATTCTAAAAGTATATGATTCTTCTCTCTCAATATCACAAAAGCCAAGTCTGGCTGGAAGGACAGGGGAAAACTAAATTGTTCTCATAAAAAAGAAAACATAGCACTAATATATCTTTACACTTATGTTCCGGTATCCCCTTTGTGTTATTAAGGGGACTCATGATCTTGTGTGTTTTCTCTACAGGGGATCACATTAATTTATATTTATAAGGTCTCCTGTAATAGATGCTTTCCAGAAACATAAAAGTGAGTCCAAAAGTTCTTTGGGTGCTATCAAACCAGAAATGAGCACTGCATTGTATTTATCCTGCAGCACAAAAAGAGCTCCTCAGGATTCAAAAGAACGAACTGATAAAGTTGTATATATTAACTGATCCTGCCGCCCTTGTGGAGCTCAGGTGACTTCAGCGCAAGGCAGCATTGAAATTGAGCATCTTTGAAAGCTTGGTTCTCCCTGAGATAGAGATGAAGAGGCTCTGAGACATCAGGTGCGCGGATATATTTGACACAAATATTTAAATCTTCAGATACAAACGATTTGCTGCAACTTAACACGTTGCCAGGCTGAGCCAGCGCCTAGTGGAGGCTATAGTTGGTCCTTGCCTGGGTGTTGTAGCCTGTCCCAGCTGCAAGGTACTGAAACTTACTGGAGTAAAAGCAGTTTAAACTCAGTTTCCTTACCTTCTAATTGTGGAGGGTTCAAGTCATATTGTTCTAGCTTTGCTGGTGGACTTACATACCCAGAAGGCCTTCTAGCTTTGTGCTTTAGCACTCATAAATATCCTTTCACTTCAGAAAACATGATAATTTTTAAAACTTAGAATATACCTTTCTTCATCTATCACTTTGTGTTGTGCATCTGTAATTTTAAAGGTGTCTCAGTGTTCCCTACTATACTAACATCACGGATGCAGTCAGTTTGAAAAGAATCCGTCAATCATTTTGTTTGCCTATCTGTCATTCTCGGTGGTGCTTGACATCCTTTTAGATTTTGCTGACTGTGTCTTAAGCAAAAAGTGGGTTATTTTGCTTCGTTGGGTTTTTTTTCTCCATAAAGGGCCTGTCAGAAAGATAGGTGCCTGAACCCCATAACAATAAAGGCGTTACTCTTGAGTTTAATCCAAGTTTAAAAGGGCACTAAGAGTTGACTCCATTTCAGTGGTTTCCAAGGTCTAAATAGATTATTATGAACAACTTAAAGGAAAATATAGTGCCTGTTACCCTCCGCTACACGTTCCTACCTCTGCACCAGGCAGCATTATTCAAGCCTAATTGGCTGTTCTCCTGTTGAGGCCCCTCTTCTCACCTATGGGCATCACGCTTTTGCCTTCCTAGGAGTGATCCCTCCTGCAAACCCAACAACCGGCCTGCAGGGGTTTCATCAAGCAACGTTGAACTACTAAATAACGCTCACTCCAACGCTATTATAGATCAACCAGGTGCCTATGCATTTCACCTGGTAGAAGAGCCTCAGAGCTGCCCCGCTGCTCTTGGTGGCCACGGAGAAGCCTGTAACGCTCCCACGCCAGCCCCGTCTGGTGGGACATAAGCTGTCGGTGCTGTGAGGAGGGAGCATCCATGGGGTCACACAGCCCTCTCGTTGCAGCTCCCGGCCTTGCCTGGCATCCGTCCTCTCATGGCACTGTGACTCAGCTGGAGTTTGGGGGAGGACTTGACTTTACTGAGCTTCCTGGAGGGATAGAAAAGGCTTTTAAACTCCGCATCTAGGTTTTTCTTAAAGAAGCACAGATCTTTTTTTTTACGCATGAGCGTGTGTGTGTCTGTGTATTTTAAAGAAAAAAAGAAAAGACAACACTTAGAAGAATTAAATTAAATGATAAAGACGGGTTCAAGTTATGCCAGGGCAGGTTTAGATTGGATCTCAGGAAACATTTTTTCCCTGAAAGGGTTATTAACCATTGGAAGGGGCTGCCCAGGACGGGGGGGGATTCCCCATCCCTGGAGGTGTTTCAGAAAAGGGTCGATGTGGGACTGAGGGACAGGGTTTAGAAGGGGTTTTTGTCAGGGGGGGTTAATGGTTGGACTTGATGATCTTAAAGGTCCCTTCCAACCTCACCCATTCTGTGATTCTATGAAAGAAAACCTCACTCATGAATATCTCTCTCCTGCCCAGTGGCTCCTTGTGCTTTAGGCTCTCCCCTTCAGCCTTGCTTTAGACCCATCAATGCTGTTACTCCTTCTCTTGTAGGGGACTGCCCACAGTCCTGTCTGAGACACCAAGCAGAGTCTCTTCCCATCACCTGAGGGGCCTGGCTGAGCGTCATCTCCTTGCTCAACCAGGGTGCTGCTGCTGATGGAGGCACAGGCATGCTCGGTCCAGGCTCTTCTCTGCCTGCCCCCCTGCAGCGTGCCCGCAGAGAGGGGCTGCTTTTTACCTCCAGGACAGACCACAAGGGACGGAGAAGTGACCTTCCTTGCTGACGCCCGGCCCCAGCCTTTCCAAAGAAGCATAACTGTGCAAGCACCCAGCCCGCAATCCTTTAGATACCTGTAGGAAATGAGCTGTGAAGGATGGAGGGTTTTTTCCCAGCAACGCTTTAATTAGCCTGCATATGTGCAGCTACAGAAAGGAATGAAAAATTTTGGCCTAAAGATCATCAGTGCCCTGTGTCTTCACATCAGACGTTTGTTCGAGCAGCCGGTTGTGTTGCTGAGTTAATGATGTGCACTTCAGGTGGTGAGAAAAATTGAGGATAAAGGGAGATCTCCTACCAGAAGGCAAAGCTGGACTTCTCATCCTGTCTCCTCCCACTTGTTAAGTGCTATCATGTAGTGGAAAGAAGAGTTGGGCCTGAAACAAGAGAATTTAAATCTGAGATCTAAAAACAGTTACAGTCTTGATGAGGGGCTGTATTCTTTATTTAGTTCACTTGTAATTGGTTTTAATTTGTTGCATCTTTTTTTAAAACGCGTGACTTGAATATGAATGTGGTTCACATTAGCTTTTGGTTATAAAAATAAATAATTTCAGATTTAGTAGATTCAGCAGTTTCTTTGAGAGTGGTACTTCCTTAGCCCACCCAACAGTAGCTTCTGCCAGAATGAAGCATTTCAGCTCATCCAGCCGTAAGTAGGAGGCCTTCACCTGGAGGGCCGCAGTCATCCTCAGGGCTGAGTAGGCACAGCGCCAGCGATGGCTGAGGGGGTACGCGTCTCTTCTCGGGGGGGTCAGCTTGTCTCCCACTCGGTCATTGTGCTAGTCAGAAGCAGGGAGAGATTGAGCTGTGATCCTGGGCTCAGTCTAAAAGAACCGGTTGCATAGTTTCGTTGAATATTTTCAGATTCCTCCTGTGATATTTTAGATCAGCTTCTGAAAAAAAAATACCCATTTTGGCGGCTTAGAGTTCTGCTCTGTCGGTTTCTGCGTTTTCCTTTCTTTGTGCCTGTGTTCTTTGATTGCTAGATGGAGGGTTAGCAGCAAAAGTTTCTTCTAGCTGGAGTTGAACAGTTCTATTTCCGTAAGTATGTTGGATTTAGTAAAAGCTGAGATCGCAAAGAGCAGGGCTAAGTAACTGTGGGTTTCCTGTGTGTTTTGGGGGTTCAAGAGAGATTTCAGAGTTGACTTATCCACTAGATAGCAAACAAAAGCCCTTTATATGGCGTAAAAGAAGATCTAATACAGAAACTTCAGAAATGAAGCTTCCAAAGAGTATATAGTCCATCTCTTGAAGTTATCGTTTTATTTTTTGTTATGAAAAGTGAATAAACACAAGTAAAACATGTTAAGAAAACACCTAGGCATATATTTACCTAGCTGAGCAAGTTTAAAGGCAGGTTCCCTACAGCATGTGCATGTTAAATGCTCTGCTATCAACATTTCCAAAGTAGATTTTTTAGTCTTATACTCTTTCATCGGAGAGTCTTTATTTTTAAATGTGGTTCCTTAATTTTTTTTTTTAATTTAATTTATTTTAACACAGAAAGAAATAATATTGACCAGCAAACTTTCAAAAAGTCCTTTTTCTGGCCTCTTAGTTTGTTTCTGCAGTTTGACATAGGCTGCCATTTGTAGGCAGAAACCCTTGGCTATCAGCCCGTAGATGGTGCTTACATTGTACCATCAGAGAGTTAAGTTTTACTCTGTCAAATAAGGATGCGCTCATGGTACTGACTCACTCATTTCTGGGTGTGCATAAAATCAAAATGTGGGGAGTAAATTTGGAAGTAACTTAGTGGTATTAAAAAGTTGGCTGTCTTTTCCACATGTCTGGAGCCCATGAATCAGTACTCCAACACATACGTTTTGCTGTTTAAATATAATGTGCTATAGTTATTTTTTTAATATATTAGCAATATGGTTTATCATTCTGTAGAGCTTTCCATCGATAACAGCTCATGTAGGTTTGCCAGTTAAATGAGTAACTCATTCCTGATGGATCCCGAGATTCTCCTAGACATTAATACACCATTGGTTTCAGCCTGAATTATATGTTGAGTCTCTTATTCAGAACATTCATACTGGGGAAGGCTCTTAAAATTAAGCCCATACTTATGGGATTTCCTAAAGTGGGTTGGGATTAAGTGCTTGTTTGTTTTCCTTGTGCGTGAAAGCAGAATTTGGTCCCTAGCATCATGCTAGTTCCTTGAGATAACTGTTCCAGGGAGGCTTAGTATCATCCTTCAGTTAAAGTATATTTCATCCCGGTGGATAAAAACACCCAGCCATCTAGTTGAAGCCCTTGTTCTATAATGCTTCGAGTGATCGTATGTTGTAGGGATGGCTGACCGTGCCCTTTGCGTGCTGGACCTTTTGAGAGTGGGTACATGCAGCTTTCAGGTTTGCTGGCCACGGCTGTCTCCCTTCCAGTGGTGAGAGGGGGGAGGCAAAGCACTTTCCGGAGTGGGAGCAGCTCCTCACACCAGCAGGATTTGCGTTGAGAGGCTGGGAGTCATTTTTGGGGGGAAGGAGGCTACAGCAGCTTAATGCCATGAAAACAGCATGGTGCAAAACGGAGGGGAAAATGTGCCATAAGGGTCAGAAATGGAAATGAAGAAAATCCGTTTTGTCGTTAGAGGGTGAATATTCTGGAATTATTCTCTAACGATGAGTTTAATGGCATTTGACTGTCTGCAGGTTAGGTTGCTGCGCTCCCTGTTGTCAGGCGGGAGGGGGGTGGGGGGGGGCTCATGATTTCTGATTAACTAAAAAAAGATGTGTGTGTTTTGGCGGTGCGTGGGTGAGGCAGTGCAAATGTCAAGCTAAGTACCGGTTATAAACAGTCTTTTTAAACAGCAGCGCATTTTCATTCAGATCTTTTTAGGTTGCGAAGAATACTGTATCTCTAGCGCATATTTAAAATAAAAACGCATATTTAAAATAAAAATCTTTTTGGCAGCAAGCTCGCCGTATCTAGTGCAGCGTTCTCACTCTGTCTCTCTCTCATCCTCATCTGTTGAAGGAGTAAAACTTCGGAGGTACATCCATCTTCAGAAATAGCAGCAGTAGCCAGCGCAAACGCGCAGTAATGGATTTGCTGCTGCCGTTGTTTGCAACTGAAGCAGTTAAACCTTTCCAGGCAAAACCGAATCGTGCATGCCAGCTTCTGCATTGTTGTTCAAACAGGGAGTTTTCTAACGCGGCTAACGGCAGGCGATACGATGAAAAATAATAGCTTCTTTTTTATCCTTCTTTTCCATTTTGCACTAAACTGTATACTCAGCCACGCACATGCAGGCTATAACGTAGCATATTTAATCTTCCACTTCGTCTCCACAGTTTTTTCCCTGTGTACCAAAATAGCAAGGACTGGAGTAGCTACTCTCTCGAACAGCACTTACTGTTCTTAGACGGGCTCTTTTGTTGTTTTTGGAGTTTTCTTTTTTTTTTTTTTTTTTTAATCTGAGCTAGGTTTGAACAACTGTAATGGTGGGAAAATCTATCCAGGGTTCATTCTTTTTTTTTTTACCGCGGAACTGGCAAACCAGGAAGAATAGACTTTGTCATGTGCAAATATGGTGACCGTAAATGGTGCTGGAGGCTTTCTCCATTGTCCTGTGACTTTGCCACGAGAGAAAGCGCGCGCGAGAAAGAAAGACACGTTTGATAGAGTTGTGAAGAACGCCTGAATGGCTATTGGGTGTTGGGCATTGTCTGGCGGTGACCTCAATTCGGTACAGTAGAGACCCTTGAAAGCACTGTCTGAAGTCACAATACCACTATTCTCTTCCACTCCCCAAAAGGGATTAGTTAAAAGGGTGACGTTCCGTGCAGAGAGTTCCAAGTATTCCCTGAAACAAAGGGCCCTGAAATGTTTTTGAAGTTATTTTTAATTGAGTTGAACTAATTTAATAAAGGTCCTAAGAAGGGGGGTGGGGAGGGGAAGGGAGAGAAAAAAAAAAATATAAAGGAATGTGATTGTTTTATGATTCCTCGCAGATGGAATGGACATTTATAGCATACTTCTTCTTTAGTCTTCCAGAGAACAGTAGCCCCATTTACAGCTACTGTTAGCAATTTAAAACTGCTCCAAAATGAAGTCTTTCAAGAAGTTGACAGCTTATAAATAAATCTGTCTGATAAAATTGAACATAAACTGCATCTGTGGTTAGTTTGCCAAAATTAATTCTACATTTAATTAGAGATAGCAGTCAAACATATTTAATAAAAAACAGTCTTGGAGAGTAAATCAAATGAAGTCAGATTTTAGCAGACGCTTTGCTTTTTTCCCCCCTTTTTTCTTCTTTTTTTTCANTTTTTTTTTTTTTTCTCCCCCCCCCCCCCCCCCCTTTTCCTCCCAGGGAGCGATGAAATGACCTCACCTCTGTGATCCTCAGATATTTAGAAGAGGAGGCAGAGGGGAGACCTGGGCAACTCCACGAGGTCATGTAGGAGACTCAATGCCTGATTTGGCTCAGACAGAGGGGGACAATTGCTGTGCTGCAATTTTTATTGATTCTATAATTAGGAATCTCAGCGACGCTGCTGTGTTTGCCGTAAATGTTAAAATGAATTAATATACTATTTATTAACGAAATGGCAAAATTTGGGTTCGGTCTGGCCTTAAACCCTGTGCAGCCCCAAAGCTGAGGCACATTGGCACAGGTAGACTGGAAGGTAGCTCTGCTGTAATTATTAATTGCCAGCATCGTGAGTAAAGTTTTGTTGTTACTTCTTCAAATCGAGGAACTGGGCCCCCGCATGCAAAATTTATGTTCACTACTTCGCTTTCTTTTTCATGTGCAGCTCATTCATGTCTCTTCAAAAATATTATTAGATAGACTCCTTAGCTGGTGTAAATAGGTACAACTCCCACTGCGTAAAGGTGCTCTGGCTCTTGGCAAGAACTTAAGAAATACGAGATAATAAAGTAATTCAGTGTCCCAGTTCATCAAATAAAGTCAGGCGAGCTGTATAAAAAACATTTGATCCATTACATTTTAAAATTAAGCAGAACGCTCTTCTTTCATAATCCTCCCTCTCAATGCGGCTGTATCTCTACAACCAAAACCAAACACAACTTTATTTAAAGCTCAGACCTTCTATAGGAGGTTTAAGCCCACGCTGGAAAGACATCGAAAAGTTGTTAAGGTTACTAGAGAAATCCTGTCTGCTTGGCTTTTTTCTATGCTGTGGAAAACGACATGATTTTTCGGCATAGTGTTGAGTGCATGAGCTGGTAATAGACTGTCCTTCTTTGGGGAGTTTAGCTTGCTTTTGTATATTTTGCATCCCAAAATAAATATTGTAGGAACTCCCTGTTTCCCATGTGAAAGGTATTGATTAACAATCACTACAACATTCTTCATTTTCCTCCTCCTTCCTTTTTTTCTTTTTTTTTTTTTTTAACCTAGTCATTATTTGCAGAACAGTTTTGAGTTTGTAAAAATAAAATTTTTTAAAAAAAGAACACATACAGGAAACCCTGATAGGTAGCGTGGCTTAGACATCGCTGGAGGTCAGAATTAAAATCTTATTTAGTTAACCCTGTTAAAGTGCCACTGTTACCAAAGCTCCAAATGACCCAACTATACATAGGACCCCCTACCTGAGATGTGTGGAAGCTTTTTTGTCACACCTTTTTGTTATGTGCTGTTGCGGCAGTACAGTAGCTTGTGGACTGAAATAAATATTTGTTTCTGCTTTGAACGGCAACAGAAAGGGATCTCTTTGCTCTCCTTCTCACCCTTAAATTATGAATGGTAATGTTGTTCACCAGGGAGTGTTTTTTAATCCAGTTTATGAGGATATGGGGCATGTACATCTCATTTTAGGGAGGCTGCAACTTGCAAGTCTAACAAACCACAGTGCGCCCAGTGCCTTAAAATAAACCACAGTGGTGTTGACTTTAACTTTCTAGGAATTGTGGCTGAAATTTCCAGAGTCAGCTAGGGAATTTGAAGTCAACAGCCTTTTTTAAATTACACGGGAATTTAGATATAAAATTCCACAGGCAGCTCTGAGATACCCCGCTCTTCATATTCAAGCAGCGAAGAACTATTTTCTTATTTCCAAAATACTTAGCTAGGTCCTTAATCTTTCGAGCTAGCATGTTACAACTCCTATTGATTTGAAAACTCGGATTTGGCCCTATTGGCATCTGTTTATGGCATATGTGTAGTTATTTTTGGGAGCATTCCTTGAGTGAGACCGTTGACTTGAGCGGGACTTGATGTGGTTAATTATGCTGAAACAAAAGCACTTTGCTGAATCAGAGGCTTTAACATAACTGTTTTGTGAGCATTATCCTTACAGGAGTTTAGGAATGGTACATATGCATATGCTTATTACCTGCAACACACGTTCATATGAATATGGGGGTTTTTAAGTAAAACTGATTCTGCAAGATCTAATGTATTTCTCTGGATATGGCCTAGTGATGATAGATATCAGTCTTCTCTTTAGCCTTCATAATTACTTATTCAGATATTTCCTACTTTACCCCCATGTTAAAGTTTTCAAAGGCTTATCTTTTTAATGTGATGTTCAAAAGTGCTATGTGAAGGTTATTAAGACTTAAAATTGCCATTTTGAAGCCAAGCTAGAGATTTTACTCTTCACTTAACACACAGTTACGGTGTGAATTTGGAAGAAAAAAAATATCGCTTACATAAAGATGTCTTTAAGAGTAGAGCACCTCCTTACGGAAATTAGCTCTTTCTTTTAATTGCATATCAGTGCTTGAATCTGGTGTGGATTTCTGAAGTAATAGGAGGCTTTGATGTTTTATTAAATATCTTTTAAAAGGTGGGACTTTCTGAGAATTAAGTATGCGTATTGTATTTTGTGTACCAGGGACATGATAATTTCTTTTCTGTTACCAGTACTAAAGGAATGTAATTTGGAACTGTTTTTCCGATTTTTAGAGTTTAGTTTTAACACTTGATGTGTAACAGCTGTTTTTCAAAGATATTAACTTAATGTAAGTAAAAGGTAAGGAGATTCTTTATGTAAAAGACAGCAAGGATACACTTTTCCTTTTTTCCCCCCAAAGCGAGAAAGGCCATCCGATGTTGAAGAACACTTTTTCCACAAGTTGCGGTTTTAGGCAGAATGGAAAATCTTAAAGTTTCAGGCATCCCTCTGCAAAAGAGTACACAGCAGAATCCCTCAGCATCTCAACATCATCTGATCCTCTGTCGCTAGAACGTGGCTGAAAATTTCAGGAGGGTTTGATTTGTGGGTTGTTTTTTTTTTTAAAATATTTTGGTACCTGTTAATCATATCCAGTATAGAAATAATATAGATCGCTGAGGATTTCCGTTGTGAGAAAAGGGCTGAGGATCATAAACAGCCAATTTACCACCCTGTCCCTGTCTTGCGACACCTTTGGAGGATGAGCTCCACCTCCTTCATCTGCTTCATTCTCTCTTTTTATGCAGTGGGAATAACTTTTGGGTGTCTCCAAGTAAAGAGATGTCTGTTGCTGTTTTCCTTTTATTCCTGTGGTTCCAATTAAAAAAAAAAAAAGGAAGAGATTCTTCGTTATGCTGTTCATGGTGGGTACAGCTTGGAGTAACAATAAAAATACATCTGAAGACTGGTATTCAAATTTTGGATGAATCTTTGCGTGAAGTTTATCTGCATCTCTCAAATACATGGGTGGAGGGGACTATGACACTGAGAAATTAAACTAAATTGGAAGTGGGTGAAGCTGCCCATAAAATTGTTCCCCGTATAGGGTTTACTGTGATGAAGGCAAAGTAGGATGATGGCTTGCTCTGCAACGAGCAAATAAAATGTGAATGAAGGCAGGAGGTATTATCACTTAGAGACCAGTTTGGATATTTTGATAGTAGTCTGAGAGGGGCTGGCGAGTTTGTTTTAGGGGCAGACGATGCTGAACTGGAAAACAAGGGTCTCTAATCCGCCAAGATATTCAGGAAGCTGCACTTCAAGAGAATATGCCTGCAGGAGCAACAGAACTTGAACCTGGTTGCTGTGTTATTCTCTCCAGAAAACTGGCTTTGAGTATTTCCACTGTCTTATTAGCTTTCCTTCCTGATTGGCATAATCTAAAAAAGTTACCAGAAGGGTAAGAGGAGGTTTTCGGGGGTAAAAAAAAAAAGAAGGAAATCATGCTCTCATGCTGTTTTAGCCATCCCACCAATCTTTATCACACTGTGCTTACTCCTAGCTTATTAAAAAAGGAAAAAAAGGCAAGGATTGAGTTGTTTGGATGAAGATGCTCAAGGAGCAGCAACAAACAGATTGACTCAGATGAGTTTGCTTCTCCTACCAGAAGATAAAGGTTTTCTTGAACAGAGAGGAATTACAGGAAGAGGCAGAGTAATATATGTAAGATCTGTGCGTGTGCTGCTTTTGCTCTTTTTTTCTCCTTTGCCTTGTACTTTGCAGAAAAAGAAATGCTTTTACTGGAGGACGGTATTCTTTTACTCTTTCTAACTTACTAGCTGGTCAAAGTTCCTCAGGCTGAGAAACCCTGCAGGCATCAAAATGAAGTGGTCCTACCGTAGGAACACGGCCGGGGAACCGCAGAGTAATGCCCAGAGACTTGATCTGATATTCAGCGAGACGTGATTTGCACCACTCCGAGGATCAGGAAGGCCAGTCCGTGTCCCACGGGGTCTGTGCAGGTGTAATTAGAGAGGCAGAAAGCACAGTTTGTTTCTGAGGAACTGGAGGCCATGTCTAACGGAGGGGTTTTCTTGCTCCCTGTGTCATCTCTGAGACTATAAAAGATGATTCAAAATCAGAAGGGCAAAAAAGTCTTTAAAGTTTTACAGCTTTTTGTACGCAATTTTCAGTTGCATTGAGAATTGCTGGAATATTTCCATTCCCGTATGTGGCACACAAAAAACCAAGGAAAACCATTCCTCCGTAGCCCTGTTTGAGGGAATATGGTGTTTACCACCTCTGGTGACTGCTGCCTAGCTTGGGTGAAAGGGGAGGCAAAAAAGCCATGGCTGCAGAGTTCTGCATGCTCTGTCTTATTGTCATTATAGGCAGGTCACTAGTGGCAAGTATTTGCAGGATATTATTGCTTAACATCTCTAAATCAAACAAGGCTGTGTCACAGAAAGGAGCTAAAAGCACAACTTCAAATCTGAGTAAAGCTCTAGGTTTGGTTTAGATGAGAAGCCGATACTTCTGCAAATGCAGAGCTGGTTTGGAGCTGAAAAAGGCAGAATTTTTGACTTGGGCTGCCTAAAGGTTTTCAGGACTACCAATTTTAATTAAATTTCTGCTGTTTCAGGAGGAGCTTTAATGAGAGGAACACTTTTTTTCTTCATCTATGCCAGTGCTGTAAAATTGAACCCGTTCTGGTCTCAGATGTAGTCCGCATTCGGTAGGCTAATAAGGATTTTGCATTGTGGGACCTTAATGTAAACCCATGATTTAATTCTGTGTAATTTTGTGGGGTCGGGGGGTGTTTTAGGATAAGAGTTTTCAGTAGTTTCGTTTCAAAAACCTGCCAGGCACCATTTCATTCAAAATGTGCTATGTGCCACGGGGCTTGATTTGTCCATGGAGTCATCGGAGATGCCTCTGAAAACAAAAGCAACCAGGAGACGCTTTTCATCAAGCCGCTGGAGGTTTATTTTGTGTTGTGGCTTCGCTTAGCTTGCCTTTAGCCGAGAAGGAGAGCGCCTAAGCCTTAAGGCAGAGAATGCACTGGTCCCAGTGCTAATGTCCATAGCCAAAATGAACGTCCATTCAGCCACTGAGTCCCTTGTTGGGCTAGTGCCCTGAGGAGGAGAAGGTGGTTAGGTTATCATGGAAAACTTTCCTGTGGTATTGCCAATTTGCCCACAATGGAAAACACCAATGAAGTTTTTTGTGTTTTGGTGTTTCGTTTTTTTTTTTTTTAAAAAAAAGGCATTCCATCCCTGAAGAAATCTGTTTCTGAGCGATCCCCTGGTCTGAATCTTTCTTGAAGATTCAAAAGATTTATACACTTTGACTAAAGTTCGCCTAAGAACCCACATTTTGGGCTTCCGTCTTTGAACTGACGAGAGCCTTCTGAGTATTGCTCATCACACCTGGAAACCAGACAAATTTCCCTCCTCTGCGCTGGAAACTCCTATACTTTTGGCTTCTCTCCCATTCTGCATTTAATTATTTTGAATTCCAGCATGCCAAGCCAAGTTTAACTGCTACTTTCCTGCAAGTGCTCTTTATTCTCCGGCTCTTGTGCTGCCTAGCCTGTCGTGGTCTGCAAGTGAGCAGCAGCCCTGTGACAGGGAAGAAGGTTTGTTAAATTAAGACCCTCTTAGTCCCAAAGGAAAAGGGTTACTCACTCTTCCATAGATGAAAAATGACCTCTTCCTCTCCCCTTGCCCCTGAGGGATGTTTTCCTGATATAACAACATGAAAACTTGGCAGGCTCCATGTGTTAGATGACACTGTATGTTGATGAAGAACATTTCTGCGATATCTCAGCAGGGGCAGACAAGATGGTATTTGGAGAGCAAGAAGAAAAGAAATCGGATGGGGGGTAGAAGTAGGTTTGCGCGGGTCACGCAGGCTGCTGGTTATAACTCGTAACCTGCCAAGACCCACGTGCGTGACACAGGCCTTTAAAAATGTGTGACAAATACCTCAAATGAGGGACAGGACACCAAAGGGAGGCAGAAAGCTTAGAATGAAGGTGGAATTTGGGCCCTTAGTATATATATGAATTGTAAACTTGGCCTGAAAAATCTGTTATTTCTGATGTCCTCAAGCTGACGGGATTAAAAAGTGAGAATGCCGACGAGAGGGGAATGAGGGTAAATTGTTATTCTGAATTATTTATTTGTTAGGAAATGATGCTCGGGAACAATCAAGGATCGAATCCATTTGTGTGGAGCAATATGCGTTCACAGGCAAAGGGAAAAAAAACCGCAGCAGTCACTGCTGCAGAGACGCGGTAATCAAAACGCAGCTAAAGAGAATTGGCTATAAAGTTAGGGGTATACTTCATAGTGAGGGAGTGGAGGGCTGTGTGGCTCTCCTACTAGCGGAGAATAATGCTGCTGACAGCAAATACTATTGAGATAATGGAATTTTCCTTCCTTTTTTTGTGGAGGGATGAATGAGAGATTGAAAGAGATATTCAGATTTTAATATATATTTAACCAGCTTGATTCATTCCTGGCAAAGGCCCATTTACGTCAGATTTTACAATTTTACCTAGCAATTTTTTCTCTTTTTCTTTTTTTTTTTTTCTCTCTCGCCTTCCCCCCCCCCAGGTTTGTATCTCTACGGATTTTTCCGTCAGTCAGGTCTCTTATACGGCATCCGTCTGATCCCTGACAAAATGGGTGATTATGCGTGTGGGGAGAAAACGTTAATTTCCCAAGATGTGGAGCACGGGTGGATAGTTAGTCATGTAACTGCGACCGTGGGGTACGCATCCCTTTTAGCTCTCTTCCATGGTATTTTTAAAGGAAATTGTCAGAGCAAAGAGCGACGAAATAAGCTGAGGGCTCTGCTTTCAACATGGCACCGTGAATATTACTTTGCTGGCTGGGCTGGGGAAGTGCTGCCCTCCGAGCCGCGGTGCTGGCGGTGGGCTCCGCTTGTCCCCTGGCCCAGGCGGAGGGGCAGCTTGGAGGTGGCCCAGCCAGACGGTGGGATTGTGTTCATGCTCATTTTATTTATGAAAATACCCCTCTGGCCTGCGGTTGGGCAGGGCTGCGTCCCTGGCAAGAGCAGCTCAAGGTGGTGGATCGAGGAGTCTCATCCCTGAAGGAAGAGGGGGAAAAAAAAATCACAGATGCGGTTCATGTGAGTATCACAAGTTGAGGAACCCACTTTTTGTTCCTAGTTGCTTTAACAGATGTTGATAAAGGATTTTGTCCTCCGAGGCCCCTTCCAACCTGGGTAAGCAATTGGAAGTTGAGGTTTACATATTAAGATTTCCCCCAAATTCCTGACATTTATCAAGTGCTTTTGACATGATAATGGCAAATTGAGTTTTATTTCAAATGTGGCTGAAAACCAGATGAACTCTTGCTGTCCAATTACATATGTTGTTTGCTTCTTCCAGAATAAATACTGTGGTTCCTGATGCCGAAACAGCTGGAAATCTTGCATTCATTTGTTTTCCTTGAGATGAAGTGTGTCCTGTGGGTTTATCTGGTGACACCGCTGATGTACTATTTATTTAAGATGGCTAGCTATGAAAAGAGATACTCATGGCAAGACTTCTCATGCTAATATTTGCCAGCCTGAACATCTAGGGTAAAGTGCCTTGATCCCTTTTACCTAAAAGTCTCCAGGTGGATTCAGTTTTTGAAGGTGATGAATGTTTCTAATGCTTTCTGTAGGAGACAAATGAGAGGTCTCTAACTAAACCAGCTCATCCTGACACGAGGTAGCACAATGGGAGCTTGATCTAGGTGCCACTTTAGAATAAGTAATGGAAATAATTTGCAGCTGAGGGAGAGTAAAATGTCTAGTGCATTTCAACCCTAAACACACAAAAGTTTTTGTTTTGATAATATCGTTTTAGGGGACTTGGGATTTTTTCCTGCCTCTGACATGGAAAGCACTGGTATAATTTGCTGTCACAAATAATATAATGTGTTCATTCCAGTTGTGCGGTGGGTGGGAACGTGGGATAAAGGTGGGGAGACAGAGGTGGGGTGGCACAAACATTTAAACAGCACACAGCGGTGAAGAAAGGCGTCTTTTGTGTGCCCGGTTCCAGCAGAAGTTCTTGCTTGTGCTGCTGAAGATAGCCTGAGAAGATTAAAAGAGGCTCAGCTGGGCCAAGACAAAGGGAGACTGTGTAAAGCAGGATCAAGCCTGTTTGCTTAGCGGAGCTCTCCGTCTTCTTGTTGACAGATGAAGCTGGTGCGGTATCAGACCTCGCAGGCTCCTCCTCAGGATTGTCAAGTGACAATGGTTGCGGTAGTAAATGACAGCGTAAAGTACTCCACGAGTCCTTTATTTGTTTGGCAGTTGTAGCCTGGGATGGGGATTTAATATTGAATGGACTCCAGATTGTCTAAATTGCAATCGCAGTGTTTGTTTAAGCAGTCTGTGGGGACTGCTAAAGCATGTCAACTTTTGCTTCCATCCTTTTCATCTTGCAAAGTATTGAGGTAGGAAAAAAGGATGAAGGGGATTGGAAAGGAAGAGTTAGCACTGTAAAAAGAGGAGGATGCTCGCAGTTTTCTTTAGCTGCTAAGGAATCATCAAGAGTTTCAGGTCACCAAATTAGCATGTAATATGATGGACAAAAGCCTGCTGCGTTACCTAAATAAGAGCTTTTCCTTTTGCCGGTGCACTAATCTGTCGCAGAGTACGTGCCACTATCTCAGCTCAGTTAAGTTGCTTCTTTCAGTGCCAGATCGCAGCTTGTAATGTCAGCAAACAGCATGTGCAGTAATTTGTACGTTGGTAGCGTTGTGACACCTAAAAAACCCAAGACTGAGTCCTCAAAGCAAAGCGAGTGACTATGCACTGAAGTCATCAAAAATCACCAAAAATAATCAGCTTTCATTAATTCCTGTTTCAAAATATAAACAAAAACTCAATCCCCTTTAGGAGCCAAAAGTACCCTGAATGTAGCCTTGCAACTAAGTGAGCCAGAAAGGTTAGGGAAAAAACAGCCAGATGTAATGAATCCTAACTATAGAAAAAAAATGTTATTGCAAATTCTGGGACAGAGAAGGGTTTTCTTGAGCAAAAAGGGCCCTTTATTTCATATCGTGGCTCAAGACACACGATCACGTTGGAAGTGCTAACAAACACGTTCAGTAACAGGTTGCTGCTTGTTCAGTCAATAAAGACCCTTTCTTGCACCATGTTTTGCAGGATCCTAAGCTTCAGGTATCTTTGACAGAGCTGTAAACAATTATAGGCGACTATGTGTTTGCACAATCTGATAAAGAGGACTTTAATAACCTTGATGCCACATCTGGAGCACAATCCGTCTTTAACTGCATCAGGATCCTCTGCAGCTCCTCTCCACCTTATATCCCGTTCAGCAGCTTTTCCCCAACTCCATGCCGATCTGCAGCTTCTGTCTCCAAAAAAACCCTCCCATTCACTACGCTGAGCGCAGTTCCTTACCTGGCCCATCTGGACAAAGGTGTGAAAGTAACTATTTCCCGCGTAAAATGGGGTTGTTGAGACTTTAGCCCTGGCAAAGAGGGCGTGCGTGCGGCTTGTCTGAAGAGAGTCCTTGGAGTCCTCCCCAGTGAGCTGGGGGTTTTGCGGGAGCATCCTCTCGCTTGCAGAGGTACGGGCGTACAACGCTGGTCTGTATTCACTGCCGGCAAGGAGAGAACGCTCTCATTTTCGGGAGGATTTCTTTCTCCGAGCACTTTGTTTTCCCTTAAAGCAATCATCCTTTTCAAAGCTAATGGAGGTTTTCAGTGGGGGAAGAGGTTAGTAGTAATGACTTCATGTCTCAAGTGGGATAAAGACCTTAATGTTTTCCAAGGAAATCTTGGCTGTATGAGTTTTGCTGATCCTGTGCACTTTGTGTGCACAAAGCACCCAGAGATGGTTTGGTGTAGAGTTTTCTCTTTTGTTTAAAACTGGGGAGTGTTTTGACTCTTAGTTTCGGAATGAATTAATTTGTTTTTACACACACATTTAAAGTGTCTGTTACTGTACTTCTCTGTGTCTGTGTATGTATATATATATAAAATTGAAAAACTGGACAGGTGACAATTTTTTTAAAGGTTCGGTATTCATAAATCACCAGTCATATCATCCAGACATGTGTTGGAAGCCCAGTTTTTAGCTGGTTAGCATCAGTTCCAAGAAACTGAGACCTCGCTTCAGAGAAATACCCCTTTGTGTGAGTACAGGTTTAAGTACTTTCCTAGATACAGATGTCCTGAAGTGCCCTCTCCATCCAGGGACTAAGAGGGAGGTAATCAGTCTTAGTAGGTAGACGTAAAATCTTGAAATATAGCACAGGCTCCGCTTGAAGTTTGGTGGCTGATGTTCCTGCAACAGCATCAGAACCGTTAATTTCTGAGTTGCCATCTTTTACTCTGAAAACTCTCAAATAGCCCAATTTAATGACAGACGACAGCTTTTATTTATAATCACATTGTACATGCTTTCAGAGTTATACGTCTCCAGTACTTAAGCAAGGATTAAGTCAACTCTAATGGCTGATTTTTTGTTTTTATAATGACTATTGTATAATGGCTATTGTATATATGTAAAGTTGACAACCGGTGTGAAGTACGTTTGAGGTTTGCACCCTCCCTGCTCTAACATCCAAAGTAGTCCTGTTTTTTTTAGTGGGATACATGGTATGACGTCAACTTTAGATTAAGAATGTACGTAGTGTGTTCAGCAGCAGAGCAATTTTAGGTAACGTTTGGTGCTATATCCTGGCTCAGCAAAAGACGTAAGCCTTGTCTTCGCTTGCACTGGAGTCAAGCTAAGCACGTATTTATGCACTTTGCTGGTCACGAGTAACTAAATTACTCTGACTTCTCTGTGGCTTTGGTGTGTTCTTTTTATTTTTCCTTTTTAACTGATATTTTTTAAGTGTTGTGCCAAAGAGATAGCAGTGGTAGCTATGACTTTTTAATATACAGATGATTGACTCAGTAGACCACAAACACTTCTTTGGAGCTGTTACAATCCAGTGCATTAAAGCCCGCTCGGGGATGGAGGGATGCTATATTTCCCACATTACTGATACAGTGGCTCTATTGTGTTGGAGTGGCTCTTGCGCATGTGTATCGTTTCCATCTGTCTGCTGAGGATCCTTAGGAAACTTGTGATGAAAACTAGTTACTGGGCTTGTGCAGCAGCCGGATCTGAAATACTTGCTTCAGAAAACCGTGGAAGAGCATGAATCACAAGACTGCGAAAAAGAGCTTCTCTAATACACAACTCAGCCCCAGCCTTCCCTATGCCATTCCTTCACACACACACACACATATGTATTATTTTATTGAAATATCAATAAAAATGTATCTGGTTCATTTTTAAAGTAGCATAAATTCAGAACATTTTTAGCAGTGTTTCAAATACAGTTTGTTTAATCTGTTTTGGGTCATGCATTTGCCCTTGTTGTAATGAGTGAATCTGAGGAGCTGTAGAGATCAGTGCAGAGCCAGAACGAACCATCAACTGGGCTGTACGTTCTTCCATCCTGATCTCCTCCTTACACCAGGACATAAAAGTTGAGGTTATAATTTTATCATCAAACCTAGAACTGTTCTGTCAGTTCCAACATATATTTGAGGAGTCCATTACATAGAAAAGAGTATATGTTATAGCGCTGTGAAAAACATTGGCATAGCAGATCATTAATAGTATCTTGCATGTTATTTAGAGAGAAAATAATATGTGTTTTAATACTGTGAACTCTAGTACAGAGCTGACCTTTGGCAAAACCTATCGCCTGATTGGGAAGTGCGATTTTCAGCTTGCCTTTTTTTTTTTTTTCCCCAATCTCCCTTGCAGTGTCAGCTTTGAAAATGTTCAATCAATATAAGCCTATCACAGGGGTTAAAAGGAATAAACAACCTACCAGTCTTTCAGCAGTGAGAGGGTTGGGTCATGACAGTTATGGAATTAACGACTCAAAACTTCATATGGTTGGCTTCTGTTTAAGAAAAAATAAAAATAACAAATCGTGATTTACGCCGTGATTTTTATCGCTCACACGCCTAAATAAAAGGGAAAAAGAAGACCAATAAAGAATTAACTTTAATTGCTCTTACAGTTGTGTTTTAAACAGAAACCAACCATACAAATTTGAGAGGCGCTGTTATTTTAGGGGAGGATCAGAATGCCATACTGAAAAATTAGATGATTTTGAGGAACAGGGGATTAACAGTCAGATAAAACTTTACAGCATAAACAACAAGGTCGTTTGGTTAAGAACTAACGACAAGAATGTTTGCTAGACCTTGTCATCTCCTCCCTTCCTCAGAGTGACAGGGAAAGACCTGGACATTTAGGTGATCATAGGATTGCTCTGAAACATGAAATGTGACAACATGAAAAAGGCAATTTGAGTGCAGGATGTATCAGGTTTGGTATTTCCAGCAAAAGAGGGCAGAAAGTCACTGTACAAAGCACGTAGAATGTTGTGTACAGCTCCATTTACGTGTGTTTAAAGAGATTAATTTAAACTGGAACCTGTTGAAGAATAGCTACAAAAATTATCTGGGGAACAGAGAGTGTGTTTAATGAAAGAGAATAAAGGGTTTGATTTGTTTAACCTAGCAAGATCAAGTAGTTACATTATTTGTCTGGTATTAATATACCAAGAAAGAGAAGAGAAATTTAAGTTAAGGGATAAGAAAAAAGATGTTCATACATGCAGTGGTCATTAAACTCAGGGTGGAAATTAGAAACAGGTAGATCACATCTCTTTTCAAGAGAAGTGCCCTGAAATAGTTCCCTACAGAGGTCTTACCAGTGATGAGTAGAGTGAAAGATTTTCCTGGTGAACCTTCATGTATCATATGATAATATGTATCCCAGTATGCTGCTGGCTTTTTCCCAATGTTATCATGTTGTTGATTTGCAATTGACTGTAATACCCAGATCCTTTCCCAAAGAAGCGCTCCCTAATCAGTTGCTCCCAATCCTGTATTTATGCAGTTAACTGTTCTACCTAATTATAGTTACATTCTCGTGTCCCGATTGCATCCTTTTCAGGCTGCACCTCCATTTTCAAGATCATTTTGAATTCCGATTCTGTCTTCCTACCTGCCGTCTCTGTCAGTTTGATGCGATCGGTGGATTTCATAAGAACACTCTTTATTCCGTTGTCCAAGTTGTTATATTGAGTATCACTAGATTTAGGGCAAATCCTTGCAGAACGCTACTCTATGAATTCTTCCATTTTAGTTGTGAACCATTAATAGTGTTTTCTTTTAATAATGCATTGTTTTCCTACCTGCCCTATGATAATTCCAGCAAGACCATCTCTCTTGAAGGTCATTCTTGAACTCCAGAATTGCTACAGTCGCTTGCACGAATGCCTTAGGCTAAATGCCATCAGGTATAGCCATATGAAGGTAGCTGAAATATACTGAAATGATTCAAACTGTATTGATCTTGCCCCAAAATATTTGATTTCATTAGAGTATTTTGGCACAATCAAAATCTTCTTGTAGAAGAGTTTGATTCAGTGAAGACTATTTTTCTGTCAAAAAAGAAGCGTTAACAGACTGTTCCTGAACATTCTTAAATAAGAAACATGGAGCGTATGGTAATTTCAGCTTCTGAGCAATTGTTATTTTATCTCTGTAAAAAGTATTTCTGATATTAATGGAAGTATTAAATTCTCCTAGTAAAACATATTTAATAAATATATTTCTGGAGTATTGAGCGATGTGCTGTTCACCATGGGGATCTTTTCATTCCATCCTCTGAACAGTGCTGCCTACCTGGGCCCGCCACAAACCTGATCTGGTGAAACACCCTCTAGGAGTAAGTCCGTTTCCCATATTTGGTCTCTGAGATGAGACTTTCTGAGTTAGGGTCAAAAATTAATTGTAAAGGTGATTTTTGCAGTGTTAGTTCAGTTCCTAGTGGGTGTGTGTTACGATCATCAGTTCCTCTTTGGTCTGTTTTGACCATCAGTATGTTCAAACAGTTGGCCAAAGTAATGCCCATCCTATAATCAATCCTCACAGACACCCATCCTCAATCTTTTTGTGTCAAAACCAAACTCAGGGTCGGGATTTAAAAAATAAGTAGATAAAAGAATGGCTTCCTGTGGAAAGGTTTTGAGGGCTTTTTGTTGTTGCTGCTGTTCTTACCTGACCATGAATTCCCAGCGAAGGAGACTATAACTGGTCCTTGAAAGTTTAGAGCCGAGATGATCGACATTGTGGGCTGGAGAGCTCGAGGAGGCCGAATATCGTGCTGGCTGGCAGTTGCGAGGTGATACTATTGATTTCTGTTCAAGGTACCCGTGGATGCCTACAGATGTATTCCGCGTCCATTAGGTCCTGAATGTGGAGCTTTTAATTCTTGGTAAGGAGCAGCACGGTGCGTAGGCAGGCTTTGCCCTGGTTGGTTTGTTTGAAGTGTGAGTAGAAATAATATTGTGTGCGTCCGTTTTAAAGGAATCGACCTTCTGGTAGAGCGAGGGTTGTGCATTACTTGTCATGGAGTGACGCCATTTGTTCATGCAAATAGGTGCAAAATAAGGATTATATCAGGCTACTGCAAAACTGAGAGGTAGGTCAGATTTAATGGAACCATCAGTCATTAACCCTTTTCCAGCGGCTGCCTAGGGAAATCCTTGTGGATGGAAGTTGCGTTACGTTACCTTACCTAGCTCTGTTCAGCTGTGAAAAAACGGCGAGCCTAATGCACGTACTCTGTCTAGGAGAGTGTACTTAGGAGCTCTGCAAGGAGACAAACATAGACCTTTTCTTTTTCTTTTCACAGAATATGAATCAATTAAGGCTGCTAAGTTCCAGGCTTTTACCATTACTCATGGTCCTGCTGCTTTTCCACTGCTGTGCCAAGACAGTGGGGATTAGGCATAGGGTGGGCAAAGGCACAGAATGGGAATCACAATGTTGCCTTGTTGAGTATGTTGCCTTTTCTGAGCTTAAAAATGAACAGTTTCTTGAACTTGCAATTATGACAGAAAAGGAACTAGATTTTTTGCAAACTGTTGGGGTTTCCGTGCTTCCATGCGATTTGCACACCAGCAATAATAAATCTGGGTGGTTACAAGGACATGAATGTGATGAATTTAAAAAGCAAAACAATTGTTCATTTCAAAATTATAGTAGCTCTTAAAAACAGATAGTTGCAAATAAGTAATAGCTAAAGCGAATGTTTTTTTAAAATACTGTCCGCGTGATGATTTTTCTACAGCGTGGAAGCAGGCATGATCTCTGTACCGAAAAGCCTGCATATTTTACACAACGGAATTGAACAGTTTCTTAGGGTTAGGTCAGAGCCGAGGGCTGAACCTGGGAATGCTGTAAATCGGGTATCGTCTTGAATAAGATGCTAAAATTAGAAGCCTGAACTACATCCTTTGTTGAGTGGGAAAGCATGTCCCGTTCGGTCCTCGAATTTTGGTGCGAAGTTGGTTTCACGTTTCTTTGTTCGGCTGTGCTAGTCGTGTTAAGTGGCAACGTTACAATACATGGAAACTAAAAGCATTGATTGCAAGTTGTAGGAAAATAGAGGTTTTTTTGTAAGCACTCCCACCCATCTGGAACTTGCTGCTCCCTTGTAATCAGTCACAGATTGTTAAATAAAGTAGACTTTCCTTCACCCTGAACTCTTGCTTTATTCTTCTGTGAGTAGTCCAAAATAAGTATTGGATCCCTTAATTAGAAGTGAATAACCAATTGGCTTGCATTACCTGCTGGCCTTCAGAGGTCTGTAGCCACTTTTCTATTTCCTTCTGATCATATTGTATGTAATGAAGGGGTGTGCTGGCCAGCTTCCACGTGGGGTGCTTGCATTCTTGGTGACTGCAGTTAGTGTTTTTATTTATAATTTGTGCAGCGCTGCTTTAAATATTTTATTATCCAAAACGCAAATGATCTCCTTTCGCTTCCCTTTGTGGACGAACCTGTTTGCTTGACTTTCGGTATGTGTGTCATCTTTCCAACTGACACGTAGCAGTGTGGGATCTCACATTTGGATACTTCTCACTTGGCGCCGTGCTCATCCTTCCACTTACATTTTGAAGAGTAATTTCATATTTTCTTCTCTATCATTTTGTTTGCCAGCATGGATGAGAGCCATTCCTGGAAGGGGGTGTGCATCGGAGCTGGCACTGAGCGAACCACTGGCATAGGGAGGAGAAGCTGTTCCTGTGTCAAGAAGGCTTGGGCATGTCTAGGTTGTGCCGCCTATTCCTCTCTCAGCTCGTTGCCAGAATTCTGTGTGCTCCCTTATGCCAAGACCTATTGAGAGAGAGACTGTCTGTGAGTGTGGGAATTTATAGGTATTTAATTAATAATCGAGCAGATAATTTCTGTAGGAATTGCCTTACCTAGGGCGAGGGAAGAAAGGGAAGGTACGTGTGCGTGTCGCGTACTTTACCCTCGATTATAAACCACGAGTTGATTTCCAACCTGAGCGTGACAGGTGAGGGATTCTTTTTGTTTGTTTGTTTGTGCTCTGGTTCCTGTTTGGGGGGAAATTTGTGAGGAGTTGTTTGTTTTGCTTAATTGATGCAACACAGGGTTCTTCCAAACCAGCCCCCTCATCAGAAATCTTTGTTATGAAAAGCCTACTGTAATAAGGATTTGTTGGAGAGTGTGCCACGGATACTCCTCTACGTTTGAGCAGAACATGAATCTTTCAGTCCTAGCTGGTGAGAACTGTTTAGTTCGAGCTAAAGCAGCTTGTGTTTTCAGATGCACTTCTTCGTTAGTCATTACGAATGTTAGTCATTACGGGTGGCTAAAACTAGACTTTATTTTTTGGCCCTGCCGCGAGAAGGTGAGTCAGGGTAGGACATTAGGTATAGGTACGTGGGGTGTGACAGGGATACATATTTACTGCCGAGTTACTGAAATACTTTATAGAGGCATTTGTTTGATGAATTTGCTGAAGCTGCTGATTTTTTCTGAAATGGTGACAGCGCTGGCTCCAGCCCCGGTGAGCCGGGTCGGTGCTGCACACCCTCCTCCCAGCGGAGACGCGCAGCGGCGAGCTAAGGAGACCCGGAGGTACGAGATCTGGGAGGGGAGCTGAAGAGGCGCCACGTGCTGAGACCTGAGCACGTTCTAGACGAAGTTAACTTACCTTTCTGGATCGCTCGAGGAGCACTCATCTACTGGCTGCTTCGTCCGTTGTCCTCAGTTGTCCTTTCACTATTCAGAAGTTGCTGTGTTTTCTTGTGGGATTTTTAGGTAAACTTCCAAATAGTTATACAGTCTTGATGTCATCATTATCCTTTGGGTTCTTTAGGCATTTATCATCCAGAAGACTCAGTCTTCATCTTGTCACAACAATTTTTGCCGTTTTAGAGGTCCTGAAGTCCAGGGAGATGAGCAGAGACTCTCCCCTTGTTCTTGTCACACCGCTGCTGTAACTCTGCCCAAGATTTCTGAGGAAGGTTTAGCCACTGTGCTAACGTTATGTCAGCTGCCTGGAATTGCTGGTGAGGCAGCATATGACTGTCCTTCCATCACCCCAGAGCTCACCAGAGCTACAAGATCAGGAGAGAAAGGCAAGCCTGGCCATTTTATTGAGTATTGTGTGCGTTCAGCAGCGCGTTTGCCTGTCAGAGTGGGGGCACTGGGCAAAGCACTGGAAAGGAGACCTCCCAAAAAAACCCATCCAGACCTCAAGGCCAAGTGACCAAACAGCAGATAGGAGGTGGACTGTGAAACCAACCGCGTTTTGCAGAACTTCAAAGTGATTTTGAACAGTTGTAGTCTAGTCACTGACTCATCCTCTCCTCCCCCTTTCCACTTTTCCTGCCACTCCACGAACAGCATGTGAAAGCACTGAAAGAAAATAAGAATCTTAAACTCATAAACATACCTGCCTCCCATCTGGCATTCATCCCAGCAGCCTGGTGATCTCCTTAGTTGTCCAGCAGATAGTTGAAAAACAAGAGTCCTGTGAAGATTCGCATGTCACCATATCCCTGCCAGATGGCGGTTAGTAAAACATGGGCAAATTGCATTGGCTCTGCTTCCATCATGACAATCACAACAGAAACACTACAGTGTTGCAACATCGCTATTTTTTTAAGCTAGGAAAATGAAGGGACCGTAAAGTAGGGCAATGGTGGAGTGCTAAAACACCACTTAAACCTAATTGCAGTGAAGTAAGTAGACTCTGAAGGGTACAAAGCACCGCTGAAGGCGACCCATAGGTTTTAGCCTCTCACTCTATGAGTATGGGGGTGAGCTTCAGGAAGACGGCACTGGGCACAATTGTCTCACCACTCCATTGAAAAGCTCTTGCCAACTTTAATTCCATTTTTAATCCCATTTCTATTAACTGGCCATTCTTCATTCGATAAGCTGTTCAGTCTTCAAACCCCATCAAAAAGGGAACAGAACTAGACCATAAGGCTTGATCGTGTACACCAAGAGACTCTATTTCATAAGGAACAGCAATTTGGGGTAATAACGGCATGGAAAAGAGAGAAACTTGAGGATGCAGTAGGAAGTCAGGCTGCTGCTAGTGTTGTGTACTGCAGTAAAACCAATGCCTTGACACCTCAGCTAGAGATCTGCATCCCATTTCATTAACTATTCCCAAAATGCAAAGGACAATCTCTGCTCTACCCACCAACTCAACGCGCAGCTGTGCCAACCTCACACTATCCTGCTGCTGAAAGGGGAGGCCCTGCTCCTCCCCGCTTGCAGACGCTTGGCCCCATGCTCTTTCTGATGTTTTTCAGACCTCCCTCTGAGCTGCGACTGAGGAAATAAGATGCTTGAATCGGTGTGTGCCCAGTCCTTGTCTTTCTGGGACATGGAACAAGAAGCATCTCCCCAGATACCACCTTCCAGCTGGTATAGAAAGCCAGTTTCCCTTCGGTGGGGGGAAGCCGGCTGACTGCGTGTGGGAGCATCATGTGGTGCTCGGGAAGCAGAGGTCTGGGATGTTGGCTCGGGATCTTGTAGGTGCAGATCAGAACATCACGAGGCAGATCACTGGCGTCCTGCACCACACAGAGCCGGCAGCGTAGGGTGCAGGGTTGCGGTACTGACCCCAGTAGATGCCTTAGTGTTTGAGGTAGCAAAAGCGTGGACAGCTTTTGCCATTGACTGGCGGTGCTGTTCGTGGCCATTCAGATTGTTTGAAGAGCCATCCCCCCCGTCTCCTCCCAGGTCCTCAGCCCCACCCTGAACAATTTGTTTGGGCTGGTATCGGTAAAAACTCACAAAAGCATCAGAACTCGCAGAGCTACCCAAAGATGTTTGAGGCTGCGTAGTTTTGCTGGTTAGTAGCCAATTTGCGGCTGCAGGCTTTCAGCAAGCGTTTGAGTTCCTTCTGATCTATCACGGGTACAAACGCTGTGGGGGATGACTTTGGCAGAAGCGTCTCACAAAACAAAATTCGAGTTCAGCCTAAGGTAAAGAATTCAGTCTGAAAGAGGTACTTAAATCTAGTGTTTGGGTGTGTTTTAGGCAAAAGGGTCCATTACCCTTGTGCTTATTTGAAGCTGTGAACAACTTCAGTCCAATTTCAAGGATAAAAGCCAGGAAGTAAGTGGGCAGGCTGAAGCTGCATTCCTCGCTCAGAGTAAATGGGCTGCAGGCTGGGATGCTGGTAGAGTATGTGCCTCTGCTGGCTGGAGAATTAGCTTTGTTTGTTGCTTTGGATTCATTTTAGGTCAGGTATATGGGGGGAGCTGGGGTTTTTTTTTCAGTCCTTTGTGGAGTCAAAAAGCAGTTTGGCATCTGCAAGGCCGTTCTCGGCTCTTGGGCAGCTTGAGTGGGTTTCAGCAGAGCTGCGATGCCCAGCGCAGACCCTGCCCCACCTTCCACGAGTTTATTTACTATATACTTGGCGACAGTAGGCAAAGATTTACAAAGCCTTCTACAAGCACCAGAGGAACTCAAATGTAATTTATTTAAAAACCGGTGTTTGGTTTTCAGCATTTATACGTTTGATTGCATTCAGCTTGCTGTCCTTTTAACCGCGGGTGTATTTCACTGTTTTCTGGATTCACCAAGGGGAAATCATGCCTGACTAATCTGATCGCCTTCTATGATGGTGTGACTGGATGGATGGATGGATGAGGGGAGAGCGGTAGATGTGGTCTACCTTGACTTCAGCAAGGCGTTTGACACGGTCTCCCACAGCATCCTCCTAGGGAAACTTAGGAAGAGTGGGTTAGATGAATGGACAGTGAGGTGGATAGAGAACTGGTTGAAGGACAGAGCCCAGAGGGTNCTGCTGGAGAGGGGACAGCAAAGGGACACCAAGATGCTGAGGGGACTGGAACATCTCTCCTATGAAGATAGACTGAGGGAATTAGGTCTCTTTAGCCTGGAAAAGAGGCGTCTGAGGGGGGACCTGATCAACACTTATTAACCTTGAAGGGTGGGTGTCAGGAGGATGGGGCCAGGCTCTTCTCAGTGGTGCCCAGGGACAGGACAAGAGGGAACGGGCACAAACCTGAGCACGGGGAGTTCCACCTAAACCTGAGGAGGAACTTCTTTCCCGTGAGGGTGGCAGAGCCCTGGCCCAGGCTGCCCAGGGAGGTGGTGGAGTCTCCGTCTCTGGAGACATCCCAAACCCGCCTGGAGGTGTTCCTGTGCCCCCTGCTCTGGGTGACCCTGCTCTGGCAGGGGGTGGGACTGGGGGATCTCCAGAGGGTCCCTTCCAATCCCTATGATTCTGTGATTCTGTGATTCTGCGCTGCTTGTTCTGCTGAGTGGCCAGAGAAAGACTGAAAATCTTCAGCAATGTTTTAAAAATTCTCATACCGATTTTAGTAACTGCTTTTCTCCTTGAATTTATGATCTAAATTACCTGGCAATGTCTGGCTTCAGTTGATAACTGTAGCGTTACTAACTTGGCTTGAATCAGCATCCAAGAGTTATTCTGTAGCAGGAGTTCTGCTTATTGATGGCTGGAGGGAAACCGGGGATCTCCTCCAAACCAAAACTTTTTACGTCAACGTCTTAATTTCTTTCCATTTTTTCCCCTGCCCTCTGCCTTTTATTCTCTTTTTTGCCCTCAAGCCTTATCCCCTTCTCTCACCGTTGCTCCTAAATATGCCTCTTCCCCTCAGGCTTTGACCTTGCGCAGGCAGTAAGCGCAAAGCCGTGTTATTTGGAGTGAAGTAACACCAGTAGTCAGGAAGGAACAATGTAGTTCAGGCCAGATAAAATAAATCTCACATTTCCTGTCAAGAAACCGGGCCAAAAGCAATGATGAGAGACAGAGGGGGCAAACCACGCGGCTCAAAACTAGAGACATATGGGTTAGAAACAACCGCAACCCTCGCTTAAAAACAGAAAACAAAAAGCTAAGGCATTGGATGAAAGAGAAATAATACCAGCTCCTCGGCAATAAAAACCACACGACGTGGGGTCTAGCCAGCTTCCAAACCCATCGCATGTGCAGCACAAGTGGGGTCTGAGTTTCCTGCTGCTGTACAAGAAATTAATTCTCCCTTGATTAATTTATTTAGTTGACACTTTGTGTTGTAAATTAGAGAGCTGATCTTACTCTGACTGGCTTCTTTTTTCACCAAACTCCCTTCTAGACCCAAGGAGACGCGCTGATTACAAGTTGTTGCTACTTTTGTTGTGTTTTAGTAACTCTCCGGCTGGTTTGCATGGCAGTGAAAATTCCAAGATCATGTCGGTTTTGTACTGCGACTCCCTTATCCCAACAGTCAGCCGTTCATCCAGCACCGCTGGTGCAAGTGAAAGGGTTCAGGCTCCGTCCCCAAACCAGTGAGAGTTTTGAACGTGTGTTTATTTATAGGAAAAGGTCTGTAGTACGCGGCCAAACTAGAGTTAGGATTTGGAGGGGTTTGGGGGTTTTATTTCTGGATGTTGATGTGTGTGTGGAGAGTGATGTCATCTGGGGAGCGTCTCAACAAGGCAGAAAGTGAGGATGGCAGCCGGGACTACTTGGGATGGTTCCCATGGGGGCCAGTGTTGGATCCTGATCAGTTTGGGAGATTGAACCAAAAGCAACACACCAGGTAGTGTAAGAATGTTTAAACAGATACAGCACTTCTCATCTTCAAAGTACTGTGCAAAGATTAACCTAATTGGATTGTTTTTCCTCCTTCTTATGAAGAGTTTGCAAAATAGCGGTCAGGGAACGACTGGGGATGTGATTTGTTTAAGTGCTGAAATGCTTTGTATAAATTCCCTCACAGGAGGCCGTTAGGAAAATGCAGTTACTTTAGGATGTGAAGAAAAGTCCTTTGTGGTGAAGAATCAGGAAACAAAAGAGAAGTCGGTTCTGTTATGGACGGTGATAATATTTGAGCACCTCAGTTGTAAGCGCTGGGAGTTCAAGGCCAGGCTGGAGGGGGCTTTGAGCAACCTGGTTGAGTGGGGGGTGTCCCTGCCCAGGGCAGGGGGGATTGGAAATAGATGATCTTTAAGGTCCCTTCCAACTCTAACCAGTCTATGATTCTATGAAAATGGGACTTGACAACGTGCTGGAGAGGCAAAATTTTCTATCGTGAGACATATTTGGACAGATACAATACAGAGGGGGAAGATTTGTGAATCCCCCTGGGAGAATTTGTGTCCAAGAAGTGAAGGGAGGACACACGTTACCACCAAGTCAAGTCAAATGGGCGCAGAGGAGACTGGCAGGATGGGGCTCCTCCTCCTGTCCTCCTAGGAGGAGGATAAGCATTGACTTGAGGAGGGCATCTTATGCACCCATCTCCTGATTTTTTTTTAAAAAAAAAGTAACATAAATTAAAGCCCCCAGAAGAAGGCATGAGAGGACAGAAAAGGTAGGAGCAGGAGTAACATAGGCGAGAAATACGAAGCAGCAGCGCGTGAACATGTAGCAGACAAGTCTCCAAGCTCCGTTCTCCTCCCAGGGGTGCCGAGGGAGCTGCCCCTCGCCCGGGCAGCCCGGGATGGGGGAATGCAGCCGGGCTGCGGCGCGGTACAGTCCCGCTGCAGCCAGAGCCTGAGCCTGTGCAGGCAAGCCCAGGGGTTGATCATCGCTGAAGCGAACATCCTGACGGATCTGACACGCAACTCCAGCCGCTGAGTTGTCTAGCAGGCTATCAGATAGCAATATATTCAACCAGTGAACCACTGTGTTAGAACAACACATCTTCAAAACAAACTGAGCACGCCCTGCAGGTATCCTTGTTTCTAGGTATTTCTGAAAGCTCTCCCCCGCTCTCTTTAACCCTTTCAGGTGCTGTACATCCAGCACAGGTGGAGAACTTGCACTGAGGCATGCCCTTTGTCTGCTTCAGCGTGATACCTGTGTGGTGCTGGTAGGATTTTTTTTTACAGCTTTCACAGGACGTAGTTGCCTGCTCATTTCCCAGCGCTGTGCGTTGTGAGCTGGGGTGAGGGGAAGAAGGCAGGGAGGTAACGCTTTAGTTGGGAGTGATGCACAAATGCTAAGCATGGTATTTGTACCTGCGTAAAGTTCCCTGACACTTAGGAAGTGTGACATAAAACCAGGTCAGTGATGATAACTGAACACTCAAAAAATTGGGATGTTAACATTACCATATGATAGGAATAAAACAAATAAGAACCTTTGGACAATGAGTTTATAGCTTCTTTTAGGAAAAGAATAATCCAAATTTCCAGCTGAAGCTATAGGTAGGTCAGGGAAATTTGCACCTAGAATAGGATCTTTGGTTCTTAGAGCTTGAAAGCATCTAGATCTGTACTTTCTTAGCCATGTTTTTACCTAAACCTGAATTTAACTCAGATCCCACTCATCTGGGATTGAATTAGCCTCTGGATGACTGGCATGTATATATATATATATATGTGTGTGTGTGTGCTACAGTAGGGCTTGAGGATGAAACTGTCACATCATGTAACCTCATCTAAATTAGGTACCTAATTTAGGAGCCAAAGCCACCTGTATGATGAATAGAGACAGGCGGGGTCATCCAAACGGGGCTTCAGAGGAGCCACGCTAGGAGCCTCTGTTGCCTCCATGAACAGTTAGATGCCTGAAGTTAGGCAGTATGGACACCCTCCTGGTGCCTGGGGAGTGAGTTTTGTCCTTTGGGTTCAGTTTTCAAAGGACTGAAACAACGTGAGAAACACTAGGCTTGCACTGGAACCAGGCATTGAAGAAACGGAAGCACAAAATTTCCTCCGATTTAAAGAAGAAGGAAGATCTTGGATAATGATTTTGAATCTCAGTGTTCCCTATAGCAGAGGTCCCGATCAAATTCAGGATTAAATTTTCATTTTGAAGGTGCACATCTGTTAAAATATTAACTCGTTATATATCAGAATTTTCCAGGTTTCCTGCAAGTTATGCTCAGGATGAAATCTTTCCAACTGTGTGTGCTGAAGGACGTGTTTATATTTATGGGTATATACAAACACATGCTCTAGACAGTGTGTAGGTGAGAATGCTGTTACAAAGCAAGATTCTTCCAAATTATTTATTGCAAGAGACAGTAGCAGTCCCCTCCATTTAGATTGTCTCCATGAATTTTAAAAGATCCTGTTGGACCAAAAAAGCCTTAATGCTTACTCCGTCTTTGGCGTTCTTTAAAATTTATTAGCGAACAAACTGCCAGGTTTCAGAAGTACAATTTTGTCATGCCGCCAGGCTGTGCTCAGACCTGGCGGTGACACAGGCCTGTGAAAGTCCCCGTTTCACTGCCGTTGTCGTTCTCTGGGAAGCATGTCGCAGTGTCACACCAGCCAGACAAGGGTGTTAGAAGGGGCTGAGCTCAACTGGAACCACACCACCTCCGTTCCTGCACATACTGCACTGGGCACCCTTGGACCTGCCAGAGCAGCCGTAGCGGGACGGGGAGCACGGGCTCTCCCATCCTCCTCCCCAGACATCCCACTTCCCCTTCTTCTCCCTCCCTAGGCTGGCACTGGCTGGAGTTTCCCCAGCAATGTAGCTGGGAAATGGGGAAAAGTGGTGGGCTATCCCGCCTACAGACCGGACCATACTTGACTTTCTGCAGACCCCAGCTCGTACCCCAGAGCTCAAGGGACAGACTTCTGTTTAACAGAAGGTAAACCGGGTGAACTCTGTTTAGCAGAAGCTAAACCTTGACAGGGAGGAGTGATTTGGGAAAGCTTCAGCTCTCGTATGTAATATACTTAGGTTTTATTTATTCCCCCCCTTTAGAAAAGGAGGAAAGTTCACTCCAAAACAATGTTTAAAGCAAATGGCAAAGCCAAACATTGACAATGAAGGCCAAATTGAGGTTGTCCCTCCAGTCACACTTCTGCCCTCTTGTGTGAATGCCCTGTGATACAACTTTGAGCTGCGAGAACCTGGGCGAGTTTTCCCTCTTCAGGGCAGAGGATGGACACACAACAGTACAGAATTAATGGGCAGGTTTAATGCCAGTATTTCCTAACTTTGAAATACTTGACTTTAACCTTTTTTCTTTTTTTTTACAATGTTGTTTGAATGTACACTCTGTTGTTATTGATTTCAGAATAAACACTCTATTTGGAGAGAGAGATTTCTGTCTCGCACGGCTTTTCTGAAGTTACTGGTTTCACCAGGGCTGAATTTGGCCCATAATATGTAATGAATTGTATATTCCAAAATCAATATTAATAACTCTGGGTGCTCTTTTTAAATAGATTGTAGACATTCATATACTCTGTGTAAAGTTCATATGAAATGATACTTGCCTATTCTTTATTCATCCTTTTGGTTAATAAATAATCCTTTGGCTTTTTAGTAGTTGGTTTCTGGGATCCTGCTGGACATCTGTATTTATCATTTAGGAAGCCATCACCAGTAAATCTTTCTCTCTTCAGATTTTTGACAGAAAGCCCAGGGTTTTCGGGATTATTGGCTGCTTCTCGTCGTGTTTGGGGTTTGTTGGTTTTTAGAAAATATAACCTGTTCTGTTGGTGAGTTGCAGTTTATCAGCTGAGGAGTTGTTTTGGCAAAATGCGCAGCATCGGTGAGGCACTGAGAAGGAAAATCGGCAATCCACTTGCTGAATCTCTGCGTTTGCTCTGAGGCACCATTTCATCTGGGGATGTGAGTGACTCACAGAGGTTGGAGGGACTCATAATTTCCATACTGCAGCCCTGTTCACCAGGATTTTCTGACTTTTGTATTTATCATTAGAGGCAACGTTACACAATGTCAAAGAAAAAAAAATCCTAGCCTTCGTAATGTGCTTTCCTGATTGTAAATGGGGCTGGATATCCTGTACCGAAATGTCAGGTTAGATCCTTTGTAAACTCTGAAGCCTGCTCTCAGAATAGAACACTTCTGGAGTGTATTAAATTGGTGTTAATTGAGAAACACATATGCCAATGACATTTTAAGCTACGCTAAATAAAACCAAACCTTTAGCAGGTCCCTATCACAGAGAGATCCTGAGATTTCACTGAACCTGCTGCTGCCGTCATCTTTTTTCCATCTATGCATATGTTGCTTGCAATGATATATGGTAACTCCTGATGCAAATACCACTCATGCTGTTACAGCTTAAAAAGCCCAGAAATAGAATGCAAACACAATGTCTGTTTTTTTTCTGTTCCACGTTATAAAAACCTATGACCAACAGCCTAAAGTTTCGTTCCTTTTCCCTGCAGTTTTCGCACCAGCTGACTTCAAAACATACGTTTAGCGCTGCGAGTCATAAAAAATTCATCATCTCTTTTCTTTTTTTAGGGGGACTAATTCTGCAAGTGTCTCAGGGTTCTCTGGCTCCTGTTGCAGCTGAGCCACGGGTCAGCACCTCAGGAGGGGCCCCGTCCTCGGGCGACCCAGTGCCCAGTATATTCACTGCCTCCGCTTCCCCGACGCGGCTGGCCCCGGGATCAGGCCCTAAGCGTATCGGTAAAGTACACGCGCTTTATCTTAAGATAAATAAAGCCATTTGAAAAACACAAAGCAAAATTGGGGTTGAAGTCCCAATTGTGTCAATATGCCCATGGGAGATGTGGCAATGTGGTGTTGCGCGTTTGATTCGTGACACAAAGGGAAGGGCAGCCGGGAAGTTGCCCGGGGCTGGGGCTGGGCAGCACAGGTCCCACGGCAGCTCAGCGGAGCAGCGCCGAAACCCTGCTCTAGTGCAGCGGCAGCAGCTCTCCCAAGCTGGCTTTGCAGGACGGCTCCTGTTAGGTCAGCCGTCTTCGGCTGCGGCTTCGGGCAGGAGGTCAAGAGCCGTTTATGAGGAGTCTGGTACCATTAAGGTGGCATGGTACAGCTACGAGCCAAACTCTCGCTGGCAGCTCATCCATTTCCAAGTGACCAAGACCACTTCTTTGCCACTCCGGAACTTTTTGCCTTTGAACCAAAAAAAAAACCCACCCATTTTTTTTTCCTCAAATATCTCATGCAGCTTTTTTGGTTTGGGTTGGGTTTGGGGGTTTTTTTTTTTGGAGAAGCAGAAGTACTTTTGAAGGTGCGTTGTGTTGCCGCTGTGCGGTGCGCTGCAGGACTTCCCGTGCTGAGAAGATGATTTGTGACCATCTCCTGACTGTGTCCTGGAGGTGCTTCCCGACTCACTGCCTTTATGAGCATAATTAAATAGACACTAAATCCTTGAAAGGAATTTGGTGTCTATAAAACCCAGACTTGTAGGGGCCTGGCTCCTAAGTGGAGGGGAACAGGGGTCTCTTCCCCAGTTGCCACCCCCAGAAATACCCAGTGCCTGCCTGTTACAGGCTGGAAGGAGAAGTGAGGGGGATGCTCCTCTCGGAAAAGGGCACATGAACTGCTAAGCTGTCGCAAAGTCCGCTTTATCCTCCTGTGGCCCCCAGTAAATCTTGATTTCTTTGCTGTACAGTTTCAGAAGTTCCTCGTGCATGCTGACAGTTTTCTTCCCAACTTACTCTTGCTTCTGGTGATTCAGGTAGGGCCCTGGGCTGTGGGAAGTCTGGTGGAGCTGCACCAGTGAGAATGTGTCATCACAGGGGATGTGGTCAACCAGTAGCTGTGCTCCAGGTCCCAGTAAGCTGGATGTTGGCCTGTGGTATCTGTCAGGAGCAAGGACTGGGGTTTATATCTCCAGTTATCTGATAAAGGGAAAGGAGTGAAGCCTTTTTTTTTTTTTTTTGGAAGAAATATCTCCCGTCCAAGCCTTCTCTTGTGTGAGAAGTATTAGAGTGAACGTTCGGTAGTTTTTAATTCAGAACATGTGTTTCTCAGGTCAGTCAGGTTTTCCTGTTCTTGTTTGTTACCTACAGTACAACACATAGGTTTGACGTGCTTACAACAAATATGGGAATATGTGCTTACAACGTCCTACAAAGATGGTAGCGACTTTGTTTGCATTTCACAGATGAGAAAATGCAGAGTGGTTGAGTGTTTTGCTAAAGCCAGACAGGAAAACAGTGGCAGAAGGAGGGAGGATTTTCCAACTGCCCACTGTGGACGTTGTCGGTTCAGCCTCTCTGTCTGTCCTTCCTCCGGCTGACGTGGCATCCCACCACCATCCCTTAGAGCAGCTCTGGGGCGCAGGAGACTCCCACACCGTAGTGACAAGCCACCTACTTGCCACACAGTCTTTCACGGGGTAGCTGCGTGCAGAATTGAATTACAACTCGCTTAATTGTCCGCTTTCTTGTAATTGTTCTTGCTGCCTCCGCTCCCATTAATGGCATGCTCACGTTGGGGGGACCAGGGAGGCTATGCAGGGCTATCCCAGAGGATCCCCCTATTCTCCTTCCATGTGTCTCAGACGCGATAGCTGCCTTGCAGCCGCCGTGCGACCGTGGCATTCCTGGCTCAAACACACTCTTATTAACCCCGGGCTGGGGACTCCCTTGGTGATAACACTGTAGATGCAGTACTTGGGCCGGGCAGATTTTAATATGAAATATTATGAGCTGTCTGTCGGCTTGCCCATCTGTCTATCTGTCCATCTATCTAATGGACCTACGCGCGTGCTGGAATAGCTTGGGGAAGGTCAGGGGGAGTTCAGGATGACAGAAAAAAAAAAAAAGTCAATTTTTGTGTGCGTGCATGTGTTGCTCCAGCTAACTGATGAGGCGTCTTGGCAGGGCGTTTTGACTTAAAGAGACAGCCTCGTCCATTCAGAGGACACGAGCGCCCTTGTGAAACACGGCTGAGAATTATTCGCCAGAGGTGACTCTTTTACAGCGTTCCCAGTGATAATGTTGCCTTGCAAATACGTCCCAGCGATTCTGCCGGACTTGTGGGAGATAAGCGTGGTATGCGCGACGGGGCCCAAGATTTGGTTTGTGTTTATTTGGGACGTCTGTACGTTCACACACATTGTAAAATAGAGAGAGAAGCTGAGTGTGTGCAACTGAGGGGGCTTGAGCATCTCGGGGTGGGTGCACACGTGTGGTGGGGGCTGCTAGAGTGCGACAAAACAGCTTGGAAATGTTTCACTCGGTGACTTTTTGGTGCTGAGTCCTCTTTTCCAATTTCAAGCAAGTTTTTCTAGGTGAGCTTGAGATTAATTCCCCCCCCGACAACTAAGTTGAGGAGTCGATGGCTGGCGTGGCGATGGGGTCCTGCGCTCGGGAGCCGGCGGTGGGAAGGGAGCAGCCTGGTTTCCAGCAGCAGCCCCGGCTCGCAGAGGGACCGTTAGGCAGGCGGAAGCCCCCGGCAGGGTTACGGACCAGACAGTCTATACCAAGGCAGGTCAAAGGGTGAGCTTGCTGTTTACTGAATCGGTAAATAGCTAATTATTCAGCCTGGCGACAGGGCGAAACCCGCATGGGATGTAAATCCTCGGCAATTCAATGTTATCTAGCGGGGAACAGGATTTGAGATCCGAGGATCCCTTGCGGTGGCGGAGGGGAGCTCCCTGCGCTTTAAAACCTTGTAGGGTCATTGTACGGTACCGCGGAGCCATTAAGGAGCCCTCACGTGCCAGAAGCAGTTTAACAGGCCCAGTGTTGGGCACTTAATTGTGTCAATAATTATTCACGCATTAGCACCAGCTCCTCCTTAAAGTGTGTACTGCGGTGACTCATTAAGTTATTACTGGTATTCATTACCAGTAAAATTAGCCTTTTTTCAAAGCGTAAAATTTGTGTTTTACAGAAAAATATTGCTAGGAGTGCAACAGCTTTGCTCTGCTCCCGGCTTGGTGGGGAGAAAAAACAAGACTATGTGGAGACGAAGCAGTATTTTCTAACCAAAAAGAGGCCCTCAAAAATAAGAGGCAGTCAAATTAAAAAGCAGCTCAAACCTTTTTTTTTTTCCTCCTTTTTTTTTTTTTTTGTTTTGTTTTGTGGGTTTTAAGAACTTTGGGTAGGGGAGAAGCTATATTCTTGCCTGGCTTTGACTCTCAGTCTTGTGTGTCTACGGGCTGTTTTCTGGTATCAGGAGTGAGAAAGATGCCCGGTGTCTTTTGATTAATAAAGTGTTAATGCATATGCAGCTGTCTTTACGTTAAATGCTTCGTGGTGCACTTTGTTTCTTTAAACGCTGATCATTTACAGTGAGCGTGTACAGTATATATGCCTGGAGGGAGAGCAATTGTTATACAACTCTTTAATCCGAACCGTGATTAAAACCCCTTTTGTTCCTCCCTCCCTGCATTACTCCAGCCTATCATCTTCTCTGAGAAATCATTTGGCAAGTAGATACGTGCGTATTTTAAGAGAATAACTCCTTTTAAAGAATCAGTTTTGCTTTTGTTCTGCTTTTGGAACTTAGTTTTTTGCATTTCAATATACAGCGCTGTTCAAAAGGCGTAGGAGGGTCATAGCCATTTTTTTGCGTGAATAAGGTATAATTGAAATATGATGTATGCAGATATCATCACTTCTACAGCAATTATCCGGATTGTTTGTTTAGCGGGAGCATACTTTCAAGTAGGGGTTGGTCAGTGGCAATCACGTTGCGTGACACAGCTGAGGGAAATGAGAAAAAATATGTAAAGTCTCACACTGTGAAATTTTACGTTGCGCCGAGAGTGTCTGCTTAGGGGGAATCATTAGGAATTTTGAAGGTGAGGGCCACGGCGGTTTCAGAGGGAAACTTAAAGGAGGACGGGGAGGCTGGCGCTCAGATCTTGGGGAGAGGCTGGGGTTTGGCGTTCTGTTTCATGTGGAGACCGGCAGCTAATGTGGTCCTTGTTGAAACTTGAAACAGCTCTATTAGTAGCTTGATTGGGGAGAGGAGAAGAGACCAAGAGTAAACAAAAATGTGCGGTCTGGAGATGGGCTTAATTGTGCACAATACGCCTTGCCTCTGTGCGGCTTATTCTAATCACTCCAAATGGCAACACACACGCTCGCACACACACACACACACACACGAATTTGATCTGCTCAAGCAGATAAAACTGCTATGTGTATAATATTGCCAGGCTAGAAGGGAAAAAAAAAAAAATGGACATCTGTTTAACAATTCTCTATTGTAGACAGGATCATAGAAACACTGTTGCCTGCCTGTCGTGTTCAATCAAAATGAATAAAATGCTGATTTAAAAAAAAAAGAAAAAAAAAAATCAGGCGGAAGAGGGCCTTAAAGTATTTGCTTACACTTTTTTTTGTTGTTGTTTTAATTTCAGCAGCATGATGAGGAGGGGGAATCCCAGGGGCTGGAGGAGGTTTCGGGAGCAGTGAAGGGAAGATTTTGTTTTGTGTTGGGTTGGGTTTTATCCTCGGAACAGCCGAGAGAGAGGCGAACAGCAGTCGGAACTAATTGTAGCCCGCTCAGGAAAGTCTTCATTAGCACTTGCCACACATGGTTACCAGATGTGCCGAAGAAGGGGTGGGAGGAGGGGGGAAGGGGTATGTGGAGAATGGGCTACACACTTCAACCTAATAATCTGTCTTTTGTTTTCAGGTCTATTGTGTTGGGGAGGGGAAGAATGGGGAGAGGGAGAAATCCTGGCCGCTTTTTGATGCAGCCAGTCCCTATTAGCTGAATGGCATTCCTTGTCTTGCAGCCTCCTCCGAGGAAGGAAGAATCTCTCACTCATGGCCAAGTAAAGAGGGATTTATTTAATTGTTTTTTAGTTATTTTTTTAAGGCTATCAGTGAACTGTTATTCCACTGAACCCGGCTGAAAGCATTTGGATAATGGTAAACCACTATCATTCTGGCCAGGTTGTGAATTTGAGCTGGTTTTTTTTTTTTGTGTGAGCTTGTGGGTTCCCGGAGTGTCAGCGGGGCTGTCGAACTCCCTGTTCATAGCAGCAGCATCTCCTTGGTTCATGTGTGCTGGGACAGTGAGTGTGGGATGCAATCAGCGAAGCCGAGTCCGGCAGGAAGGTGAGAAGAGCTCTGTGGTCCCGTCAGTCAGCCCCGAGGTTGTCATCTTCATTAGGTCTTTAACCTTCTGCCTGTTGCTATTTTAAAAAGTATTAAATAGACCTTCTGTATATAGCGGCCGTTGCTGCTGCACACCATAGTGTGGTCCTGCTGCCCGCATGGATGAACCAGCGTTAATTTGGGTGCAGACGTTACCACAGACATGGTTAGTTGCTCCTTAGGGAAAAAGAGTCCCCCTTCCTCTTCTTTTGAAATGGCCATCTCCAGGGGAGTGTGGGACCAGGGGGATCCTGCGTGGCCATCCCCACTGCCTGCCCCCACTTCAGCAGCTTCTTTCCCCTCTCGGTCCCTGAAACTTCCCCACAACGTGGACACCTTTCCTACTGGCATTGTCTGTGCTCAGACATCCCCTTTCCTCCCGGACTCCCCTCTTCGTTCCAGGTGTAAGAGAGCATCACCATGTCTGGGTGACAAGGCTTAGATGATTCTCCGAGCTCTGAATAATCAGGGATGAAGGTTTAATGATGGCACTACAAATGATACCCACAAGATTTGGCACTCTGGTCATGTGAGAGAACAGCACTAGATGAACTTTTGCTAATTAAGCAGTCTGTTTCCCTTACTTCTGGAAACTGCAAGGAGGTATAAATGTGGGAAATCACTTATGTTAAAGCGAAAGAGAGACGTTTTTTGAATGTTAAATAATCTGAATTGAACCTAAATCTTGCGGCTTCAGCCTTGTTTTATCCAGCTGAGTTTGCCAGTCTGTAATCTCATCCTGCTTTGGAGCCTGGAAATGTTCTTGCTCGCAATCTCAAAGCAGAGCAGATGTTGCATAAATAGAAAATAGGTTGCGTGCGCCGCCTAATCTAAGCACAGAAGCGCACAGAAGAAGGTTTGGATGAATGTAAGCTAATCAGGGCACAGATCTGCTCTGCTGTACTTTGGGACTTAGGAGCAAATTTTTTTATCAGATGTATTCTGCCTACCAGATCCCAAATATGCCGTTCACTTTTTCCCACTGCATGGCAGCACCCACGGGGAGCTTTTTTAATTTTTTGAGAATAAGGTGATGCCTGTCAGCTCAAGCTCTCCAAAGCAAATGGCTGGTAAGGATGAATCTATTCCATTCTTTCTTCCATGTTTGACTGACTTCTCCATCTAATGATCTTGTTATTCCAGGTCCAAATTAATGAAAGTCCAGATTCCCTCAAAGGAAATAATAAAGCCAAATCACTTAGCTGACTTAGTTGTATCCGCCTTTCCTATTGTAGGATTGTAGAGTCTCCTTCGACCCGGTTGAAATTGGTTGGATCAACATAATTAGCATAGGTAGAGTCACTGAGTGTATGGCTTCCATAAAATATCTTCATTAACTGTCAGAAAGGCCCAAGGAGAAGTTTGATAAAAAGCAACCTATTTACCATCCCAATTTTGCTGTAGCTGCTATTGCATCAGTTGTTTTCTTTAGTAAAATTAAGTGCCGTGTTTGCAATTTGTATAATGCTATCCCACATTATTTACACAAGAATGAACTGTGGTTGTGCCAACACGCAGTATGTAGAGAGGATATCTCTGTTTACAATAATCCACTGTTAGAAAAACCAACACTGCAAAGTCGATGCTTTTGTCAAGTTTTCTTTCTTCTGGAGGCTCACGTACGGGTGGGATTTTTTTTTTTCCCCCACGCGTTACCCACAGAATGGGTGTCACATGAAAGTGCTATTGCCTTCACGGTGCAATCACAGCCATGCACAGCAGGTATCATCCTAGCTGGATTTTGTTGCCACATATTCCACAGAGATATTAAGGCAAGTTTGAAATGGCTATCGGTGCCTCAGGTGCCTGCACTCTTCGCTCAACACGTTTGCAGTTATTTGGGACTTCAGCAGAACTTAGACTTAGTGCTTTCAAAATTTGACGCTCTGTAACTTTAAGGCATTCTTCATATTTTTGACTTCATCCCTAATTATTATAAGTTAATTATTTAAACGTTTTATTAACTTGGCGATGGAAAGCACGAAGATCAGATTTATTTCCTGCTTTTTTTGCGCGTTTCCGCGCTGAAGTCAGGCTTTCAGGCAACAAGGCAAATATTTTTATGCAGATGCAAAACTAATCAGCCAAACATGAAAATACTCCTACGGGGTTTCCTGGAGGCCTTGCTGGGGATACTGTAATGCAAATAATAAGTAATATAGCAAACGTATTATAAGGCAGTAGGATTCAGTTAGGGACCGAACGTAGTGGGTGATCCACGTGAGCTGATACTACCATCCTTTTTAGAATGCTCAAAATGGCCTATCTTTGCCGTCTGGGTCTCCTTTCATGCTTTTTTAAACCCTGACAATGTTCTTCTGTAATGCACTCCATCGAAATGCATGTTTCCTCACAGATGATGTCATTTAAGCGGAAAAAAATTGTAAATGCTTCTTTGGCCTCCTGTAGTTTTTCCTGGGTAGCCGGTTGAGCTCAAACTACTTCTCTTTCCAGTATGATATTTAAGTAATCAAAATAGGGTGGGGTTTTTTTAATACGCATATCAATGGTACTCTATGTAGTTAGAGAATATCCAGGAATATTCTAATGCAGTAATTACATACGGCAGTATTTTTGCTCCCCGTGATTTGCAGTTTTTCCCATACAAAACAAGCGACCGAGACGACAGGCAGGAAAGTTTCAGTGTGATGTTTGGAAAACCGAGAGGAGCAAGTTTAATGGGGAGACTACACATGGCTTTTGTCTTTCCTAGGGAATGACTTGAAGGTAGATGCGCAGTGCAGCAACGTGAGGTCCGTCTTTTTGTCCCCTCCAGATGAGGTTCCGGCGGTGTGCTGTCCGGGAGGAACCTGCGGGATGCTCCGGGCCAGACGCTGGCGCAGGAGATTGCAGCCTGGTTTGTTTACAGGGTGGTGCGATGGGAGCAGAGCAGTCTGTTGTTCCCAGCCTGCACTGACTTCCAGTAAGCTTCAGATTGATATATTTAAGAGTGATCCTTATCTTTTTAATTTTTAATGATTGGGCTTTTACAGTTTCACCATACACACTGGAAGAAACGTAACTATGAAATGGGAAGCATTCCTGACTGAATAAGTTTATTTTTATTTTGTTTTACTTGACTCTGTTTCAGTGACAAAACAGACTATTTTCCCAACACCACGCCTGCAATTTTGTCATAAAGCTTACAATATGTAATGTGTCTTGTAAAGCCCCGTTCTGAGATCACACGAACGTGGGAGAATCTCTACCTTCACTTACGTATAAGTAAATTTTTACTTCAATGAGTTGCAGTGGAAAACTTGAAATAAGTAAGAGAAAGATAAAACAGAAGGATCTCAAATGCATTGGAAGGCATTTGTGTGTGGGTTTGGGTCTTTTTTGTTTCTAAGCTTCACTGTTTATGGCAAATCTCATGACTTTAAGCGCTGCTCTGATGACTTTTAGGTAGTTGAGAGGAGTAGTACCTAAAATACTCATCAGATCATTGATCCTCTCCTGGAGTCATTTGGTTTCTCCAATCCCACAGATGCGTGCCTCATCCTGCATGGTCTTTCCCTTTCCCCATGCACGTAGGTCCTGGCAGTGCTCCCTTACCGTGGCTGAGGACGTCTTGGCTTCTGCCTGGTCCCAGTGAAGCCAAGGTGGCCAGTAGAGTATGGCTCTTCTAGCCCTGCCTTCCCTCTCCCCGGGCTCAGCCTCCGTCATTTCGCCATCATTTCAACATCTTCATTTAGATTTGGCCCCCGGGAAGAGTGAGTTGTGCTGAAGAGCCAGACGTCTTTTACATTGAATTTGAAGGAGAACGGAAAGCAAACGACACAGAGTATAAAATAAGTACTTAAGTAAACGTTTTAATCTCACTTGGGGCGGTTTGACAAAATAATGGAAACATACCGCGTGCGTATGTGTCTGCACATAATCATTGTCGTCGTCGTTTGCTTCTGTTGTCAGCAAAATGTAAGCGGCGGAGCGTTTCGGGGGGGGTTGTGCTTGCCATTCGGCGGCAAGCCCAGCCTTCGCGGCGGCAGCCTGCAGCCTGTGAGCTGAGCCGCCTCGCTCTGCCGAGCCCCCGAGTTTTAAGAAGAGCCTCTGCGTGTGAGCAAGCACCTGCTTTTACGCAACGTGAGGATCGAGGTCTCAAATCCTAATTCTTTGGTTTCGCCAGCCAAATTTCAGGCTGGTTCTGGTCTGCGGTGGAGCAATGAAAGCAATAGTGCTTTCTAGAGGTAAGGTTGTCCTGTAATCCAAACCAGAAAAAGAAACTGTGTCCCAGCTTGACTTGTATCCATTTCAAATTCTGTGCAAAAGTTGGAGTAGATTTTTTCTTTTTTTTTTTTTACCAGACAGTGCAACTGTGATCATTTCTTTCATCAGAAAGAAAGAAGCAGCAGCAACAATAAATCACATCAGTGCATTGTCAGTTATTTGTAGTGTTAGTGAATTTGAAACAAAATTAAAAATGCGTACAAAAAGATAACAATTTGACTATAGGGAGAGCAATTTCTCGGTCATTTCTTGACTTCTGTGAGCAAATTTCTTCCAGTTTGGGAAATTCAGGATTATTTTCATTTTGATAAGAATGGAACATCCATTCAACAGACAATGCAAGCTGTTTAAACCTGTTAAATACTATGAAATAGATGTGTACAGCTAATTAAGGTATGTGTTGAATAGTAATTATGTCATCCTGGGGGATTTACAAATAGAGTCTAGTTAAAATTTGATTCAATCTTCTATCATTCACAGAAGGTGCAAATTATTATTCATTTAGCGTGCTCTGATTTCAGTTCTAAAGGTAATCCAGAAAAAAAGGGAGAGGGATTTCTGTTTTATCAGCATTGTTTAAGCACTAAGATCCCTTAATTATCACACTATACCACTAGTCTGCTACCCAACTTACTGAAGCAGTCATTCTGCTTTGAAACTAACAATTTACCCTCCAAGCAAAGGGAGATATAAGAAAAAGTGTTTAGTCAGCAAGCAAATATACCAAATTGTTTGTTTGGCTTTTGTTGGAGCTCATGTTTCTGAGCCGCGTAAACGTGAGTCACTTACACAATACCTTTCAATCAAAGGCATCAAAGCAAAGGAGACAGATTTCACGAGGAAAAGAAAAAGGGGGGAAAAAAAAAAAAGACAAAGGTGAAATAAGACTCCACAGGGTCCAGTTCTGTCAAGCTTCTGCAACTTTTTTCCAGGATCTTTCTTTTTAGGTAACCTTGGTAGACTTTTGGCCTTATTCCTTTGTGCGATCTCTCATGATAGTAAGGAAGGATTAGGTAAGATTCCTGATCACCTTGGGAAAATAGTATGGATTCTTTTACAAGGAGATTACTTTTAATGACCTTGAAAGAAAAACTTCACTTTGTTTCTGGATCTATAACAGTAATTAGCAGTCCATGTAGTTACCATTAAAGCTGGCCTAAAATGACAAAAAAATAAAAATTAATGAAATATTTTTATGTCTTGGAATGATAACTGCATCTTTCAAGGAAATTGTGAAATTCCTAAGTCAGAAGATCCCAGGAGCTACAGTGGGTAGTGGTGGTGTGGTAGAAACAGGTTAACTTTCTATTCTTCCTGATTCAGAGTTCCAGCCTTTCTAGGTGCTCGGACTTCTCCTCTGGAATTCCGAACTGTCTTAGAAATTTTGTCAAAACTGAGATACTGATATATTTTTGTTTGTTGCATTTTAATTTTTTTAAAGTAGAAAAGACTTTTCCCCACAAAATTTTCTTACTAAACCTATTTCTTCAACTAAAAAAAAAAAAATAAAAATCAGACAATAGTCATTACCAAAGTTACAAGACATGACTCCAGTTTTTCCACGAACTAAGAACATGTAATCCATGCGGTTATATTGGCAGTTATTGTTTGGACTTCTTGGAAAGTAACTTCTAGTGTGCTTAGACTGTATGTATGTGTTGTGTGGTTTTATTGCAGAAAGGTAAATGTCCTCCTGCCCTACTTTTTTACAGTGGAAAAATTATCCAGAAGCAAAACCTAATTCCCTGTGTTCTGATTTTATCTTTCTAACCGAAGTGGCATTTTGGTAAGGTGAATAGAAGAGCCCGCATTATCTTTGGTCGGCTGGGTTGGGTTTTCTGGAGAGAGACAAACGCGCTTGACATAACTGGTTTTCTCTGCGTGTCCAGTCATATTTAATCTTTTGACACAGCTGCTTGCTAACAGTATGCTTTGGAGTACTACCCACTGAAAAAATCGTAGTCCTAATCTGTCGCTTGGAATTTGGCAGTAAAACTACCATATTTTTGCTTTTTCTTCTAGACTGCTTTATAGAGGTGTGTAATATTGTAGGTAATATTGTAACAGAAGTGGAAAGTGTTCCCAGTTCCTAGCAAGGTAAGAAAATGTTGTTCGTTATCTGTGATTTGAAAAGAGATGAAGGGTCAGTGAGGTAGAGATACATGAAAGCTATTGCACACTTGGTAGGAGCTGCAGAGGAGGAATATCTCTCACCAGCGGCTTGTTTGAGTGGAAGGGAAGAGGCGGCTTCGAAGTGAAGGGAGAGGACTGGAAAAAATGTCAAGTAAAGCCAGAGAAATTTATTGGCTTATTTGCTTAAAGAAATAGGTGCACCGCTTTGAGATGGTTACTGAAAAGAAGAGAGCAAGTCAAGTCGAGGGCAGCTCTAAATGCTTGCCTCCTGTCGATGCTTTGGGATTTATAAAAATTCATAGGCCCTTTCAGTCTTTGGAGACAGCTGAGAGAAGCAAGGAGAATGGGATGGGCTCTAAACCAGCTGAGATTTTGAGGGATTGCATGGAAAGACGGGGCAGTCTGCTGGTCCTTAGGTGTAGCTGAGCTGGGGCTTGCCTTGTCTTCCCACCGGCCTCAACGTAGCTGCGTCGGAGAGGGAGGCGGTTGTGCTGGAAGTGATAGGGGGAAGGTTTTAGGCTATGCCTGTCCCCAGCCAAGAGTTAGGTGCTTGGAAGTTGTTTTCCTCAGCAGCACATGCAGGAGCACATGCCCCCATGACAGTGGGCAAGGTTTGATTTCAAGATTTGCTTGGGGCGGAGTGGCTGGAGCTGCCCGGCAGAAAGGGCCCTGGGGGTGTTGGTGGGCAGGGGGCTGGATATGAGCCATCAGAGTGCCCAGAGGGGCAAGGAGGCCAACAGCATCCTGGCCTGGATCAGGAATAGTGTGGTGAGCTGGGCTAGGGAAGGGATCATCCCTCTGGACTGGGCACTGGTGAGGCCCCCCCTCCAGTGCTGCCTTCAGTTTTGGAGCCCTCATTCCAAGAAGGACATGGAGGGGTTGGAGCATGTCCAGAGAAGGGCTACGGAGCTGGTGAGGGCTCTGGAGGACAAACCTTACGAGGANGTTGGTGGTAGGGGCTGATTGCGTGTGCAGCCATGTAAATAAGTTCTTCTCACCATCCCCAGTAGATTTTTAGTTGATTTGCATGTGATGTAAGCTCCAGGAGCTGATGGCTACCTGGCCTGTGCTAACATTTGGATTGGGAGGGAATCAGATGCCCCAGTACCTACCTGTCCCTTCCTTCTTCTGCAGAAAGGGGAAGAAAGCTGTCTTAGGTGCCTTTTCTTGTTTAACAATAGCAGTGGATTTGGTTGGACACCCCAGTGACCAAATACTAAGCTGTTTTTTCTTGACACATCCGTTTTTGTCTTTGCATTTATTTGCACACCATCACCCAGAGGTGCATGTCCTGTATTAAGAAGAGCGACGATGTCTCATGGGCTTGGGAACCAGGGCTATGAAATGAGGCCCTAAAATTAATGATTGGGTGCTAACTGTGGGAGAAGAATCTCATGTTTGTTCTTGAATAATTAGAATATATCGGAAATGTGTGGCCAGTCTTTCTTCTTATTGGACTGAAAGCTATAAACTTAACTATCTTTAAACATTAAAGTTAAAATTCTTCTATATTCAGCTGATGCCAGAAGTTGAAGCTTCGTGTAAGACAGTATTGCAGGATGCTGGTGTGCAACCTGAGGGGAGGCAGTTTGAGTTTTATGGAAGTGAGCCCTTTGCTTCCCATAAAGAGATGAGATGAATGAGCACCAACACCAGACAGTCACTTTCCTGAAAGGTTCTGTAGAGTGTTTCCCAGTGAAGATTTTTACAATGGAGTTAAGCACTATAAAGTCTTTGGCTCTGCTCAAAAGCTTCTGTCATGTATCTATATGCAATAAATTATTGTTTCGTATCACAGAATAACTTCCAGTTCAGAATTCATTATAAAGCAGGAGGGTATTTCCAAGAGGGTGGTGTCTCTCTGGGACAAGGAGATGAAACACTTCTCCAGAGAGCTTGTAATAGGAAAAATGGAAAAGGATAAGCTTGCCCTCCCGTTTCTTTTCACTGGGACGCGGACACAGGTTGCCTTGTTTGGTTTGAATGGTTTGAAGTTTTGGAGCTGCATATTTAAAGCTTAGGTCTTACTTTTGCACTGTAAATGGTTTGAAGTTTTGGAGCTGCATATTTAAAGCTTAGGTCTTACTTTTGCACTGTAGAAGTAGCTACAATGATTGGTAGTGCACATAAAACCGTTTGTTGCTGAGCTTCTAATAGTAACAGATTTCAAAAACTGCACTTACGTTTTGGAGCTGGTGGAACATTGAGGGATTTACATCTAACAGAATTTGCATTCCATGTAATTTGGATTTAATGACTCAGTGCAACACAGGCAAAAGGGTTTCTGAGTATGTGACTCTCCTTTTCCATGGCACAGTAGGTATTTCATCTTAATTTTTGGTTGCATGCTAAGAAATCAATATGTAAAGCAAAAGTGAACAGATACTTAAAAGGAAAGCATCAGAGAAGTTGAATAGTCATTAATGGGGTTAGTATTTAAAGCTGGCGTATATTTCTGAGTGGGAAAGGGCTTCAGAACGGGGCAATTCACAGACCACTTCTTCCCCTTCAACAGCTAATTCAGAGACAGCAGGCGTGTCAGCCGCCCCTCGGAAAGAGGACCAAGTGTGGTTTGTGACAGAACAAAGTGGAGATGATCCCAAGCTGAAAGTCAAAACAGGATCTTCTTTTAAGTCCACCGAGTGACCTGCAGTTTTATTCCAGCGCCTAACACAGGTAAGAGGCTTCTACAGAATCTGCGTTTGCATTTCCCAAGGTGGTTTAACATGTGAATCCTAACTTTTATTCATTGGTGCTCTCAGGTTTTGAAACTGGTGATGCAGTGCCAGGTTTTTTGTTGTTTTATTGGGCTGTAAGGTGTCTGTTTTGGCAAAATGAAGCCAGAGAGCCATGGTGCATTTGTCAGCAATCCTACAGTAATGAATGCATATGCTGAATATGTCTGAGACCAGAATTTGGGAGTAAAAGAGGACTGTTTCTTATCTTTGTATCTCATTTCCATGTAAATCAGGAGAAATTTATTTGATTTCACTGAGACGTCTACATCAAGGTGGGAAGTGTGGTGTTGGCTCTTGGCCCCTTGCTGAAGCTGGTTCCTCGAGAAAGTAAATTTGGTCCTGAACTGTGTCGCTGTTACAGAGTATACATTAAAAAAACCAAACAAACTGAGAAACTCCGGCGTGCCGTTTGAAATGTTGTGTATGAACGCTAGGGATCTGGCTGCGAGAGAGACTACCTGCACCGTGCAGGTGGGCCGGCGGCAGGTAGCCGTGTGGCAAACTCTTGTTCCTGAGCTGATGGGCAGAACCCTTCAGGAGGGCAGTGAGGGTGGGAATGACCTCCGAGTTGCGGGTCCTCACCCCGAAGTTTTTTTCTCGCTCCTTCTCAGTCTCTACAGGCTTTTATACTTGCTCTGGGGCATGAAGTGCCTTGTTCCTAGGCAGACCCGGGCTTTCCTTTTTTCTTTATATAGGATGAACTGTGCAGTCCATAGAAAATGCCCTGCGGTGTGAGTTGCTTGAGAAGTCGCGTTCAGTGGGAGTGGTGAAACATGCTCTGTGTCTGCTCACTGCAGGGACAGTGCCTTTTAGATCATGAAAACGGAGGGCTGCTTTGCTCCGTCATCGCTTCATTGGGGGTGAACAGCGAGAAAATATGTGATTCTGTTCTCGGTGGCTTAATTTCAGTCAGAGATAGGTCTTCAAGGCAGTAATATCCTTCTTCCGTGGCTAACGTGCCCGCAAGACCTCTGTATGAAGATGCTGGCATTGCCTTGAATCTGTGCAATGCACCCTGTTCTGACTCCCCCCACACACACACATCCCCCAGGTGCTGTTTCTTGTGGCTGCGTGATGCTGAAACTGTTGGAGAGGACCCCCCCTCAAAACGAAGAGTTGCCTCTGCAGCAGCCACAAAAACCACCTTCTGACAGATAGTGTCCTTATTCCTTAATCATTAGCCCTAATGAAGGGGGTTTGTCATATTTAATAAAAGAAAAAAGAAAAAGGAGAAAGAAAAAAGAAGCTGAGAAAGAAAAGAAAAAGCAAAAAGAAACAGCCAAGAAGGAGAAAAGACGGGGAATAGTTGGGATTATCTCTGTGCCGTCTCTCAGGTCCAGTGACAACACGACTACAATGGGTAGCTTTCAGGACTGCATATGGTCTTCCTTCCGAGGGAGTTGATTAAGCGACTCCGGATGAAATTGAAATCCTGTGATTTGACCTTTGTCTGGCCTGGGAGGGCTGCAATTCGCATAACAATTTCCTTTTGTTCTTTGTTTGGAGTTATTAATCCAACATGAGCCTCGAATTAATCAGGGGTAGTGCGTTGTTACATTTCTAATTCACAGCTCCACTGCTTGTGTCTTTTTTAATTAAGGCCGAATGATAGCAGGCCTTAGCCCCTGATTGCAACACTTACTAACCACACATTGAGGGATGAAGAGGCTAAATAGGCAGAATGAGATTACTTCAAGGTTTCACTTAATTGTTTTCTTCCTTTAAGTAAAGAGCGCTGAATGAACATTGTTAATGCCAGGCTGGGAGTATTTATTTTATATACGTGTTATGTGCGTGTGTGTATGTGTGCGCGCTGGGGTGGGGGAGGTTACGACGGGTGCACCGAGGACTCGGAGCTCTAATGGGTCAAGGGTTTGTAAAATTGAAGCCTTTGGTTATTGATTTAAACCATTCCTCCCGCCTCCCCTGGGGGGCAGGGGCAAGGGTAGGGGAAGGAGGAAAAGAGTTGAAGAACATTAAACTTCAGTTAACTGCATGGGTTTTCTTGTATCCTGCGCGATCCTGTTTGTTTATGTAGTTTTTTTCTTGCTGTTTACTTGCGGTTCAAAGGTAGAAAATCCAGGAAGATTGAAGGCTATCGGAGGTGCTAAAAAAATGAGTCAAGAGACACAGCTCTCTGAAGCCTGGGAGTGGTAATAATGATAATACAATAAAGGCGAGCCAGTTGTGGCACACACCAGATTTTGCTCATGCTGAAGGATGCTTGAGTCACGTTTCAAAAGCTGATTGTAAATTTGTATTGTTGGAGCAGTTCAGGGCCACAGAGGCGCAGGTGCTATTCCAGAGGCATGGCGTAGAGGATCCCAGTTAGTTTCCTGCTGGATAACTCAGCCTGTGCCAGCCACTTGGGATACTGGAAGAGAAAATGCACTGAGCACCCAGCCTTGCAACATTTATTTGCACAAATAGTTCTGTTAGTTTAAAAAAAAAAAAAACAAAACAGCATGGCAGGATTCATATTTACAGGATCAGTCCCAGCATTTTGGCCTGCTGTGGTGCAGTACATTGTATGTGATTATTATGGAGAAAGGTTAATATTTAGGATCCCAAACCTTCAGTTGCTGTATACAGAAATTCCGTGGAATCCAATTTGTGCTGTGCACCTGCAATATCAGATAGAGCTCTGTAATTGTGGGAAACGAACTCTTCCTGAGTTATTTCGTCTATGCGAGGAGCTGGATGGAGGGGGGAAGCACTTACTCGGAAGAGTTAATGTTTCCGTGTAAAATGGCAAGCCGGTGCTGCACAGATACAGAGCTGTCGGTCTGATTCTGGCACGGGATATACAGGGCAACAGTGCTGTTCCTGCGTTTCTGGATTCTCCATGGGCAGTGGCTGTTCCACACAGGATTATCTAAGAACGCAATGATAAAACCTCTAGGTAAATTAAGCAAAAGTAGGGTATAAACTCCAAAGGAGAAAAATGCTCTGGGTAAAAGCTTATTTCTGTGTTTAGAAATCTAAATTGTGAACTGAGTCTGCTTTTTCAGATTAGCCTCAAAAGAACAGGCTATATATTCAGTCTTCCACATAAATGTATAGTACGTGGATACAAAACCAAACTAACACACAAATCTCTAGGATTGTCCTTCAGTTGCTGCAAAGAAGCACCAGTGACTTAATTTCTTTCCGTACTCAGTCACGTCAACACAGGATTTACGCTGAATTGGGTTCACATGTTGAAAGCTGTTTTCTTGACTTTCCTGCTCTTTCCTTAGATGCTGCCTGATCCTGTGTGTCAGGATACTTCTGGATTCTCAGCTCCCGGGCAGGGAGAAGTCAATGGGATAAGAAGATGCTCAGCCTTTGTTGGAGTAGGGACTGCCTTACTGGCAGTTCAAGTACCTTGCACATAATTTTGCTTTTCAGAGCCAGTTTTGATGCTCTTGCACTGAGTAACACCTTGTTCTGCAATCAGGCTTTGCATGGAGAGAACAGTATTAAGTAAGAGTCGGCACATCAGAATCTGGCCGTCAACCACTTATTGTTGTTTATTTCCATTTCGAGACTGAATGCTTCACATTTGTCCATCTTGTTCTCTTTTTCCTAGAAATCTCTGCAAAACAGGGTATGTTTGTTTATAGAGACACAACTCCAGAACCGAAGCCTACTTTCAATGCCGTCATGTGTCTCAAATTTGTGTGCTGCTTTTTAAAATTATTGTTTGAAGGTTCCCGGGCATTCAGTTAAAGGTGTGACATTACACTTCCAAAGGGGGTCGGGATGAATGGTACCCCCATGTGTTTCTTGTGTCAGTGTTTCGAGTAACATCTTAAAACCCAAAGTCCAGGCTGTTCTGTCTGCTGTTAAAAGCCTCATGGCAGCGATCATTAGAATGGGTATATTTGGGGTACTTCTAAAATCTGCTTCTTTTCCTTATTCTTGTATAGCAAATTGTTAATCATTAGTGTATTCAGCAAGTCTCCTCAGCAAACTTATAATACCATTTAAGTCCTTTGAGATCCCTACAGATGAAAGAAGTTGTATAAACAGATAGCAGCAGTCTTATAATGCTTCTTTGGATGGTTAGCCCTCATTGTGAGCTGTCTTGTAGGACCTTGCTATACAGCGAGCACCAGGTACCCTGTTGGTGTTTTCCAGCAGTTGGTTTGCTCTCTCTATGATATGACATTTCTGATTCTTTTCAATTACTCTGTGAAGGACGTTAGGCTTCTTGCCGTATTCGGGAACCAAAAGACCGAGTCGGGGTGCATGACAGTGCTTTCCTATCCTTGCCCGAAGTGGCTGTAGTTGCATTTATTTAAGGGACAATCCATTAACCAGCAGTTCTTGAATATTTGCAGCTGCAACAGTCAATGGTGATGAGTCCACAAATAAATTAAGGAGTGACTTTTATTGTGCTGCTGCTGTTATTCCTGACAGTTTTAGACAATCTGTTGCTATTTATGAAACATTTCTGTTGAGATCAAAACTGCCCCGAGCTCTC
>VXBO01007014.1:97788-135643 GCA_013400135.1 Rhinoptilus africanus
CCTTTGATGTCGCACAAGAGAAGACTGTTGGCTAACAGTCTGGAGGCTGCTTCGTTGGAGCTCACCACCACATGAAAACAAATGCGATCCATCATATTTCATTAACTAGCTGCCCCCTGTTCGGGTGCCCTTTTTTGATGTCAGAGCGCATCCTGACAGAAATCAGAAAGATATGTGTGATTAAGACCAGTAATAATAGTTAGTGCATTGTATTGTAAATTACCTTTCTGGGCCCCGGTACTTTATCAGCCCCACTGGCCTTGGCTTGGGTACATTTTTGACTACTCTGTATATACAGTGTATTAGCGCAATGGAGATCATTATGTGGCCTGTATTTGAGTCATTTTTATTTAAGATGCCAAACAATAAGCTGTTGATTGGGGGAACAAGAGGCGAACAATAATGTTCTGTGTCACATAATACACCACCATTTTCCAGCTTTGCTTTAGAAGGGCCCTCTTTATTGTTTTTGTATAAAAATGGTTCTTAGGAGGAGGAATATTTTGCTGAGGTATGTCATTATTTTGCAAATTTCTATTATCTCATCATGTTGTCTTCATTGTAAATTGCAGCTAATTAGGAACCTAGTTAGAGCCCCAGCTTTGAGGCTGGCTTTTTTGTGAAAAGAGCCCACCGATTACCGCACTACAAGAGAGGAAGGGAGAGAAAAAGGAGATTAATCTGGTTACCTAGGCGACACTCGCTTCCATCTGCGAGGAACAATACATTTTTGTTTCCTTGGCTCAGTTCAGATCTGTTTTGTTTAGGGGGAAAAAAAGAGAGAGAGGGAGAGGGAGAGAGAGAGAGAGAGAGAAGGGGAGAGAGGGAGAGGGAGAGGAGGCAGCCCCACAACAATGCTGGACTCTGTCTGGCCCCAGCTTACCCGCTTCCATCCCTCCGCAAGTTCGGGGTCTCGAGGGAGTGGGAAGATGAAAGAGATAAGCTCCAAAGTTGTCAAAGGTCGTAACCTTGCCACACAAAGCCAGCAGTTTTACTTCTAAATCCCCTTCTCCCGAAAAGCACTTAATGAAATAATATACTGTGCTTCTCAACACCCCGTAGTCTTTATTAAGCAGCAAGGCCCCCGAGATGGTGAATTTAAGGAGTCGGTTGAAACTTTGGACTAAACAGTGGCTGACTTGGAGCGTCTACGGTAGATGTGCCGGGTTTTTTCTGAGCGAGAGAGACAACTTTTCTTCCACCGTCTCTTGTTAGCAGTATTGTGGCTTCCCTGACATATGCTATATAGCTGCCTTCACACAAAAGGCAGAGGTCTGGGAAGGCAGGGCAGTCTGATTTATTTTTTTTTTTTAATTTCTTTTCAGTTACCTTCACAAGGTCATGGTTTAACAGACGACAGCGACCTGCATCTTTCCTGTTGCGCATCAAATTATTAAACCCTTGCACGGCTTTTGCATAGGGTAGACAATGCAGCCACGTTATTTGCTTCTGATTTTGGAGCAGCTTGCCAGAAAAGGGACAGAGGTAATAACCAGAGCTGATAGAGCCTGGCTAAAAACTCAGAAATGTTCACGAGCTCTTCAACCGAATTGGCTAAACCCACAGCCTTTTGATAAGCATAATGCTTTCTCCAGGTGTTATGTCATCACGTATAACGTTTTGCTATCTGGTAGCGTTATGGATGATGACATGAAGTCACAAAAATATTGAAGTTACCAATTTTAGCTTATCTGAGCTTTCCAAACCTGGACTGTGCTGGTAAAATCAGAACAAGTATCAGGTTAACAACCCTAAGCCTCCTATTCTGCGTTGCTCTGAAGTACTGTTCGTATATTTTCTTCCTCTAAAGAAGCTTCGAAGAGCTGCTTCAGTGATGGTGTGTTGTTCCCTCTCACTGGAAATGACAGTCATCGTGCTAAAAAATTTACAAATATTTAGGAGGAAAGAATGAATGAAGGTACGACAGCTTTTCCGTGTGGGGAGTGTGAGGAGTCTTGGGATTGAAACCATTTGAATTTCCCATTCTGCCATGGGCTTTCGGTGGGATCTTGGCCGATTCATGCGGCCTACTTCTGCCTCAGACCTTGACCTATAAAGAAGGCAAAGCTATATTTCTCTACCATGTAGGATAACTCGAGTCTTAATTAATTAAGGACTTAGGAAGAGTTTGAGATGCTTGGATGCAGAGCTCTGTGTAAATGCAGAGCATTTAATCCTTACCCATTCTTTTTTCAATAAATGCCATGTTGGGTACACCTGAACCAGTTCTTCTGAGAAGAACTCTTAAGCGAAAATTAAATCAATCATACTTGACTTTGTTAATTGAAGAGACTTGCTGAGATGTTTTGCAGACATTTGGATGGAGCAGTTGTCACCTCACAGACAATTAGCCCAGTGTTAGCTATTGTTTTACGAGCTCTGAGAAGAATGTCCTCGGTAATTCTGCAACGCATTAAGATGAGGCGGGGAGGAAAGATGGTTATATGTTACCTGTGTGCAAAAAAGAGAAGGGACCGTACTCTTCAGGACACAATTGGCACTGTTTGAAGGACAGATCTGGGGAGAGAAGTAGCGAGCAGAGACTGTTAGCAGTATAAAGGTAGAGGAATATTTTACAAGTTTGTTTAAATAGCATTTTTGTATTTTAGTAGTGATGTTCATTCTGAAGGAATCATTAAGAACCCTCCAAAACTGGGGGAGGCGAGGGGGCAGGAATCTTCACCCATTATTAGAACAAACTGGCATGACTCCATGTAAGAAGTTAGAGGAGGATGTGACCTGATAATTTGGAGAGACGGTAGGGTTACCCTCCTGTTCTTAGAGATGGGCGGGGAGGGGGCATTTAATGACTTTTGGTTGCCTACGCTGTTCTTACCTCTTGTGGAAAAGGTTGACAGTGATGGAGTGTGGACAGACCCATTGCTTCTTAGACAGACATCATAACATGAAAAAACAAAGGTATATTGCTCCTGCTTGTGAATGCATTTAGTCACTACAGAGCATTATCTCCAGCTAGGAATTATCACGGAAAGAGAAAAAAGAGAAAAATAAAGAAAATGCAGTGCCACTTTAAGTGGCTGCTAGGGAGAAACAGGAATACGTTTCAGTCTGATAAGGTTTCACTTGGGCTCAGAAGAGGAGGCTTGTTAGAAAAAAACTCCAGGGTGGCTCAGACGTGAGGAGCTTTGCTGAGTCCTGAAGCTACAGAGATGGAAGAATCCTCCTGGAGAACTCTTAAAGTTTCAGGAAAGATCAATGTCTGCTTCAGCCCCAGTACAAAAGCTGGAGCGTTTATTGGCAAGCCTGCGTCACTGTCATCCTATCAAGGAATTATGTTTCTATGTATGCGCTTCTAAGTACGCGCTTAGATCCATTTCGTTTTGTGGAAGTAGAGGAGATCTGTTATTCCAAGGAAGGGAACTGAAGAAGACCCAGTTTCCTCTCATGTCCGGCACTGTTGCCAAGGTCTGCAATACTATATACTTGTCTAGATAGACCCAAGCAGCTAGTGGTTTGGGGATGGATGGTGCAGGTGAGATACTCTGCGCTGCAGCCTACAGTCTCACACGCTGTGACACCAGTGGATTGCAGCTCACCGACCACCGGTCTGGAGCACGGGATGGGGACAGATTTCCAGAGAGGAGTGGCAGGACCTTACTCCTGGAGGCTCTAATGCTTCCCTGGAAGGTCTTTCTGTCTTTATTGCTAATTGGTGTAAAGTCTGCTTGGGTCTGTCAAATCTAACAAAATAAAACCCAGAGGGGAATGTTGCATTACACCTTTCGCGTTGCATTCTGGAGCAACACAGAGTGTCGTCTTGAGCTGTTAGTTTGAAAGTTCCTCAAAGTTTTTCTGTTCAGGCCAATCCCTTATCAGAGCCAGTTTAAGAGATTTAGCTCTTAAGTTCCATTTCTTTTGAAACTCTTTATTCTGTGTTGTGTAATGGTTTCGCTGTGTTTCCAGACCATTACTGTCATTTCTTTTTGGGAATGTCAGATTGCATAAAAGTTGATGTAAACGTTCAGCAGAGCTTGAAGCAGCCCCTGAATGAATTCTGTCTTGGCAAACCTACTCCTTTACCAAAACAATTTCTGAATAATCATTGCAAGGACCAAGATCTGCGTTAGTTCTGTGTTATTCTGTAGTAAAGAGTTAGTAATTATTTTTCACATAGGAGTTTGAGGAGATGCGAAGAACTGAGAGGGACGGGATACAATAGTTCATGTTTCTTGGTCTAGCATTCTTTAGACAACCTTACCTTGTCTTGCAACTTAATGAGAAGTTTTCCTGGGAGAATAGGATGTGTTGCAAATGTGTGACCAGTCTGCCACATAAGTGACCCCACAACTAGCCACTAGCGTTGGGCTGTTTGTCTGTTAAAACTGTAGTTAGAGTCAGAATTTAGGTTGGAACAAACCTCTGAAAGTCACCTGATCCAACTCGTTATTCAAAGGAGGACCAACTCAGAAATTAGTTGAGGTTGTTCAGGATCTTACTCAGTTTCTGGGCACCTGGTCCAATGCTGTACCACCCTCACCGTCAGTAATTTTTTTTCTATATATCTAATTGTTATTTCCCTTGTTATTCTTGTTCTACTTAACAATGATCTAAAAACATGTCGGTCAAGGTTCAGGACAGTGTTAGACCTCGTATCTGTTTGGTAGAGGCAATTTGCGTGGTACAAGATTGAGTGCTAGTGGCAAACATGGCAGATTTGCTATGTTGCCATTGGCAAACATGGAAGATGCACACCGTGGCTGGATCCCTGGAGATGACAAAATTAGTGGTGCATGTTGGCTATCAAAGAACATGATGCTAATGAGTAACCACCTCTCTGCCTCTCTCTCTTACTAGTACATCTACCTCTTTTCTGAAAAAGTAAAAGAAAGGAGGGGAGGGGAAAAAGAGTTTTCCTTCCTTCTTCTGTTCCCTTTTTCTGTTACTTAGGTTGCAAATACAGTATAAGAGACCAGTGCACTATATATATATGAACTGTAGTTATTTGGTTTATCCCTTTCTAGACCACACCACACCAGTGGCTTGGCTGGGGGGCAACTGAAAAGGAGTTAAAGAAAACAGTCGCAGGTCACTTTTACTTCTTCCTGACTTTATTTTTATCCATAGTTATCCAGGGCCAAAATGAGAGGGCTTCTTTTTTGTGTCATTTTTATTTTCTCTGCGACCAGGGAGCTCTGTTTAGATTGTCATGACTGAATAAATTTCCTACAGATAAGAGCTTTCTTTAAGTCAGGCCCTATCACGTGGGCACTCTAAGACTGGTTTTCCAGTTTACTCCAACCCTTTTCTGCTCCTTCAAGAGTGAAAACACCCAGTAGAAACAGACTTTGAGGAAATACCCTTGGTCTAAAGGGTTTCCCAGGTTAATATGGAACCAGCAGAATAACTGTGCCTTCCTCTGCAAATGAAATTGTTATCTGTTAGCTCTTGAGCCAAGTTGACAGATACACCCTCTATTTCTTCACGAAATGTGCGTTAGAGATCTTTGAAGAGGACTTCAATACAGCGCACAGAGATTTTATTGGCTGCTTTGTTAATATGCTTTGGTTCAACGGTCCATAGAACAAAATAGAAGTGTTGCCAGCAAAGACTATTCAAAAATCATAAATTAAGGCCCAAAATACAAACTTGCCTTAATAGTCCTGGTATGATAAACTAATATATTCTGCATCCCTTTTTCTTTGCCTTTGTGTTTCCGAACTTCTTAAGTGCATTCAGCTGATGCATTCTGGGCATTAAAACTAAATCTCACATTTAAAAAAGTGAAGCTCAATGTGGTCACTTGATTCAAGAAGCTGCAGCTTTGTGAGAAGCACAGAGACTGGAAGATTTGTGAAAAATGGAGGGTGAATCTCAGAAGACTCAGAAAGTCAGTTGAGTTCGGATCAACTCCTGAAATCTTGAGTGGCTGCCTGTACAATCCAGGCAGTTAAACGAGTTGTCCTACGAGCGTGCTAGGATTTTGTCTCCTGCTTATTGTTTACCAACGTGCCCATACTTCCTGTGATAGATGATGACAGGAGAAAGAGTTTGTTTTCAGGGAAGTACTATGAACTTTAAAAAAAGAGAAAAAGAAGAAAAAAAAAAGATTGGTAACAAAAAAGTAGCAGTCAATTGAATTTTTTTTGCAGTAGATATTTCACGGTGCTCTGTTAAGTCCCCTCCCACAGCGGTTCTCCTTCAGCATGTTTACAGAGCCATCCTGTAGTTGCAAATAAGGGTTTTTTCTGTCTCAGTATGTTGCACCTGCTAAAATTCACATACAGTGAATAACTGAGTTAGCAGGGAAAAAAAGTAGCTTTTCTGTTCATTGCTATCTGTTTGTTTGTTGTGTACACTTTTGAGACATTTTATTCTCCTCCTGATCCTGTTAATATGTAGTTGTGTGTTTGGCTGTGTGTAGGTCAATAGTTTGCAGGTCTGGGGTACCAGTTAATGTCATTCTTGCTGAAAAGACCCTTCTAGACAACAAAAGGGGAGTGCAAAAGTAACAAAAAAGAATGTAAAACATAGGCGTTTAAAGTATATACAACATTTACCAGGCACTCAATTTGGAACATTTTATATATGTATTTATTTTTAATTGAGCCGTTTAAAAATGTCAAGTTGATTGGCTTCCTCTCAGAAGATTGTTTGGTGGTATTTTCTTTACCAGTGCCCCCTGTGGACCTGCATACATTGATTACTCTTTCTTCAAGCTTTCAGTCTGGAACTTTTCATCACAGTGATGACCAGTAATTAAAAAAAAAAAAAAACAAATGGAGGGATTGATGGTCTTCCACACTTTGAAAAGTGACATTGTAAGTCAGATTTAAATAGAAAAAAACAAGGAAACTAAGATTTCACAAGACTTTTCCCTTCTCTTTGTATATGGTATTACAGAATTCCCCAAACTAGGCTGATTGCATCTATTGGATTGACTGAAGGCTTTGATAATTTAGTGTAAAAATCAAGTCCACTGTGCGTTATTCTCCATATTTTCTCAACTCTTTCTGGCATCTCGTGTATATTCTGGCCTTTAAGGACTGTGTTTCTATAGACAGTGCTTTGTAGTATGTAAATGTTTCAGCAGCTCGATGAAGTCTTTGGCCAGCAAGTCAATAAAACTTGCTGTGAATCTGCACTTTTTCTATTGCATTCAACTTTTATGCTTCCAGAGTGAAGATGATTAAGTTTTAAAAAGTTTGGAGAACTTGACTTTAAACATTGTTGACAGTTTCAGGAATCATTGGGCAGCCTGACATAATGTTATTCATGATGAGAGAGCTGTCAGCACAGATCAGGAGTGGTACCAGAGAGAAATGTAAGGCGATATTTTCGCTGTAGTATGTGGGGATTTAGCTGTGTGACTTCTATTAATAATGGGAGTTTTGCAGTTAAATCCCCAAGCATCATCCAAAAAAAAAAAATGCTGAAAACATGCCCTGCAGTGTAGCTTGAATTAAATTTTATGTTGGCTGTTGTTTGGACATTGAAGATCATCATGTCTGAGCAGTGGCTCTGGTTCCAGTTTCCTTCAGGTGCTGCTGAAGAGTAGAGAACCGCAATAGTGGATGGAGAGAGACAAACCGCATGACCAATTTGTGATCTCTGTCTCTTTTTGTGCATTTAAGCATCAGCAGATACATCTGTCTTCCAACAAATGTGCCATCTTTGGGCAGATCTGATCTCTCAGTATTTATATCCATTATGACTGGTCCATCAGGATTCTGTTCTGCACATCGGAGTTGCACGGCAATGCCTATAGTCACGTTTGTCAGAATTTCTGAGTGAGTTTCTGTTTGGACTTTTCTTTTCCCGGGTTACATTCTTGCTGAGTTTCCAGCATAGTGAATAGCATCTTATTCCGGATGATGCAAATGACATTAATAACTGGCCCGGAAAAGTCAACATGAGCGGAGGGATAAGATCTTTTGTGTAATCATTTTCCCTCTTTCTCAAACTGACCAAGATTATGCGAGGTTTGGGACATCAGGAAAAGGAGGGGGCAAGTTTGCGTGAGGAATACCTCGGCTTGGGAAGGCAGCTTGTTCTGTGCTTCATGATTCTGCCTGTACATTCAGGGAGAGAGCGGAAGGCTGCCGGGAATGACCAGCAAAGCTCAGTAATGAGGGCAATCCATAGACTAAAATCTCTGAATTTGCTTTTAATTTAGTTTCTTTCTATTCGTATGTAAGGTCGATAGAAATGCAGGAACTTTGGGAGCTTTCCTCTCTTGCAACAGCGTGAAAGAAACAAGGAAGGAAAACCAGTTTGGAAGTATTTTTGCATATCTGAGTTGATGTGTCGTGCCATCTAACTGTGGCTGTGTGCCATTAGAAAACTCCCTTGTTTGGCTGCACCACTGACCATTGGTGCACAAAGCCATCGGTGTTGAGTAGAACCCCAGCCCAGCAAGTTGTATCTTGCAAAGGAGGTACAGGTCCTCATTCTCATTGTCTTTAGAAAGTAATTTTTTATTTTTATTTTTTAGGACAGAGATAATCTCTCTGTGTTTGTAAAGTGTGCGTTATATTTTGAGGGCTAATGTAATATAAATAGTAATAATGACAACTTCGTTATTTTTTATGGCGACCGAAGCTTTGTTGTCTAAGTGATTCCATAGCTGTTTTTCCCTTTCTTTACATCTTCTTGCTCATTAAATTTTGATGCAAGTCTATGGGGGGAAAAAAAAGAAGAGGAAACACAATGTATTAATCCATGAAAAGCTGAAAATGTTTGCATGCTTCTACTGAAAGGTCTCCCACCTCAATTTTAAGCCACAGCCTCAATCCACTCTTGTTTCTGTTTACCTTTAAAGTATTTGCAGTCATTGCATACTTATAAAATAATTAGCGTACTTCAGAAAACACTATTTTTGTAAAGCCAAGGTTTCTATGGTGTGAATTCTTCCCAGCTGTGATAAAATACTCTTGAAATTAACAGTAGCTTGATGAGATCTATACGGGACTTGGTAAACAGGAGCAACCTTTGTGCTGCTGTAGCTGAAGTTACCTCAGCACTTCCCACTGCACCCTGAGTTTTCATGTGATTGTTTCAGCTGCCCACAAATCCTCTGCAATGATGTTTCTCGTACAGAATTTCAGGGTTTGGATCTATCAGATCTAAATACAAAACATTTGACTATTTCTTTTCTAATTATTCCCTGTTAGAAGCTGAAATCTTGATATCGTTATGGAGATTGCCTTTTTTCCAAAGTAATTCGTCAGAGTCTCTGGTTCTTCCTGATGTCAGTTACCTTTGGTTTTTTGCATGCCTGTCTCTTAAATATTTCATTGAGGCTTGATCTTGCAAGGTCCAGAGTACTTACATGATTAAATATACCTAAGTGCTTTGTAGGATCTTCAGCGAGAGTGCTGGGGCAGAAGCGAGCCCTGTAGCAGAGCCAGGGTGAGCTTGTGGCTGAGGACTGGCACTCGGCACTCCTGACAGTCTGGGACCCAGGGATGCACTCACTGTTAGTTTTAGGGAGGTAGTTTCACCTCACTTTACTCTGCTATAGAGTGGATACGGGAACGTTTGTGTCCATTTCCGTGATTTTCGTTGGTTAATCAACTGCTGCTTGAAAAATTCTCGGAGTTCTTACAGAGAAGAACACAGTGTGCATATTTGTACTTTGTGTATGTGTGTTTATAAGCATGCAAAATACGTATTTATTCCAATTCGATGTAGTGATACTCTCAGCTTGAAAGTAGTCTCCTGCAGATGTACTGTAAAATGACTAAACCACCCCCTTTTTAATGCATCAAACACTGTGATGTGCAATCCATGTCCCATCCTCTAAGCTGTTACAATGCTAAAACCTGGAACGGCTGCAGAATGCTAGGTAAAAATCATCTTTGTCTATTAAACATATTTATGCCTATTATGAACAGTTCTAGCCTCTATGGCAAGTGCTTTAATCTAAATGCCTTTTGTGACAGACTTAAAGCGTTTTAAAAATGCAAATACAGAGGAACTTGGTGTCCCCCAAATGTTAGACTTCTCCGCAGAGTGAGGCTGGGTGACCGCTGATTCTTGAAAAACCGAAGTGTCGCTTCACAGCCTGAACTGTCTCATGAGATGGGCCACAAGTGCAGGCTGTCACAGGGTCTGAAAGCAATCTAAATCTGGCATTGCCAGGTGTCTTCGGGATTGTAACACATGCTCAACCCTATACCGAGAAGGGACAGAGCGCTGGGATTCCTGGGGGAGCTTTGCCCTCTCCTGTCTGTGAGTTTCTCCTCTCTTTGCCTCTCAAGCCGTGTGGTAGAAGCACGGGGGATCCTGGCCAGAGAAAGGCTTTGTCGTATGGTTCTTGGGGTACCAGCCGCCCCAGCAACAAGGTATGTCACGAGCAGAGTAACTCACTCTGAATTTCCCTTTTATTTTCAGGAAGAGCTGGGATTCTGAGTCTTTAAAGACTAGAGCAGCGGATGTATTTCTTTCGAGTGCTTTGTTGTGGACTGTTTAGCTGATCTCGGTTTTCCGGGGTGTACGAGAAAACGACAGGATGATAGAGATACTCCGATGGCAGAGAGGCCCTGGGCTACAGTGTCCAGCTTGTTACATTGCTTCTCATATCGTGGTTTCGCTCCTGTGTGACGAACAGACTGCCAAGACAGCCTTAAGTGTCAGGAGACGTTCTCAAATTTCATGTACCTGGTTTTAATCCTATTAGTCAGCAGCGTGCTAAAATTCCTGACTTTATTTTGGTTAGTGTCCAGGGGAACAAGGAGGGTGATTCTTCCATCTACATCATGCTGGGCTACGTGACAAGGGTTATGTTCTGTAGGTTTTTCTTCCCTCCGGCACCACTCTGGTTTTGGACGTGAATTAATTCTTTGGCTTGGATGGATTGTTTGGGTCTTGGTGATGATGTGATCTTTGAAGGCAGTTCTGTGTGGCTAGTCCACTTGCAATTCTTGCTCTCGGACTGGATGTATCTTCCTTTGTCGAAGGAGATGCAATAACTCTTTTCCATTTTCCACAGAGACCAAATGACCATCTGAAAAAAAAAAAAAATTGATTATATTAATTACAGATGAACGTGAGGGTCTTCCTAATAATTAGAAGTTACAATGCATTAGGCAAAAAGGGGTTTTCTGTTGCTGATTATCCCCTGTTCGGCTTTTGATTCCTTTCTGCTGCCGTCCTGATTACCAAATTTATTCAGATATTGACTGGAGTTTGTCCAGGTGGATCAAGCGCTGAGGTGAGAAGGCTCATATTGTGGAGTGCCTTGCTTAGCCTCTCAGTCACTGAGGACTTGGTGATATAGATTCTTTGTACCATATATATTCATTTCTTTCCCACCCTGCTTTTAGCCCGACTTGTATCCAGCTAATAATTCAATAGGCGTTAATTGTTATAATCTGGCTAAGGAAAGCGCACACGCAAGGCAAGTTTTTAGTATTCCGTTCATATTGGTGTACATGAAAGATAACCCCCACAGGGGCTCTGTCTGCAAGCACTAGGGACTTCTCAGAGGAAAATGTACTGACAGATCTTAGGTCAATACCATAATCATCCCTCACAGAGATTGATTCTGGACATACCGTGGGTAATGGATATATTTTTGTTCTGTTGGGATTTATGTCACTTTGTGGTCCAATTGTTCTAGACATTTTGTCCATCAAAGTAGGAGCATCTACACAGAGCAATAAAATAACAGCTTGTCTCCTTGGATCTAACAAACGACAAACCAAAAATGCTTTCTGATCATTCAGGCTTTTCCGTATCTGTAGCACTTAAAACAATTTATCGCAGTAGCTTTTATTGGCAAGAGTTGGCTGCTAGGGGCTTTCTTGACCAGGAATCAATGCAGTTACCTAGCGCTGTATATCTAAATGTGCATCTGGAAAAAGGTAGCAGTTTTCCCTGGCTCCTTTCTGGCGTATCCCCCTCCTTTCTCCATACCACGCGTGGCCTGCAGTGGCTGGCGTGGTACTGCAGAGCAGCTGCAGGAATCCAATCGTGGGACAAAAGAGGCAAACCCTGCCATGCCCGGTATGAAAGGAAACTGCTCAAAGAGGGTTAGGCCTGCAGCAAAAGAAGATCTTGGGCAGCCGCAGTGCTTCTGGAAGTAGCATAGGGGATGTCTTTGGGAAGAGTCAGTCCTGCGAGGCAGCAGGATGGCAAGAGCAAGCTGCGCGTATTTATGAGTCTGAGTAAAAGTGGAGACTGATTGAAAATTTGAGGGCTTTGGGGATAAACTCAGTCACTTGCAGCTCAAGCTCTTGTCCCGTTTCCCTTTCTGTGTGAACATGTGAACATCCTGTGGTTTTCTTTAACCGCTTTCTTTCGGCATTTCCATTTTGCCTCCTTCCAGCATCCCCTTCTGCATGTCCGTTCTTCTTCCTCTTTCCCTGGATTTTTCTGCCTTCCTTATTTTCTCTAAGGAAATCTTTTTTGTTGTTTTTCTTATCTAGCCAACAGGAAGAGCCGCTTCTAGCGCTGAACGTTACTCTTGCTCTGGGGTCGTTGAATCTGGCCCATCGAGGTATCTAGGAGAAACACTCGGTATGTTGACATACTCAGATGAAGTTGTCATGATGACTGCTTGGAATACTGTCTGTTTTGACAGTGTTTACTTTCTCTGCAGTTTCGGTTGAAAAGAAAAACACTGCATCTAGGGAGTAAAGCTGCAACTTGTAGCCAGGACCTGGTGCTCTTAAGAAAAGCATTATTTTATAAACGGGTAGTGAAATGGTTAGCCATCACAGAAGATAACATGATATTGATCTGTGATAATTTTCCGAGGCTATTAAACTTCCAGGCATCATGAAAACAGTCTTCCTTTGTTAAGCCAGAACTTTTTAGGTGAGGGTAATGTATTTTTAATCATAAATGTTCGCTGTTAATAGCCAGATATCTCCAACTAAAATATATGAATGTAGTATGTCCTATTATACTGTACGTGTGTATGGAGCCAGTAATACTTGTGAGATAGTCTCACTCTTCCTCTGTTTCAAAGAAATAATGTTAATGCTTGTGCAGGCTAATGAATTGAGCTCTAGGGACTGAAATTCTCTGTTCATTCACAGAGCTGCTGTACCACACTCAGCAGCAAAGTTCAGCCACACCGTATTACAGAAATGCCCTGCTTTTGTGATGGATCTCTGCTATAGTCCAATAGGTAGTTCTCCATAGGATTCATTCCTTGGCCCTTTTGATTCCTTGCACAAAATCGGGATTACCAGTCTTAATCCTGAATATAATTTGCTGGATTTTGCAAACAAGCAACAGTCCTATTGAAATCACTACTCAGAATTACTAACCGAAGGGTGGTATGTTGCTTTGGTACATTTCCCTGGTCTAGGAGTATTCTTAGCTGGGCTTTCTTCCAGCCCTGTCGTTTGTGCTAGGTAGTGTCAAGAAAAGAGCAAAAGCAGCAGCTGAAAGGCCGGGTCCCATCTTGATTTCCAGTACAAGTCGTGTTTATTTTTACTGTTCTGAAAAAGAAAAGATTTGACTCATTTGAACAGGAGGAATATCTGATTCATGTAACACCAATAGATAGTACTAACCCTTAAATGGTGCCAACTGCAAATTCCTACCTCTTTTGATGTGTTACTTAGGCGTAATTTCATTTCAGCTGGAAAAAAAAAAGGAAAGGGTCAAATTGTGCCCTTACAGGCAAATTCCAAGGCAACATTTACATCTAAATATACAACTAGGTCATAACAAATCACTTGATCAGGCAGCGAGCTGTCTGATCTTTTCTGCCTGGCAATCAAAGGGCAGGTTCTGATACACTTTTGGTACGTAGCCAAATCGGTTCCATCTACATGAACAGATTCACAAGAGCTTTAATTTGAAGAAACTTCTTAACTCGCATTTCATACGTGCACGAAAGCCTGTAGCTCCCTTACAACACGAGTTCTCAGATCTGAGTATTGAAACACTGCTCGAGTCCTGGCAGCCCACAGAGTTTCATGTGGATATGAAAAGTAGCCGGGACTGTAGCCCTGAGCAGTGAGACCTTACATCATAAAAAAAGATGTAAAAAATTTATCCCCCAAATTCCCACAGTTAGCGTGAACGGCTCTGTGAGCGATCCCCCTTCCAGCTGCACTTCCAGAGGTTTTCCAGAGCTGTGTTGATTCTTCTGTCAGTCGCTAACTCTCCAGCTGGCGACAGCGACTTTCTCCTCTAGTCCCTATTCAAACTAGAGCCTAGTCATACATTTTAAAAACTTCCAGGGCCCAATAATACATTTTAAAAACTTTATAATTGCTCTTTCACGCTACTCTGAGATTGAAATCCGTGGAGGGCGATCAGAAAACCGGGGGACTTCTTGTCCTCATAAACTTCCAGGAGTGCCTGCCACCAGGCCGCTATGTGTTGTTCTAAACTTTACTATGTTTTATAATCTGTTCAGCTGTATGGTCTCCCGTGATCTGCAAACATGAAATATTTATGTTAAAAATCTAATGCATATCAGAGGAATAGGGAAGAAAGGCGTTTTAAAACTTAGAACTAATTACATGAAGTGGTTGGGAAACCTCAGAGAGTGTAATAACGGCGGAAACTTCCCTCCTGCCTTTTCACTGAGACCGAGTGAGTTGGCCACATGAAGAGAGTGCTGCGTATGTCAAGGAGATGCAAAATATTAGCGATGTAAGAAGTTAGCTGCTGGGTAGATGGGCTTACCCTGTGCTATTAAGGTGTACGTGAATTTAGCTTGAAAGCCGTATGACTGTTTGAGCCCATTGGGACTGCTTTTCATGAGTAACACTGCCTTTTTTAATTGAAAGGGTCAACTTCTGGACCATAATATTTATCCAAATAAGCAAATACTGCCTCAAAGTGAGTGCTCTAAAGAGTAGCAAAAATACACCCCATCCTCGGTTTCCCACCTTTTCTTTCCCAGTGCAATCCATTGTGTAATATCACGCACTTCAGCTGGGTGAGCACATTGGCTAGTATTTCCCCCTTTTAATAGTATTAACCATCTCTCCGGTTGAGATCAGCTTCCTATAATGCTTTTGGAATGTGATGCTCTTAATTTGCTACATTTTATATCTAAACTATTGTGCATTGGCCACTGACCTGCTATCAATCAACTCAAATGCCTCAGTGCCCTTTCCATCCATTTGTGTTTTCTGTGTGTGTGCTGAGAATTAGATTTAAAGCAATGTGCCAGCGATTAAACAATTACTCTGTCCTCTCCCTTACATATCAATAATTTGAAAGAGAAAAAAGCCAGCTATTCTTTTGTGTGTTTGACTGTGGCCTCTAGCTTTGAATCTAGTATATGATGACAAAGTGGGGTCTGCTTAAAAAAAAATAATAATTGTAACACATGTGGCCTTTTCAATTCCATTTGGGGACCTCTAACCATCATAAAACAAAGAGAGCAATTTAATGCAGGCTTTGATAATGTCATTTTCGGTCACCTTTTAATTAATAAACTTGAAAAGCCTGAAATTGGATAGATCTTCTGAACTAACAATGGCAGCAACGTGAACTCATTTTCAAAGACAATTTTAAGGGTATTTGAAGGTGAGCATTACTGTTTAGGAAAAGGGCTGGGATGACAAGCTACCAATTAACAGCCACTAAGATGTATTTGGGCTGAGACCGCAGGACACTGATATTATACTGCTCTTCATGTGAGCAACTATTTTATGTCGTGTAAGAACTAAACAGTAGGAGAAGTTTATTGCTGTGAGCTGAAGGAAAGCACAGGGTAGCTGACTTCCCTGGAAGCTGGAAGAAGGGTTGGCGGTGAGCCTGAGACATGTCTAAAGCCTGTCTTCTCTTTGTCTCCGCAGACCTTACTGAAGGGTACCGCTTCTCCATATGCTCACTGTGGAGGCAAAGGCATGATCCCTGCTACTGTAACCCGTATCACTATATACACGAGCCTTTCGGATGCTGTTAAAATAATCATTCTAAGTGGATAAAAGTCCACGGAGGCTGCATGTTGTTTATTAGACCCCAGGGCTTCTGTTTTGTTTGCTGGTGTTTCTGGACTCCATAGCAGCGCTGCTTCTTGAGGAGGCCTGTTCCCAGACTTCTCCTTTCCAGGAGCTCATAAAATAGAGAAGACGCGAGGAGAAGCCGAATGGCTGTGATAGTGGAAACGGCTCTGCTTCCCGACTTCCCATTGCTTTTCCATTTCTCTCACGCACACACGTGTGATTACACGGGCAACGTGCAACCTGCAGCCAGAGCTTAACTCCTGGTGTTTTGACAAATGGAAGTCTAGTCCAGATTCCTGCTTTGAGCTAAAATACACAAATGAGCGGCGAAGCAATTAGGAAAAGTAAAAGTACTGCTTCGGTTTACATACTCCTGAAAAAATTATGTTCAGTAGTGTTAATTGGAACATCAAGTGCTGATTATGATTATCAGGGGAACTTGTCTCTCAACAATGCAGTATTGTAACAAGATTCGTTCTTTTCCTGAAGGATCAATCTATTACTGGTAATCAGTGTTTTGCCATGTAGCAAAATGATGGCATTTTAAGTCGGGCACATCTTGCAAAAATGGGCAAAACAGTATTTTTAGGTTATTTTTAAATTTTAAAAATTCTTTACGTTCATAAAATTGTATTCCTCAAATGATGCAACAGAAAATCCATCGTAGTCCATCTAATTGGACAGATAGTTACCTAAAGGGTGATCTCTGTATCATAGGGATCCTTTTGATCTGAAATGGGAAGAACTGGTGCCCTTTGTTATCGTTAGGTGAAGGGGAACGATTCCTTGCACGGATGCAAGTTATTGTGGAAGCGGATGAAGGGGTCCTGAATATACATACAGGAAAATACTTGTTGTCACTCTTCCACCTTTCCAAGCCAAATATGTTGAATTTGAATCGGCATCTGTTGATCAAAACCGTGAGGCTTGCCCATGGGGAAGGTGTCTGCCTGCCACGTGTCAAACTGTTCACCGAAAGCATATAAATGATGTTGCTACGACATTGGCGATTCACCAGCCCACGGTAAAATGTAGAATATGTGAGGCCTTGTTTGTAAAGTAAGCAGGAATATTCTCTGGTTACTGTATTTGCCAGTTGGTTTCAAAGTATAATACCTTTAGAACTTATTATATTACACTAAATCCCCGATCCTTAAAGAGATTTAAATTCCTAAATTCCATTGATTTTGGTGGAAGTTAACACCTAACACAGTATGAGCGTAGGTTTCTAAGTGACTACAGTGTTGATATTTATAGTACAGGTTTCATTTGAAATGAGAGGTTTTGCTCTGCCTGGGAAGAATGAAAAAATAAATAGCGCTGAGGAAACTCAAAGGATGTGCTTCTCTAAGAGCATCTTCACTTCCCACTAAAATAAAGACGCTCCGTATCCCACAGCTTTGAGTTGAAAACGCTTCGTAGATATTCAGGAGTGGGCTTTGGCTCGGCCACTAATGAAATATGGAAGTGAAGACATCGTTGAGCTGAACGGAAAGGCCATTGTACTGAAGGAAAGGCCGTATCAATTTGACGTAGCAGGCACAATTAAAAACCTCTAGCTACCTAGATTTTTCCCAGCAGCGTTCCCTTCTGATACTACCTGCACTCACACTGGTGAATTTGCAAGACCACATCCCAGAATAATCCGTTTGCAAGCATCTTGTCTGAACTTAAAAAAAAGAGGAGTTAATACATATGCAGAAAGGAAAATATTCTTATCTCATTAACAGACTTTCTTTAAGCTTGCTAAGATTAGAATACTTAGTTATTTCAAATTGGTAAAACATGCATTCATTATAAACATGATTATAATGATAACTTTGTAGATAATAATCAATTATTTAAATATGAATTATTTCCCTACATTAGAGTCATGTTTTCAGCTATAATCACCTCGGGTGCTCAATTCCTCCCTCCTTTCCAGCACCTCTGGCTGTGTGTGGAGCATTAACCATTTGCTTACAGACACAGACTGGGAGAGTGCCAAGTCCAGAAATAAAATTTACTGTATTGTCCTGCCTAACAACTTAAACATGTGTCTCCTTTAGGCTTTCTTAGTTGGTATAAAGGGAAAAAAATCATCCATGCAAATGGCCATCTTAAGCCTCAGGTTTTTTCCCTTTCATTTTTATAAAAAGCTTGCGAAAATACACTGGGAGCAATGCTCGTGGGCTTAGTAAATCAAAAACTGATGCCCTGGCTGTTTGGAAGTACACGCAATCATCCATTTTTAATAAGAATTCTGAGAAGATTAGCACCCTGCAACAAGAGCTTCATTTACGCTGTCGCAAGGCTTAGCGGCACCGTGAACCCTCCTAGCTTGCACGCGCTCCGTAACTCTAGCTGACAATTTAACCAAGTTCTTTCCTTCTCCTCGTGGCGTGGAGAAAATCCACCTTGAAATATTAGACCTCTTGAGCATGTGCAACATGCTAAACGTTTGTGAGATAGACTATTCACAACGTTTATGTGCAGCGAGTGGAATTTAATCTCTTTTATGCCTTGCTCCAAGTCTTGTCAGTTGTTTTCCCTGTTCTTTAGTAGTCTCTTTAATATAGTTTGCACATATTTAATATATTCCCTCTGAGGTTCTCAACACGCTTTCAAGAGCTAGTTTTGCCTTGCTATGACTCTGCAGCGTATCTAGAATGTAATAACAGTGTAATATACCTTTTTTATAGATACATAAACTGAAAAATTGAGAAGTTAAATGATTTGCTGGTGGTTATGTTTGGAGTCAGTGACAGAAAGGAAGGAATTAATAAAACTGGACTGACAAGATCCTGTTTTAACCTCCAGATACAGTGGTGCAATCCCTCTCACCTAACTTCAGATGTCTTCAAAGCAGATACTGTGCTGAAGTTAGTTATCTGTTCTCGCTTTCTGGTCAAAGCAGAGATAGAGGCACTTCTGAGATGCGACTCGCCAAATCCTTCAGTAGTCATTTTAGAACGGGTCAAATGAATTCTGTCCTGTGAGACCCTACTTCTCTCCACTAGCTGCGAATGGAGCCTAGCTCAGACGTTAACAGCTATGCTGAAGATGTGTAACGTTAGGTGAGACAAATCCCATCCGAGATTTCTTTCCCATTTTCTTTCTGAGTGCTAAGTGGCTCTTTATCAAGGTTTCAAGAAGACTACTTTGGCAATAAGATTAATTAAATACTTAAAGGGAAAACTTGGCTGCTACCAGATTTAACCCAGGAAGAAAGGGTTTATTACTGTCATAGAGCACTGAGCTGTGTATGGGAAGAGGGGGAAATTTGGAGCAAATTTTTTAGCGTGGTGAGTCAGTGCCCAAGATATTTAGGCACTGGGAGGTTCATCAAAGTGTCAGCTGGAATTTTAAAAGGTGCTTTAGCACTACTTCTGTTAGTAGTTTTGAATACTGCAGAGTGATCTTCTAGTTACAGTTTAAAGCTTTTCTTTTTAGAATCTAGCCCTAGGTACATAAAAAAAACCCCAAAATCTATGTATATCATAAGGGAGGTTGAGCAAGATAAATTCATATTTCAGAGGGGGAGTAAAATATACTAGAGAACCGTAATGCAGTTGGGCATGTGATTTATATGCTTGTAGGGATTAATAACTTCTTTACTTCATAACTGCTTCATAGCACAGCCGTGTCTTTCAGTCTGTACTCTTAGCTTTCCAAGTAGCAGTGACGGTCCTGGATGGAAGTCCATTACTCCAGAAGGTGAAATGGTACAGTTGAGCCATTCCTAAGCAATAAACCACAAAACAGTGGTCGTCTGAAAAGCTTGACAATGAGGTGTATGAAGCTGTTGAAACTGTGGCTGGACTGTTTGTCTGAGTATCTAAAAAAGCTCGATGGGTCTCTGTGAGACCAGGGCATAATAATCTTGAGCAAGTGTATGTCATTCCTTCCATACTACTCCAGTCTAACTCCTGCCTCTTGTTTCATAACTTGCAAAATGCCGGTGGGCAGGAACTATGATTTTCTCTGTGTTTTTGTAGCAATGACCCTCCACTGGTGGCTGAGGTTCCTAGGCATTGCCCTTACAATAGTTCTGTTCTGATAATTGCATAGGCATAGAGGCAGATGCTCAAAATTCCGTATATTCCTAGATGGCTCACTGAATTAGAGGAGCACAGAGGCAAAGAAAAGAGGAAAGAAAGCAAAGAAGTGAAGAGTGCTTTTGTATACTGTGTCATTTTTTGAACGTCAGTCCCTAAAAATATGCTCTCATGTTTAGAAGTTTTTGGACTTGGGCAGAGTACGGAAAGATCCTACACTGATATCTGAAAATGTTTCTAATGGAATTTGGCTTGCTTCAACAGAATACAATGATAGGTGTGTTTTATGTTGGGCTGGGAAAAGAAGGTAAGAATTTCATTATGAATATCTTTGTAAATAGACCATTAATCATCATGATGGATATAAAGTCGAAAACATGGCATAGCTGGCAAGCGCATTCCTTAAGTGAATCTAACCTGAACTTAATAAAGCAAGGCCAAACTAACTGCAAAACACTATTCTGCCAAGATTCAGACTCCAGTCAATCATTCTGCCAGATGACAGTGTGTTTAATGCGAGGACAATATATCACTAACAATCTCAGCTGCTACCAGCTCAGCAGAATTAGACTATTTACCACAGCCAGTGGCGCAGAAGATAGAGCCACTGCTATTCTTAGAGGAAGATCCTGAACTACAGCCCACATGAAAAAGGAAGCAGGGAGATGGGAAGTAGCCAGCACTGCTCTTAAATGCCCCAAAGAGGACATGGTGGCAGCTCTATCAATTGCATCACTGGGAAGTGAAGAATTTGGTTGTAAAAGTGTATTTGGCTGGAAAGCGTAGAATTGGGGAGAGCTTGTGGCAGTGGCAATCTGATGGCAGTGCCGCTGGTTAGGTGCAAAATTTGTATGCCTTCAAAACATGACAGCTACTCACTCAAAAGCTGAAAGAGGTGGGAAGACTGTTGTCCCCTTTTATAGTTTTTGAAAGAAAAAGTAGAGACGGTAGTCTTTGTGTCTCAGTTAAGCTCAGATAACTGTCTCGACAAAAGCCTCATAAAATTACTGTTTGTTTGCTCAAGTATTTTCAATTTTAAAATGTGCGGAGTTGCTTGAAGTTATCTATTCTACCCTAACCATTGTGTTGCGTTTATGTGTATTTACTCTCTGACTAATTGAAAATGTTTGTTGAGTCCTGAAAGTGAAAGAGATGTGTGAATTTGAAGCAAGGGCACATGTGATTATTTTAAGTGAATTTTTCTCTAACATGTGTATTTGCACACTGGAATTGCCCACATGCCCGTGGACAGAAACTCAGAGTTACAAATAAATTTGCGTGACAGAGGAAGTGTGCATTATTTCCTATGACTTTGCAAGCTTCAGGAAATGTTAAATGCTATTTTCTTTTGGTCCAGGAAATGTTAAATGCTATTTTCTTTTGGTCCTTAGCCTCCATGCTAGAATTGGTGCCCAAGTTGGAATATGGCTTTGAATTCTGGACAGATTTTTAGGGTAGCAGCTAAGAGCTGGCCACTCATGGCACCGATACCATTGGGCAGATTTCGAATGGCACATTGGAAGGCCAGTGCAGGAGGTATCTCTGAGAGGCACTGGCTCCTACCGAGATCCTAATTCCCTGGGAGCCCAGAGCCCCTGCCTCACACAGAGGCGAGATACTGCCAATCAGCTGATTGGCAGCATGTTGCCTCTTTGAGAGGCAGCGTCTGTTGGCTCCTGCAAAGTTCCTGCCAGCATTCTTAAACTCTAATTTGGGAAAGAAAATTACAATCTGGCACATCACCGTTGGAAGGTTGCCGACCCCTGCTCCACACTGTACGAGTGGCAGCTTCGGAGAACAGTGGTATGAAACTTCCTTTGTTCCGTGCATCAGGAGCAGGCGTCTGAAAGTGGCTCCTCCGCAAGGCTGTCCAGCCCCACTGAAGGCAGCAAAGGCAATGGAGTTGTCCACGTGTTGACAGTGAACAAATTGTCTGTTCCTATTGTTGCTGGATGAGCCACTAGGTAACCAGATTGATTTTATGATGCCTTACTGAGTGTTCGGGACTGGTGCTTGAAAAAGACATCTTTTATCTGTCAGCTAGTAAATCTCACATTGAGTTGCAAACATACTGGAGAGCTAGAATTCAGCAAGACCGTTTTTATGAATAGAAACATTTTCAGAATAGACACTCTCCTGAACACACAGTTGTTTTACAGGAATTAAAGAAGTCCTTATGGTGGATGGATAAGCCAACTCAGGATAAAATAAGAACCAGACTATACTTTGAACTGCTGTTTGAACAGAACCTTTTCGAAGAACTTAAAAGTTCTGAGTTTTGTTGGTCTCTTTGCCTTCTTCCCTGCTTTTCTCTTTTCAGGCTTAATTGAAAGCAAATAGTACACGAGATAGGAGGCTTTTTTTCAGCATTAGTGACATGAAATGTATCACATTTGCAACAAGGTTTTTCTGGTTTATCAACATTACTCAAGATCTTGGATATTTGACATGCATATAAAGCAAAATCCTCCGTTGACCAAACTCCAAAATACCACACCAAACAGCCGAGCAGCTACAATGGCCACACCACTGTTAGCCTCATCTCTTCCAAACAGCCATAAATCCAAAAGAATGCAAACCAAGTATGGGCAAACATTGAGTTTACCTCAAATAAATGTTCGCAACACTTCCAGGTCATCCAGTAAGTAGTATTCCATCCCTTGCACCATCTCTGCCTTTTGTGTAACAGATGATTGATGAGAGGGCTCTGTAGGAAGCTGCGGAATATAGCTCCACTGAGATCAACCTCTAGTCTGAACTTTTGTCTTGGTTTCCACAATTCCTTGCCAGCTATTAGAGAAGTTAATAACATACTAGCTGTGATTCAAAGAAAATAGAGTCTCTCAGTGAGAGAAGTCGTGGCTGTTGAGACGACCGTTTCACCAAAGGAAAATTCCAGATCCATTGTCAGTTCTTTTACTAATACCATGCACTCATTCAGTACTCTAAATTTTGAAAGCGCTGCAAAAAAGGAGCTGATTCTCTTGGAAGCCCCACAAAATACTAACTTGTTTAGAGTTGGGATACTTTGTGCAAGGCCTTGAAGATCTGAAAGAATTTGGACCAGCGCTGGCATTGTAAATTGGGGGATCCCTACCGTACGGCCACCTGTTCAAACTATTAGGCAGTTCATCTTTACCTCAGTGACGTTTTCTGTATCTAGAGATTACACGATATGTATTTTTCGTGATGCATGTTGAAATCAAAAAAGGGTTAATTTTCTAGTCGAAATTGCTCAGAAATTACTACGTAAGTGTCTTTAGAGTGTTCGAGAGAGTGTCCTGATGATATAATAGTACTTAGCTCATACCGTAGTGCTGCTATCTTATGTTGTCTTGGCTGAGTGCGTTGTTTAACTGTGCTGAAAGAACCATGTGATGAGTTCTGCATATATCCTAGTGCGGTTTGACAGTAATACTTACCAGAAATTAACTGTTGCCACTCCTTGAACATTTGAGTGGCTTTGAGCAGATACTAAAGTTGTAGCAAACATGTATTTTTAGGAAACAAAGATACTAATTCCAAGGGTTGCTAAATACCACGTTCAAACTCTTGAGTTTACGTGTATTTCCAGCCTGTTTCCTGTCTGGTGGTTTTATTCCAACCACATCCATTTTCTTTACATAGGGAATATCTTGTTCTCTTTAACTGGAGCAGCACTTAGGCTTAGATCTGCAAGTGTTTAAAGTGAACAGTGACAGCGTCCAAGTGCCGAAATGAAATCCTGTGATCCCAAGAACCTCTTCTTAGCTGCTATCTACCCTGATTGTGCTGAAACTTCCCCAATTGCGTGAGATCCTTAACTTAAAATAAAGTGGACTCAGTTGTGCTGCTGTCTCAGTAGAAATGAACAGTGTAGCACCTCTCCTCCTCAGAGATCTCTCCGTACCCGCAAATCAAATGCTGCTCTCTGGGGGTTAGTCTTCTCTCACTGAAGGGGGGGGTCAGAGGTGTGTTTTCCCCTTCTGAGGAGAGTGGCCCAACCACCAGAATTGGAGAGTCTGGGTGAGATGAGACCTCCAATGTTCTTAATGAAATTGTTCAAACTGGCCAGAAAGTATAAAAGACTGATTTGGCTGCAGAAAGAGATTTCTCTCCTAGCTTAACGAGTTAGGTAATGAAACAATTTTAATACTTCATCCATGGCCATTTAATGTAAAATGAAGGAAGAGGCACCAGAAGGTGGTCTGGAAGCTGGAAGACCCATCTTCTTGGTTGGCTACCTTACCTGCTGTGCTAGCGGGTCGTCAATGTGCTACTTAATTTTCCCATCAAACTCGAGAGCCGTAGGCACTGCCCTCCCATCTTCCTCCTCTGGCAGCGTTCAGAGGAACTAGGCGGTCCCTTCTCTCCTCCTGAAAGCAATGGCCTGGGAAGATCCAAAGGTAAAAGATGCCATTGAGTTGTGTGTCCCAAGGGGAAGGAGTGGTTCTTTGGTAGCAGGGAATTCAGACACCAGTGGGGATACTGGTTGGACGGGGGGCTCTGAGCAACCTCATCTAGTTGGAGATGTCACTGCTCCATTGCAGGGGAGGTTGGATTAGGTGAGGTTTAAAGGTCCCTCCTACCCAAACTATTCTATGATCCTGTATTATTTAAATACTGTCCCCACTACTTCTTTATTGATTGTCATGGGTCAGTCTCTGTCTAGAGTTTAAGGTACCTACTTCTATACCCTATATAGACAGCTTCGGTGCGCAACTGGGAGCAGTGCATTGATGTATGACCCGCATGTTCCCGCTCTCGCCTCTGCAGGGAAGATGCTTGTGATGTCGATTTTTATTTGGTTTAGGTGTTGGATGTTATGGAGTTGGTTTTGTTACTGGCATTCGGTTATCGGTTGCGTTACGGGGTCTATCCTCAGGGTGCCAACAGGGACCACCAGCTCCCTTGGGGGTCAGGAGCTATGGAGGCCCCCCCAGGCCAGCCGGGCAGGGCCCATCCCACCGCCCCAGCCAGGAGCAGGGCAACGGGGGGCAGACCCAGCCCTGGGCATGGGGCACCTCCATGGGGCCGGCTGGGCAGGTCCATGGCAGGCAGGTTTCAGGGAGCTGGAGCCCAGCCCTCCTGCGGCATCCCTGGGGCAGGGGCTGATGTCCCCAGGGGGCTGAAACGGGGTCCGGGGCCGTGGGCACGGTGAGGGGGGAGTCCTGGGGGTGGGCAGGGTCCGTCAGGGCTGGCTGCGACCCCCAGGCCCTGGCACCTATCGCTAGTCAGTGGGTTAGACCTGCAGCTCCACCAGATGAAAATAGTTCATTTCTTCCTGCTTTACATTTTCTGAATAGTCTAACGATAGATTTGCTTTCACATCCTTTGAGATTAGTCTTTATTTCAGACAATGCTTTCAACGCTAAAAGGGTCATAAAAATAGACAGTTCCTGAGAGCTTAGAAAGAAAAACTGCTAGTCTCCCATCCTTCTCCCTCCCCCAAATTATTTGATAATGGAATGGGAAGCTTTCCCATAATCTTGTGCTTGATTTTTGCTAATATGAACCTGTCAAAGATCGTGGCATTTCCTTACTGTCTGATGTGGAGCCAGCTGGAACCAAATAATCCACCCACGTTTTCCATCATCTTTGTATTCTGATAGGAGCTTCTGCTTAGCAGAAATGAGAAAATACCTGTTATCCTTCCTTGCTGTCATGGTGGCCATGCTGAGGCAGTTTCCTACTTGGCTAAAGTCTGGCTAGATCTGAATTAATGTGACCAGACCAAAAATAATGGGTTTTCTGCCTGTAACCCACACCCTACTCTTATGGCAGTTCAAGAGGAAAGTAATTTAAGAAATGACACTTTCCTTTCCACTCACTGCCCCAAAGAAATACTTTCAAGGATGAATTAGGAACATTCCTCCTTTGGCTTGAAGATGCAGAGATTTGGGTTTGTAAAAATACCTTCCTTCATCCCCAACCTTACTCCTACAGAAAGGAGAAATACCACTTTTATGTGAGTGTGTGGACGTGCTTACCAGACACCATGAGTAACTTCTGTTATAATTTGAATTCTACTCTTCCTAACAAAAGCATCTATAAGAGTGGGCAGAAAGTGCAAAATACAGCCCCTCAGCCCTTTCGTTTCGAGGTCTGATGGCTCTGCAGCTGGAGGAAGGAATCTCTCCCGCTTCTCTTTCCCATTTCCAGACTCTCTTTTGGTCTGTATTGCATCTGTTTTAAGCATTAATGTTTTGCATGTAACATCTCTCAAAGTCTAATCCATTGCTATGGACCCACCTAGTGACGGCTTTATAGATTCTTTATATTCATAAAGGCACTTCATGATTATCTTTTCATGATTTCTGTTAAGTTTCTAATTTTTTTGATGTTTGAAATGGATCACAGTACCCAAACTGAATGTTTTCTGTGAATACTTCCTTCATTCAGCTCTGTGTATTTAAACAATGAGAAAAATATGACACACACGTTGTTACCTGTGAGTAAAGGCATAAGTACCAGGAGTATGGTCACACTGTTAGCGAGATTACCTCAAATATTATAGACGTATTTTAGATCACTGGAAGTAAGAACTGTCCATAGTCTAAATGTGAGGAAGCTTTTACTCGCTGGTACGGGCATGGAAATGGTCACCGTCAGCTTCCAGTTTAGAATGATGCCACGAGACCGGCACATGTTGCTTACAGGGATCTTCTGTATTGTAACTGTCTCAGTGAAGGTGGTAAGCCTGAAAGCTTCTCTTGACATGCAAACTGTAAAGAATTGGGCAATGTGCTATGACTTTCAGGGGGATCGGTTGCCTTGTTGCTTTGTGTAGTGATCAATGAGATTTTTGGACACTCGGAAATGGCTCGTTAACATATGAGTCTTCAGCAACCAATACTGAACATATGAAAATCTGAGAGAGGTGCTCCTGCTTTACGCAAGGAGTGATGATGTGCAGTTAAGCTAAAGCAACAAAGATGCGTGGGATTCACTGTCCAAATGATGTGGGATCCAGTTAAGCCTATGTAATGGCTCTGTTGCCTTTGTACTGCCCATATAGGTGGGGGTGAGCCTCCTTTCTGTTATTCCTGGTGTTTGTTAACCTGCGAATCTTAATAATCCAACAGATTTTTTCTAAGGTTTGCTCACTCTAGTCCTCCTCATGTAGTATATTCACTGTGTTATATTAATAACTGATTATTCACATATGAACAACCATTGCGGTACACATATTTTGTCTGTAACAACCTTTAAAAACACAGTACTAAGATTTTTTCATTGAATATCCTACTGTATTTTAGGAATAGGCTACATTACAGGTCCTGTACGGGTATCAGAGAGAGTGGCAGGGAGACTGTGCGTATTTACCAATGATGACAGCAGTCTTAGCAGCTAAAATTCTAGTGCAAGGAAATATATTGTAAGATTTATAATAAATATGTAGTTTTTAAAAGAAAAAACCCCAAACCTGTCGGGTTTTGGTTAACATTGAAATTTTCCATCCTGGTTTCACATGCTTTGTTGAAACTTTGAAAAGTATGAAAATAGTGCAAGCTTCGCAGTGTAGTCACACAAAACTCTGCAGTCAGATTTGTAAACACGGGTCATTGGATCATTACTAAAAAATACTGTATTTCTCCCTATACGGGCTAGCCCAACCACGTGCAGAGACTCTTACACGGTGGCTTAATCTCACAAAAATCCCTGGCCCAACTACCTGATGCAGGAAGCTATAGTTCCCTCATCTTTGGAAAGCTGATGCCATTTTATATCTCCTTGACACATACAGGCTCTGATATTGTAGGTTCCCTCAGTAAATCAATGTATGGTGAAAGTTTATCAGCCCCTGAGGGCTTACCGACTCTAGGGGATGGACTTGTTTCCGAGTTGTTTAAAGACTTGGTTTGCACCACCCACTATGCAGTATCAGGAAAGGAAGTGTGCTGTTGGATTATGTGTGGCTTAAAACTGGGGGATGTTGTGATTATTGCTAGCTGGAAATGCAAGAGAACCCCATCCAAAACAAGCGTAGTGTCTTGGGGATGGATTGGTCTGCTGAAATTACAAGGAGTAAACTCAGATATTTTCTAAAAGGCTGTCCACAACAAGTTTGTAAGTCATTTTTCCCTCAGGAGAGTAACAGTTAAGGATTTTTTCTTTAGTGTTTTAACACAGAATAATAGGTACAGAGGATAAGGGCTTTGCTGAGGAACCAAATTGTTTCCTTGTCATATTCTATCACAGAAGACTTAAGAAGGAAATCCAACCTGTAGCCATTCTTCTGCAATATTAAGGATTAGCTAACTGTGAAAGAAAAACGTGAAGGAAAAGTAGGTGCTAAACTCATCAAATGAAGAGCAGCAGGTAAAGTTAGACATACCAAAATGTGCTGCTGGAAATTGATGGTGAGCTCCAATAGGGCTGCTAACTTAATATGTCATCTTTCCTTTGATATTGGCTTCTAACCTGTAAGGTTGGAGAAAGCAATTTTTCTGCTTCTCTTTAATTGAACGGTAGAATTGATGCCGAGAATTACTCTAATGAATTTTCTTTCCTTACTTGATGAATTGGTTGAAATAGTAATAAAAAATAAAATTAGGAGGCATATAGATGAGTATTGTGGTCCTGTAGCTATCCATCAGCATAACTTTTGTAAAGAAAAATGATGTCTAATGATAATTCCTTTAGCTTGTCAACAAGTACTAAAAGACAATCATTAGATTTATTTTTTTCCCCTTTTAAAGAAAATTTTTTATAAAGACCTTCACAAGGGGCTTATTAGAAAAGCGGTTGGGAGACAGAAGTATTTTGAAGAATTAGATGATCCTCTGAGGGACAGAAGACAAAACTAAAAATATTAGTTTTGGTATAGGAAATCTAGAACAGAGGTATCCAAAGTCTTGAGTGTCGTAGGTGGTGTTTCACGGATATATATCTCTATATAGGTGAATTGAACATGACTGTGACTGGTGTTACAGAAAGATTTGCGTCTGAGGCAGAATCGTTCATGTCGGGGCCGGAGAAGACAGTAGAGGTCTCCGTGCAGGAGGACGGGCAGGTTGGCTACACAGGCGTGGTGTAGGCAAATGCAGAGTATTGCACATTAGGCAGAAAAATGGATGTGACAATGCTCACTGCTGTGTTCTAGCGTAACTCCGACCACTTGGGAGTGGAAGGGAAGGTGACCTATGTTTCCTTCTGGAGTACTTAATCAAAGTAGGTGGAATGATCCAAAGATAAGATCCAGTTGTTGAAAATGGACTGAGAAATAATGCTGAAAATACTGGGGTGGCGTATGTCAGTAGCAAGTCCTTTACGGTTCTTTGTGGGTTAGGCTACCTTACGAATGTATATAGCAGAAACAGAAGAAATTAAAAGAGAAACGGTGCAAATTTTAATCTTGAATGGACTGGCTAAGGACAAGCTAGAGAGCGTTTAGAGAAAAGATAAATAATGAAACCGAAAGTTTATGAAATAAAAGAAAGGAAGATCGGTTACTCCTTTTTACTTTTTCAGTTATTACAAGAACAGCAAGTCATTCAGTCAAATGCAAACATACAAATACAAAATAGGAAACAGTCTTTTATGCAACTTGTAATTCACTTTTGGTCCACATTCCCAGAGTATTTCCGTGTCAGACAAATAAAATAAGAGACTGGCATGTTTATCTCCGCCTTATGTGTCCGAATACAAGATTTTGGAGTTAGCCATGAAAAAAGATGCGCTCACCCTGTCTTTGCAGACCGCATCTCTAGCGGGTGAGATTCGGTAACACACCTCGGGCTCTATCTATCCAGCTTAGCCTGTGTAGCCCTGACCTCCAACCGGGGGAGCCTGGACCCACATCGCTCAGCTGTGGTCCTCTGAGGTCGTGGTGCATCTTGGTTGGTACTTCGTGGTATCAAACTCAGTAGAGAGCTTGACTCTTTTTTTCTGTCCTATAAAAAGCGGCTTATTTTATATTTTAAGCCAATGAAGTAACGTATATGCCAGAGTTAAAGCAGCCAGCAAGAGATGAGGGACAGGAATAAACTCCCTTTCTCATCATGGAACATTTGTCTGGTCTGAGCCCACCTTGCTTTGAAACATCCAGGACATCACAGTGGAGAGCTGTCTCTCGTTTTGAAGGAGGCTGTAGTTTCTAAGTTTGAGGCAGAGTTCTCACTTAAATTCTGCGGTGATTTTTCAAGCTATTATAAGAAAATTTGCTTTTATTCAATGGTGCACATCTTTTTCACACAATTAAACACAAATCCCTGGTGACCTCATGGGCGCCTTTTTTTTAGTGGCCCTACGTGTCTTGGCCCACGAGTCACTCTCAAAACTGTGATCTTTTGAGAGGTTGTAGTCACAGAGCTCTGTGTGATTGCTTTTGTGCTAAAGGCCTGTCCTGACTGCATACAGCAAGTTTTAACTTTGACTACAGTATTGGGACTCCTCTGAGAAATGTATGGCAAGTTGCAAAAACCAAAAGAAAAGACTAGGGTGGTTTTTTTTTTTAAAGAAAAGGTAGGTGTCTCTGTCTCCTTTTATTTTCCACTCAATTTGCACTTCTGCAGACACCTGCTGCCATTCTAGTGCTAGCTCAGACTTCATTAGAAAACAAGTTTCACCTGTGACATTCTCCCCTGTGAAATCTTTGCCCAGATTCTGAACCACATTGCTCTCCAGAAAGGGCAGTGGCTGCATGCAAATACCAGGAGAGATGGCTGACAGGATTGATCATGTGGGGTCAAATGCTAAAAAGGTATGTAAAAATGTGATTGTGTTTCTTGAAAAAGTGTCAAAAGAGTATCTCTGATATCAGATGTGGTGACATTCACTGGTTCCGCGTTTTGACATTTTTCTGCGTATGCCTCGGGCTGTTAACATGCAGAAGTTATCTAATTTATTTTATTTTATTTATTGGACAGAGGGTCAGGCACTTTGTAAATTATGGACTGCATTCTCAGTGAAATCAAAATATTTAGGTTGCTTGTGAGGTTCAGTCCTTGGCATCGTGTCACTAATTACTTTTACACAACACTGAAATAATGACAAAAGGAAAATGCATCAACAAAGAAAGAAAAATTCAACTTGGTAAAACAAAACAAAAGCCACATCAGAAATAGAAAGTGTTATTTAAGGGGAAAAGCGGGTGACCAAATGTGCAGTCTGGATTCAGTACAATGTTATATGGCAAGAGAAGAGACACTCAGCTTTGGATCTCCTCCAGGCAGAGGAAAATTCATGACATAAATTTTCTTTGATAAACATTCCTGAGAAACTTCTTTGGTTTTTTTCATCTTAATGACTGTTTGTCCCAATCCAAGGGTCTTTTTTTAAATTATTTTTTAGGGGTTTTTTGTTGTCGTCGTTGGCTGTGGGGTTTTTTATACCTCCTTTCTGATTTTTTTAATATTCTGAATATACCTCAGTGGCAGCTGTTGAAGATCTGTCTTGCTTGCAAGCTAATTGGTAGTAGGAGGTAGTCAACCTTGTACCTGGATTGCATTAGTGCTTTTGAAGGATGTCCCCAGATATTCTGATTTTCCCATACTTATGTTTCAGAATACTGTAGCAGTATTTTCTCAGTTCTTTCCCTATACAAGGTGCAGAAGCATTCCCAGGGGCCTTCAGCAGCCTACCCCGGCAATGTTTCTAGCCTCTAGCTGTCCCGTGTAATAAGGGATGAGAAGCAGGAGTTAAGCCTCCATAGAAATAGCAGTAACAACAAGCCATTGGTCTGCTTTATACCATACTTAACGTATTTATTTCTCTATAATAGTGGCTGAATTGGAGTCTGGGTGTTGGAAGTAGGAGTTAGGCTTTTTGCTTTGACAGAACCAAATGGCATTGGTTTTGCTTTTACTCGGAAGTGGAAAATCGCTCACAAAACTGCATCAGAGCACCGTTAAAATAAATGAATGGGTATGGTATGCTTTCGTGACTTTATAAATGAAACATAACTCTACGTACTCATTGATTGCTGTTTCAGTGTGCAAGGTGTAAGATAGCAACATGTTTTATAACTCCTTCCCTTATAGAGATGCTTTTAATGTCATTAGAATCATTGCTTAATTTCCAGTTTGATCTTCCCAGTGACATGTATAACAAGTTAAATATCAGTAGAGTGCATTTAATAAACGCTAATTTGTATTAATCTTATCGTAGACTGTATATGTCATGTAGGGAGCTTGTGTGTGGTACAGTAGAAAGGGAATGTATTCATAAATTTGTTCTGAATTTACAAACCATACATTTCAGGATCTATATTTTTTAAAACATTTACTAGTTGTGTGAAGTCTTATGATTATCCAGACTAAAAAGGAATAAAATAGGTAAGTAATGTACAGAATGTAAGAATGTTACCTTTTTGTGTTCTTTGTCTAATTACACTTGCGGTCTGTAAACTGGCTTAGATAGAGGATATTTCCTACAAAAGACCCAATTCTTCACTGCTCTTCCAGTACAAAGTGAATAGAAAATGGTAATATTATTTGGAACACTTTATATGCCCACTTTTTACCTAATCCAATGGAGCGTATAAAATGGAGGACAACCGCGAATTGAGCTATATGTGTCTGAATCATGCCCAAAAGCTCAAGCTGTTGAGCAGAAGAGGGCTGGTAGCCCTACACCAAAAGTCCAATACACGATCGTAATGGATCCCTCCTTCCCTAGGAGGCTGCTGTGGGANGGAGAAGCAGACAGTGGCCGTACCTGTGGGCGCGGAGAATTTTGATGGCGAGCACCAGAGCAAACCTCATGACCGCAAGAGGAAAGCTGAAATGCCTTCACAAACCACATAGGAGTAGGTGCTGCGGATTATTCCGAAACCCACTTGAGCTTTCAATTGCATGATACTTGTTTTCCATCGGCCAAGGAATGGAAGCAAATCTGTTTGTTTTAAACCCGGCGCCCTTGGTGCGCAGGTTAGTGAAAGCAAAATAGAGTGGGAAAAGCGGTCAGATTAGAAATGCAGAGACAAAATGTCATTACTCTAACCCTGTTCAGTGGACGAGTTTAAAGAAGAGACAGAATTGTTGCTGGGGAAGTGATGAGAATGTAGTGATAAAACCTGCAAGAATGATACTGAGCGCCGTGCAGAAAGGCTCACTGGGTTAAGCAGAAAAACCTCAATTTCAGTGCGTTTGGAATCACGCTCAACAATTACTATCTACTTTTACAAATAGGTCACAGTTGTGTTATTAGGATACTTAGGCTCAGAAGCTCATGTTTGGCTATGAAATTTAGGTGGCCTGTTCAAAGGAGACTCGATTTCTACCAGCCACTCCTCTGCACACGCACCGGGGGGTGAAAAAAGGAGTCATTTCCCTTTGCTGCACGAAGGGAGTTAGGTTCGTGGTCGGGTATATTGTGGTAGACAGTTCGTAAAAATCATGGAAATGGCACTGAGGAAGAACGTTCCTGCTGGCGTTGTCCTCTGAGAGGCTGGATGGGCACTGAGGGTAACCCAGCCTGTCGCTCCGGAGTCCTCATCCCAGTCAGGATGGAGGCAGAGTAGGGAGGCTGCGCGGAAGGTGAGGCTGTGGGCTTTGGTCGGGACGGTACGTTCCCTGCAAAATAACCGCACTGAAAAAAAAAAGAACCAGAAAAAAAAAAACAAAACAAAAAAACCCCACCAAGACTTAGAGCAACAGGTTCCTATTTTAGTAACATTTTATGTCGAGAACCTTAATGAGAAACTGTAAATTTGAAATCCAGTTAGCTGCTTCAGTCATTTCAAGCACAGTTCCTATCCATGGATATGCTCTCTATTTTTGTGACTTTTTCTTTTTTTTAAAAACTACCCTGGTTTTATTTAATTCTTTTTCAAGCTGCTGCTGTGCAGACCAAGGCTACTAAGACAAACAGAGAAGAGACCCTGTAACTAACTAGCTGCCGGTATAGAGAAATAAAAAACCAGGCTCTACCCAAAATAAAGGGACTGCGGGGGGCACACGACACAAAATCAGGATTGTGTCCTCTCTCTAGTTTTTCTTGTTTTCACAATTACAAGTTACTTTTTGACAATATATATATGTAATTTAATTTTAAATGTGTTTACACGTACTATTTTTATTTCTAACCCCCCTGTTTATATTATAGTTTACATCTGTATTAATTTTGAGGTTCCTTTACCCTGCCTGATGCAGAGTAGACAGGATCAAAGAGCGCCGACCTCCTTTTAAAAAATTATTAGGAACTTTATTGTAATATTTAGTGACCCTAAGGGAAGTTTGAATTCAAATTTTAGATGCAGGTTCAGATTTCTTCTTCAGGGTAGTGTCAGTTCTTTTTTACAGGGAGAGGCTTGCAGATGGTAGGGCCCTGCTGAAAATGCAAGTAAATAGCTGATAAATGAGGGCTTCCCACTTGCAAATGAGATGGTTTTACTTTTCCGTGAAGAAATTCAGTAAATTGAAAAACTCTAAATAGCACAGAAATTTCAGTCCCCCAGACCGCCTTCTCCTTCTCAGATTTTGCTCTACTATATTCAGCGCTCAGTTTTGCCAACACCGAACATGCCTGATGTGGCATTTACATTCTTTTAAAAAAAGCATAGATTAGTTATATTTCTAAGAGTTAACTTCTCCTCTTGACACATGTACTTAATTCCCATTAATGGAAATGGCAGCTAGGCATGCACACTGAAAGGAAAAATCTGTTCCTAAGCATAGGATCCAAACTGCATTGTAGCTAAACATTTCCATACTCTGAAGTAAGCACTCATTATTTGCGAGATATTCTTCATAGTAAATGCATCAGCCCCGCTCTATTCTCCCTCCGCGCTCTCGTAACCTGTTCCAAAACACCCTTTCTTCGAAACCTTACAGATTCATTCTTAATGCTGCAGTTGTTTTGGATGGGTGCCTAAAAAAGAAAAATCCATTTAGGATCTTCAGAGTTTTGCATATTTTCTGTGAGAATTTTCCAGTAAATCATTCTGTGGAACATCTTACATTTCCTTGGACTTTGTAGGTCTCTATTATTAAAACCTACAGTGGAAACAACAAAACCCCAGCACTTCCTTTACTAACTGTACTGCAGTATCTACCAGAGGCACTAGGCTGAAGTGCTATAATTTGATGATTAAAAAAAAATAAATTAACGTTTCATTTAAAGTTTTCCTTCTGCCAATGTCCTTACATAAAGACTGATAAAGAATCTGTCTATGCAATATTCCATGATTATGGTATTTCTAACTTGAGCTGGGTGGATAATTGATTTTTTTTTTGGTTCACCTCTTGAACTGGAGAACCACAATAGTGACAAAAAAAAGTCAGTTAAGCACAAAAATTCAGATAGGAGTTTACGATTTGAGTTGTTTCCCCTCACCCGAATGAAAATCAGAGATTTTTTGTTTAGTTCAACCCAAATTGTCTTTTCCTTGAACGTGTTTGTTTTTTGGGAAGCCAAGCAAGAGAAATGCCGATTGACCAAACTACTGGGGGAAGGGGGGGGGGAAGTTTCATTTTTCTCATCACTTGAAGATATTTGAACTTACTACAGAATTCTCAGTTTGAGAAGAGAATTGAGAGAAATGAACCTGGATCTCCCGTGTTGCAAGTGGGGTTTGTAACTACAATCTGCTCGGTAAAAGGGGGCATCAGGGCTTGCTATTGTCAAAAGTTTCAGGAATAGATAAAACTTCTTATGTTAAGAGCTGGACAGTTGCATATTTCGTACATTTTCTTCTTTTTCAGTCAGTGGTTATTTATCCCAGTTCCTCAGTTTTTCCACTTTCTGATATGATCGTAGCCTTTGTGATATGTCTTGGCAGTTTCTAAGAAGCAAGCCATAAAGTTAATATGATACGATTTGTAGAAAGGTTTCGGAGATTCCCTCAAACCATTTGTTTAGCTTGCTTTTTCTCCCCCTTGTGATTGCAGTTGAACTTACTATGAGAACATAATTTTATCGATAAGTCTATACAAGAGACTGTTAATAATCCAATAATAACAGTACAATGACGCAGTAATACAATACAGCATTAATACAATAGTAACTTTTTTTTTCCTCCTTTTCGGACTCAACTCTCCATCACCCCCTCAGCTGGGAGAGGGAGCTCAGTTGTTGTAGAAGACTTAAAATGGGGAAGAAGGGTCACAAAACATACTGGGGTGAGAGTAAATGCAAACTAGAGTAAGGGAAAAGAAAGGCTCATGTCAGAAGCATTCGAGGGAGTTATCTCTACTTCCTTCCTTTCTTCCATTTCCTCTCCCTCTTGCTCAGTTATCTTTGGTTTTTTCCCCCTGTGCATTTTTTTTTTTTTGGCTTTTATTATGGTTCTTTGTACTTCCTAGTCTAGCCAATGTCCTCTTCCATAATTCCTGATGTTGATGGTGATTGCTGGGGTTTACAGTCATATTAACTGAGGGGCAGCAACCGAGGAGCCCCAGTGTGCTAGGCATAATACCAGCTTGGAGGAGTAGGTGGTCACCGCCCTGAAGAAGCTCAAATAGGAAATGATACGGGAAAGGGTAAATAAATGTGAATAGATGAGGGAAGGACGTGGTAGAAGGGCAGTTGTGGAGCGGAGCTGAGTTGACAAAGCATATGAGGTTAGGGAGCTGAGCGGGGCTACTGGGCAGGCAAAGTGAGGTAGTTGCCGAAACTTGAATTATTTATTTTTTTTAATAAAAGGTGGTCTTAATTTTCCTCCTGCTGGGGCTTCTGCATGGCTTCTCTCTCCCAAGGCCAAGTGTGAGGAAAGAGGGGAAGCAAAGCGAGAAGCAGCAGAGAAGGAACAGCATTTATGGGTGGGCAGTGGTGCGTCAAGGGGAAAATGAAAGACCAAGAACAGGGGCCCTACAAATGTGAATACAGCCATGAAGTATGTTTTAACCAAATAGTAGATGTAAAAACCATGCCCTCGTGGGAAGACGAGCTAGAATACACGTTTCAGCGGCGTAAGGACTGTTGTCGCCTGTGAGGCACATGGGATCCTTGTTTCTCCATTCTTTCGCTGGAGTTGGCTAACTGTGTCAACTTGGGCAAGCTACTGAGCCTGCCGGCATCTCAGTTTCCTTATTTGAGGCCAAATTCTCCTACTAAGTAGCCTCCTACTCCACACAGAGATTTGCTGATTTGAATGGAGCCCCTGCAGAGTGAGATACTTTTCAATACAAATAAAGTTTTGGAATCGGCCCTAATTATATTTATTACCTGCAGAGGAGTAGTGTGAGACTTAACGTGGTTTGAGACCCTCAGATGAAAGAGAAGGTATTTGGAATTGTTCTTTTTAATCATGGGCCGCCTTTTCAAGGTCCACTTCATAGCTGTCCTATAAAGGGCTAGCTACTAAATAACAAATGAAGAAATCCTTGTGCGTATTAACGGGGTTTGTCAGCCTCCTGTGAATGGACCTCTGTAGAAAATATTATTTGCTGGGGGCTCCTGAAGGAAGGCAGTTTACCCTGCCCCACAGTGAGGAGCCATTAGATCGACCTCGTGCCAGAAGGTGACAGATTGTGCGCGGCCAGCGCGGTGGTGGTGGTGGTGGTGGAAGGCAGACCGCAGGCAGCCCTCACGGATCCTCCCTTACCAACCGCCGTGAAGGCGCCTTTGCAAACTTCGCTCCGGCGCTTTGTTTCGTGGATGCTCTGATGCTCTTCGGGGATGATGGCGCATAAGTTACGAGGGGGTTCGCTACTCCCGGTTTAAAGGACCGTCCCAGACTTGTCGCCGAGGGTGCCTTTGTGCCAGCCAACGCTGGACCGACTGGCCCCGGTGCGAGCCTGCTGCTTCGTAAAACACGCATTAAGAGGGAGAAGGAGCAAATTAAACAGTTACAGCTATTGGATATTAATAAAAAATAGTAAGCTTTTCCATTTGGAATTCTTTTAAGCCAGTGGGCATGAAAATGTTGAACGTTTTATGGCCACTCTGTGCGAATATGTGTATATATTTCAAAAAGTAAACTTGCTTTCTCCGTGTCACCGGGAGGTAGGGATAAGAGGGGAAGAGAGGGGGTGGTGGACCTAATCAAACTGTTGTGGGGTCAAAGAC
>VXBO01007015.1:0-16914 GCA_013400135.1 Rhinoptilus africanus
CAAGAGGTAACGGGCACAAGCTTAAACACAGGGAGTTCCATTTCAACATGAGAAAGAACTTTCCTTTGAGGGTGATTTTTCCTCTCTAAGATTTCTCATGACTCTCTGCCTCATGAGAGTTTCTCTTTTTTTTCTTTTTTTTTTTTCTTTTAAAGTGTAAACGGCAGAGTTCGAAGTCCATAAATCTCTTTAGACAAAGAGAAAAAGAAATAAAGAAAGGGGGCAACGAAGCTTGATTTTGTAGGTTTCTGGGTATTCCTGAATTTCATCAAAGTCAAAGAACTGTAGGGAGAAAACTGAAGTTCCAAGAAGTGTAGCAATTTTTGCTATTTTTGCATATCCCAAATGTTTGTCACCTTCCCTGAGATATTTGGAAATACAAAGAACTAACATACAGGCAATGATCCACAGGAGTTTCTGTAATGATTATTCCATTAAATGTAGTTTTCCTTGCCTTTGACTGCATTCCCTTCAATGTGCTTTTCAGCATTCTTGATAGAAATGACATCCCCAGGGTTCATAAAAATAATTTGCCTCTAGAAATGTCTTACCTACAAAAAGCACAAAACTTCCAGGATATTTGCAGTACACATTCAAAAAGACCTTGTCTAGGATGTACTTTATAAAGCATTTAGTCATTGATAACCCTTCAGATATTTTGTAGCAGGAGCCAAGGACAAAGTATTTATGGTTATTCCTGACAAACATGATAGCTTAACTTAAATGCTACCCAGAAATTGGGAAATCTTGAACCCTGTTTCTCCTGATGTTTCCGTATAATACTGTTTAGGGATGAAGAAAAATACTTAAATACTTAAAGGGTGGGTGTCAGGAGGATGGAGCCAGTCTTTTTTCAGTGGTGCCCAGTTACAGGACAAGAGATAATGGGCAGAAACTTTAACATAGGAAGTTCCATCTAAACATGAGGAGGAACTTCTGTACTTTGAGGGTGGCAGAGCACTGGAACAGGCTGCCCAGAGAGCTGGTGGAGTTTCCTTCTCTGGAGATATTCAAAACGCGCCTGGATGGGCTCCTGTCCAGCCTGGTCTATGTGAACCTTCTTTGGAAGGAGCTTGGACTAGACCCTCTCTGAAGGTCCCTTCCAACCCCTACCTTTCTGTGATTCTGTGTGTTGTTTACATTAGTTATAAAGAAGGATCTTGGTTTGCCCTAGAAAGCAGTGGGAGATAGCTTGCAGGACACTTTTTTATTAGTTTGCTTGCAGACAGCCTCTTTCTATCTGTGTGGCTTTTCTGGGTCCCGTCTGTGAAGAGCCTTGAGGGAGCTGCCACCTTGCAATGAAAGAGCATTTGTGTAGCTACTCCTAAATGAGGCAGGCATTCAGATCAGGCCTTGGTTTCCTCTCTCCTCTTAGTGCTGAGGATTTAAAACCAGTACTCAAACAAACTTTCTGCGTATCGTCTCAGCCTCAGGTTCAGAGCTGAGCGATCACATCTCTTGAACTGCAACATTCAATAACCTCCTTCTCCGTTCAGTCCTTTTTTTGTTTCTGGGGTAGACATTTAATGACAGGTACACTCCTTATTAAACAATTATTGATTTTTGTTCAAAACTAAAGCTCTTGTATCATGCTTTCTGTGCAGCCTAATGGTATTTTTTTTATTTAAATACTGATTCTGATTTTATTGTCTGACTGTAAATAAATGGAAACTGTTGATCAGTGAAAGGATCACTTTATTTTCTGAAGTTCCTGTTTATATTATTACTAGGAAGAAGACTTTTTTTTTGCAATGTAAAGTCTTTCATCTCTAACTGATGTATGATTCCTTTTCTATAAATGTCTCCTTTTTAAAAATTTCTTCACTGCAGGCTTCCTGGAAATTTTGTGCAGTGATTTTAAAGTTCTTGTCCTTATTTTCAAGGCCCTGAGTGGCTTTGGTATTTGACTAATTTTCTCTTCTGCATTTTCTAAGCTGCTAATTACAGTCTGAATCATAAGGTTATTTTTTTTTCTATACTGTAATTTGGTGAGTTGTGAGTCATGAAGATTTTGTAGCTCTACTCTTTTAAAGATATTGCAGAATCCTTCCTTGCAGCCCACTTCTTGTCCTTATTTAAAAATAAGATTGAAGAAGGAAGTCGTTGCTGCTACTTTTAAATCAGTAGTTAGTTGTACTTTTTCAGTCCTTCATAACCATTTTTTTTTAAGCATGATGTGCTTTTTTATTTTTAGCAAGTAAGATACTATATGAACTATAAAATGTGTAGAGTAATATCATGTATGCAGTGATATAGGCAAAGTGGTTCACTAACATGTTCTCTTTTTTTGGTTTTCGGATAGAATATTGTGCAGTAAAATAAGAATTCCTTTATTTCCCGTCCTTACTACAATTTTATTTTGTCAGTATGTTTCTTTATAATTAGCACAAAGAAAAAGGTGAGTGTATGTGAAAGACGTAAGTTCCTCATAACTCATGTAACTCTCTCTCTTAGACTGCAAAATCTGTTATCATTATCATATTGAAGCTAAGCAAATGGTTGTCTTCAAAAAAAGTAGTATCTTTTATTGGTATATTCAAATATTTGAGGTCCTGTAATTATTTCTTACTCAGAAAAATACTGGGCTATATTTGCCATTGCAAAACAGTCATTCAGATAAAAACTTGACAGTTTGGAGAAGCAATTGCCATAGAAAGCCGAATTTCATATATTTGATTTTTTTCCCACTGAAAGAGGAAATAAGTTTAAATATTGCTAGAGGATAAAGCCGAAGGTTCAGCTTATTTATGTGAAAGTCTGTTGATTAATAATACACATAAACCTAAAAAACACAAAAAAATAGCTTTCATAAATCATAATTCAAACTATTCTTCCCTTCCAAGATTGACTTTAAAATATTTTATTTTAAACATTTGCGAGTTGTTTGCTGGTGTTTTCCACTTGTTATGAACTGACAGGTTTTTCACTTCTGAGAATGTTCTCAGACATTATCTTGGTTTTAGGAATGGGAGATTTCAAAATAATCATAATTGTGTGAGGCTTGCCAGAATTGCCGACAGTGGAACATCAACCCAACAAGATGCAGGCATTTTTATCTTGCCATAATAGTCTCCTTTACTCTTTTCTATTCTAAGCCTCCTAATAGCCATGTATTTAACTTGCCTAAGATTTTCTTCTGTGAAGGATGTTTCTGTTCCTCTTGAGTAGCTGTGAGGTTTCCATTGCTAGCCACAGGCCTCTGTAACTTGGGGCATGAGCTGCTGAGGGCTAGAGGTGGACTCTTCCTCTTCCCAGGAAGTTCTGCTGGGCTTCACTGTGGGCTGGGGCATATAAATAATTCATTACAGGTTAACAAGGTTACATGAGTGAGCTCACCCGCTTTAAGCGTACATGTGAAAACTCTTAGCCCAGGGCAAACATAAAATGACATGAGCATTCTTATGGAAAACCAACTTGATAAACACTGGTGTGGATAAACCGTATACTGGCCAACAGTTTCATATGGACTATTATTGTACATGGTTAACTCGTTTAGCTGTGCAAAGTCATTTATATAGGTTTGATTTTCAGTTCTGTATTCTCCTCCCAAAAGGACCAAATGTAGAAAATCTCTGAGGATGTTGGTTTTGGGGTTTTTTTTGCACTGTGATTTAAATTGCAGCAGTATATGCAGTGTTAGGAATATACTTGATGGCTGCTCTGTTGAAGAACACTTCTATTGCTGAAGCTCTGTTGATGAAGTTGTGTGGCTATGTCAACCTCCCTCCAGACAGGAGTGCCTCCCAGTGCCTCTTGCAGTTCTCTTGTGGCCACTCTGTCCCAGTTACAGAGTTCTGCTGCTCCCAACTGATATGAGTAATCTCTTCTGTTTTGGTACTGAACATGTAGCACTCAGATCCCACAGATATACATGCTAGGTTTTGTAGTTAAAATGTGGGGAGATGCTATTTTTCCATTTTAGGATAACCAGTATGAGACTTAAGAAACAATGCAATGAATTTCTGGAGGGATTTTAAATAACAAAAATAGATTCTCAGTAAGTGCATTAATATTTGAATTTAAATAATGAGTCAAAGAGCAAAAAGTGAAAAAAAAAGTAATTATTTATCAAACAGAGACCTGGTATGGCATTCTAGAAGAGGGACAGATAAATAAATTCCTACAAACTCGTAGTCTGTGTAGCTGTATTACGGAAAAAAGCCCGTAATGCAAGTGGTGTGGCTAGAGGAAGGCAAGCGTGTCCAGTAGCAGGTTGCCTTATTCCACCTGTGAGAGTTATGGTACTGCTGATGTGAAGCTTTGCTGTTTCAAATTGTAATCCAAGTCAGTGATTCATAAGACATATTGTGCATTTCGTAACTATAAAATATTGAGAATGCCAAATATTTTTTGCCATCCCTGAGCAATAAGAGTAATTCATGGCACGTAAGATAGAAACAAAAGCATCTACATTTACACACTTCCCTAAAGAGGCCACCACAAAAGAGGGAAAGCTTGTTCTTTAGCCAGGAGGCTAACCAGGGGAGGCTGATCTGTGTGACATGGCACATGTAAGTACAGGTTGGCATAAAGTCCAAAATTCCTTCATATCATTAATGCCTGGGAATGAATAGCTGAGGGCAAACTTTTCCCTAAGTCATCTTTGGAAGCCGTTGTCTAGAGGGTGGCAACTATAATTTGGGAACTGCGCGCCTGTAAGCCTGTCCTGGGCAAACTGTTAGAAGCTGTAGTAAAAGACAATTAGTACACAGCTTGGTAGACATCAGCTGCTTGGAAAATGACTTCTGAAAAGTGAAATCCTTCTTTACAGCCTTTGGTAATTTTCAACAAGCTTGTGGCTAGGGATGATCCAATTAATAAAGTCTTGGCTTTCCAAAAAATTTTGACAAAATCCTCCACCTAAAGCTTGTGAGGCAATTAAGTGATCATGGCATAAGAGGGAAAGAATTATTTGGGCAAGACATCAATTGAGAAATGGGAAGCAGAGGTGATGAGTAAAGAGTCAGGTTTTTTGCACTGGAGAAAGGTCACTGGCAGTGGGAGGGCTCTGTGCTAGGATCTGTGTGTTCGTAGATGGCCTGTAAAAGTAGGCTAGCAGTGAGATGACAAGATCTGATGGTGGATGGTAAACCCATTGTCAGGGTAGAGAGAATGAAGACTGAAACCAAAATATTGCAGAGAAAATTAGGAAATAGCATGCACAAGCAAAAAATGGCAGGTTAAATTGAGTGTAGATCTCTGTAAAGTAAGGCACACTCTGAGAAAGAACCCTATCTTCAGAAAGACTCTGCTAGTCACTGTCAGTAGAGGGTGATATCCAGAAAGTGTGATGAGGAGTGGTTCTTCCCACAACGATTACCTGTTCAGCACCTTCCCAAAAGATGTCGGAGAGATGTGCAACTTTCTGTGGGCTCACGGGGGTGAATGTACAAACACTTGGAATGAGAGGTCACTGTGGGTTACTCAGCAGAGAAACTACAACATGCTCAGTAAATATGAAGCCAAAGCAGGCAGAGACCAGGAAGAAGTAGCAGGGTAAAGCCTGACACAGTTTCTCTCTGCTCTTTCCCTACATACCTCCTTGTGGTTACTACTGGAGGCAGAATAGCCTAGATAAATCCCCGGGTGTGATCCAGAAGGGCTGTTATTTTGATATTATTGTGACTGTGGGGAGATACTGAGAATACTTCAATAGACTAATTCAAGAGAGCTCTCCTACTGCTTGATTGGCTCAGGAATATCCAAAGAGAATATAACACACTTGAGTGTCGTGCTCTGCCATGCCTACCATAGCAATGGGTGTTTGCGCAGATGTAGGTGTGAGGCACAGAATTTCCCCTGTCAAATCTATGCCACTTGTGATGCCTAGTCTTCAAAAATGCTTGTGGGCAGCTCTTTTTTTGGAACAGCGCTGGCATTTCATGAGGGGTCAGTTGTGTGTTCTTGTTTATAATCTTCTTTTGTTAAAATTCCTTTTTTTTCCTCCTACCAACTTTCAAAAAAAAAAAATTGTTGGCAATAACTAGACTATCTGAAAATCAGGAAAATGAAGAAATAGCAGTGGTTTGTTTTCTGAGGAAGTATGGGATTCCTATTTAAGCCTTCTTTGTAAGAGGACCTGTTTCCTATCTTAATTCTGGAGTATCTATTACACTTAACAAAGTAGAAGCAAGTGTATTATTTTTTATTGTGCTTACTTAAGCCTGAAAGCTACAATCTAGATTACCTTTTTTATACCACTTGAGCTAGCAAAGCACCCTGTAGTTGTTTATTATTCACGTCTAATGGGCATCTTTCAGATTAGTTGCACGTTTTCACTCTTTATAAATTATTTCACAAGGAGAATGAGATAAGTTTGAAACAGAATTTCTTATAACCACATAATAATTTATCAATCTTATTGATGTGCATTTTGCAAAACAATAGTGTTGTACACAGCTTCTGTATGAATTACTGCTAACATCTTTTTTTTAGGTTCTTGTCGCACATTCTCCCCTCAGTCAAACAATGTTAGCTCACTAATAAATCTACTTCTCAAAAATGCTCTTATTTGGCAGAGGAGACTGAGAAGTTTGACAAAGAACATTAAGTTGGTGATGTTGATTAATGCTTTTCAGTTAGTAGCATTTTGTTGAACACTATAAATTAAGAATTTTAATGACAGTTGGCTTTTCATAAATTACATACAAGATGGGCTTCTCATTGCAATGAAGCAATTTATTTTCCCTCTCTAAGATTTCTCATGACTCTCTGCTTCATGAGAGTTTCTCTTTTTTCTATTTTTCTTTTTTTTCTTCTTTTAAAGTGTAAACGGCAACTTGAAGTCCATAAATCTCTTTTGCCAAAAAGAAAATGAAAGAAAGAAAGGGGGCAAAGAAGCTTGATTTTGTAGGTTTCTGGGTATTCCTGAGTTTCATCAAAGTCAAAGAACTGTAGGGAGAAAACTGAAGTTCCAAGAGGTGTAGAATGTACCTAACAGGAAGATATTTTGGATACTAAAATGAAAAAAACATCTGTGATTAGCACTTGTCCCACTGAAAGCACAACCATGGCCTGCAAACCATGTAAAGAAAAAAATAATTAAAGACATTGCTAACAATCTCAACTCCAAACAGAATAGAAATAAACCTAGTCTGGTAGTTCTTATTCCAGGAATAAAACTGGTATTCAGGGTGCAAGTACACATGAATGCAAGTGTTACTTAATGGAAGTGTAATTTAATATAAAGCTGATCTTTGAATCACTAATGATTTTACAGAGAAAGTTTTAAGGTTGTGGAGGGTTGACCTTGGCCAGCTGCCAGATGCCCACTCAGCCATTCTGTCATTCCCTCTCCTCAAGAGGGCAGGGGGAGAAATTTAGGAGAAATAGCTGGTGGGTCAAGAAGAAGACAAGGAGATGACCTACTAATTACCATCACAGGTAGCTGTTATGAGAGTGATGTGAAGAGCCAACATGGTGAGAAACAAAGGCAAAAATTAAACCACTTTCCCTTTTCCCCCATTTGTTCCCTGGCTCAAATTCACTCCTTCATTCCTGACACTTCTACTACCCTTTCCTTGATGAACTGTGCAGGGAGAAATGTGGAATGGGGGTATTGTGGTGAGTCTTTAGCAGTTCCTCTCTGCTGCTGCTTCCTCCTCACACTGTCCCCCTGCTCTGGCATGGACTATCATGGGCCAGTCCTGCAGGAGAAAACTGAAGTGTGGGCCCTTCACACAAGCTGCAGTCTTTCAGTATTAACCTACTCCAGTGTGGGCTCTTCATGGGACACAGTTCCTTCAAGGAATATCCACCTGGTCTGGCATGGGGTTCTCCTTGGACTGCATTATGGATATCTGCTCCAGCATGGGTCTTCTCCACCAGCTGCTGGGAAATGCCTTCTCCATCATGGTCTCCATGGGCTGCAGGTAAATATCTACTCTGGTACCTGAAGCACTTCCTCCCCTTTCTTCCCCAACCTTGGTGTTTTCAGGGTTGATTCTCACACTTTTTTTCCCTCTCACTCTTCTTTCTGCTCCCTGACCATTTTTTTAATCTTAAATATATTTTCCTGGAGGTGCCATGAGCGTCATCAATAGGCTTGACCGTGTCCTGCAGTGGGTTTTTTGTGGAACTGGTAACGTCTGGCACAGGGCAACCCCAGTCCTCTTTTCACACAGACAGTCCTGCAGACCCCCACTGCCAAAAGATAAACTACCTCCTATGAATTTCAACTTTGAATATGACTACCTAAATAAGAGAATTATAACTGAGATTTTAAATTGCTTTTATATTGATCAAATTAGGCAAAAATATGCCTGTTTTATTTATAGATCACAAAAACAATGGCTTCTGCATGGCTTGATCTATGGTCATTGCTACAAGCTCCCCTTTAGAACAGAAAACAAGGAATAGCTTATCTAACTGAAACTACTTCAGGAACTTAGTTAAGCAGAATGAAATGAATTTAACTGCAATTTTATGAGAAAACTGGGGCTAGCACTCCTAACTAAGCTTTCATTTTGACAAATTGTAAGAGCTTAATTTTTCTAACTCATCTAGATTTTAAGGTATTTTATTCATAAAAGGAGAAAAGAGACAATGGAGAAAAAATGACAGTCAGTTTCCAGTGCTTCCTTAGTTTTACTGAACCCACCCATATAATGATTTTCCATCTAAGTACTAATGAAGCCAGATAATACTTTTCTTTCAAATGAAGTAGTAGAGTGAAAAAACATGTCTGTAATAATGTCTAAAATCTATTATGGTAATCAGACATCTCTCCTGTAGAATAAGTGTGGTACATTCACTGGAAAACCACCACCGATATGTCTCCAGCAGTGCTTTTAATTGCAGTGTTCAGACTCACAAAAAGCCTGCAGGTAATTTAACATTTCTCATGAAAGAAAGCTTGTTGTATTGATGTTTCTCACTACTTCTTTCTTTTTATTATTATTATTTGCTTTACTAGTTGTATCGTTTGCGATTTATATTCTTTTATGTAGAAAGATCATTCTTTGCTGTACCTTTTTTAGAATTAAATTGAACGTACGGTTAAGAATAATGCAGTGCTTTTACCCCATGCATTTTGTCACCCTAACATTTGAATTTGTTTTCGTTCCCAGGCTGTAGTATGTCTGGATCCCCCAAACAAAATCTCTCATGTGGTAGCATGCTGACCTTCGCTCTGGCTGTAGACAAAAATATTAATAGAAATAGAAAAAGGAGGAATTTTCTTTTATTTTTTTCTCACCCTCAATCTATACTTTTTCAACAGCTTAGTATTTGTAGAAATGAAAATCAACAGTACTTGAGGCTGAAGCGTCTCTGATTCTGCAGCGTGGAAACAGCACATATGAGGGTAGTGCAAGCTTCTTTTTGCTCACTATCTGTGTAGGTAAACCATGACGCTGGAGATATTGTTCTGTTGATAAGCCAGTTAAGTAACTGATTTTCCTGTTGTGTCTGTCATCCAGGCTGCTAACTTTTTAAAAATGCTTTCTCAGATGAAGTGGACAGATACCATTTTCTTACTTCACATTGAGTACCTTATAGTAATTATTATGAAACTAGATTAAGCCCAGCTTTTTAGAGGTAAAAATCCGATCTACTGCCAATGATTGAATTCCCTGGAATTCTGTAATACCCTTTAAATCTCTTTAAAGTGCAGGGTAAAATGAAAGGGAATTAAGAGCAAGTGATACATGTAATTAAGGCCCCATTGTGAGTACATCTCCTATTACAGAATTAAAATACTAATGTAGATGTACAAGTCTGAAAATTAGGTTATTAAGCTGTTTATTTTTTAATTTACAAAAATGGCTTTGTTCTGGGTTGTTTCATTTTTGTTTTTTGTTTCTTGTTGTTTTAACTTTCATTCTAAATGAATTGTTGTTTTTCCCATCTGTCCTAAGGGAACACCGTTCTTAATTTTTATATCCTGAAAACTACAAATTCTTGTAATTTCCTTTGCAGTGCTATATATTACCCTAGTGAAGTAATCCTAGCAGGGTGCATTTCTGTAAAGTGTTTTCTTTGATTTTACTGCGTTCTTTTTAGATACCTAGCATTGAAGTGGGGACCCATCCTGAAAGAACTAAATGGATTTGTGATGATACCAAGAGCGTTATTAGTATTTACATACATGTAAATGGGAAAGTAATCTCTCAGGGTGCTCTCTGCCTTGGAATAGTGTTACAAACTGTAAGATCTGTCCAAGAGGCTGTTTTGTGGTGATGGCTGGAAAGCTAATGTTTATGCTGTTCCTCAGCTGGACACCTTGGGATCACTAGATCCCACATAACTGCTCATGAATCAGATGTTCTCTACAGGCTCTTTACATCAAAATGCATTGGATACAAAGCTAGTTATGTTTTAGCCTTTTCCAGCAGGTCATCCACTGCTCTCTTTTATGAGATCATTTGAAAACAGGATGAACAGAGCCAGACAATACTGCACAAGTTTCAGAGAGAGGTAAGCAGTGTGCACCAATATAAACAAATTTTATTTGTAACAGAGTAAAAAAAAGGACACCTATGTGAAGACCAGGAAAGAAGAAACTAGTGAGCTCTAGTTATGGGGATGGCTAAAAAGCTTTGACCTGTATATTGCAGAAGACCTGTCTCATTTTGAAAGAATACTGACACTGGTACAACGTACAGAGTAGCTCAGGGGAACAGAGTGGGGCATCTGAAAATCAGCTGTGATGAAGATCACCCTGCAAATATCAGTGTTTGTGAGTCTGAACTTCAGAGTCACTGGCTTTTAACTGTTTTAGGTTAAGGCAGTCTTTATGATATCCCTGAGGTTGGCAGAATTTCTTTCATCTTTTGTCAGCTCCTCATGATGTCTATGAAATATTTAAGCAAAGTATTTATGCAGAAGTAGTGGATATGCTCATGTTGCAGTATGGTAAACTTCATCTTAGTGAATGCAAAGGCTTCTACCCTGGCTATTTAGGTCTAAACGTGGAAATTACAGAAAGAAGGCCCAGAGAAACACAGTGTCACTAATTCTGAAATGTGTTAGATATTTAAAATATGTGCTTCAGCTCCTGCCAGGTGGTCTTTGCACACTGTATGCACTGAATAACCCAGTAGCTATCCCTGCAGAACTTAATTTATAATTATAATACTGTTGATTATTTTGAATCTGTTATGTAATTTCTTTGTAGACCCAGACTCAATAAAAGAAATCCGTGCATTTAATTAGTAGTCCAAAAATATGTATCAGATACTTTTATGATGTACTAAACCCAAGTTTAGTTCACATACATTTAAAACCAATAATGTGAAAGCATGCATTTTGCTGAGGGAATATCTATGTAATTCTTTGACTGGACATATTCTTTATGTAGAGTTTTTCTCCTTTCATTTAAACTGAACTTGCAACAGGATAAAAAATATAATCAGTAATAAAAATAGTTGTTCAAAAGTTGGTGCATATTAAGACATCTTTTTAGGTAGTGTTCTTACAGTATCTTGATACTCAAGATGAGATTAGTGGCTCCATTTGCGATGGAATTTTTAATTGTTGAGGTAAATATTGTCCTATTTATAGATTTAGTTCCTTTTCATGTTTTTAAGCATGGGAAGAAATAATTTTCCCACAGCTTAAAAATTATCCTTTTTACTAGAAAGTAGCCTGTAGGTTTAAGAAAATTTTAGATATAACACCCATTNTACTCTTTATATTTAATATCATTTATTTCATAGTGACAAAGTTGCAAGCTCTGAAGATGTAAGTTTTGAATCCTTCTTTTGTACGGGGGTTGAACTACACCCATGATCATGTGCAAATACAGATTATTAACTAAGCAAATGTCTCATAGTAGTTTCCTAAATGAATCTGATTAAAAAGTGACCTCCAAGGTCGAGGGAAGGTGGAGGGGGAAATGACTTTAAGAAACAGCTGAGAATCTGCCACAGGAAACAGATTACAGAGAACGCCATAGTCTTTAGTTTACCACGACATCAATTCAGATACTATAAATAATTTAATGAGGCCAAAGGGGTTAGGTAACAGAGCTTATTTTAATATTACCAATCCACTGTAACTACAGGTTTCCCTAGAAAAGCTTTATTGCGTAGGAAAAGGCCAACAAGTACATTATAATCCTCTGAAGAAATTATAGTAATAGGAGAAGGAGAAAGATTCATCATGAGTCATTATGGTTGTTAAACCAAATTCTCTCTTTTGAATGCATACAAAATAGGCATTTCCATATTCTCAATGTTTTTTTAAGTCCTTATTAAATATTAACATTATAATAAAGCTACAACTATGATTTTAAAAATGATGGAGTTTTTCCTCTTCGTCCTTCCATCTCACCTGAACGCATTTGGAGATGGATTCAGATATTTCATGTATTATCTCTGCCCCGTAGTCCCTGAGAGTTCATGCTGTCTTGCACATTTTAAAAATACAGTTATTAATGACAGGCCACTTCTAATTCCTACAGGCTCTGATTTAATTTAGGCTAATTTTATTTGCAAACACCTGTAAATACAACACTTTATTAAACTCATTCAGGTTAAATTTCTGTCCATCTGTGCAAATCTGCCTATCTGGCTTATGTGCCTACTTTTTCCTCTGTTTCTGAGCAACATGCTGCAAGAGTGGTTATGTTATTTCATTTGGGAATTGGAGGTATGGTGAAGATATGGAACTTCCCTAAATTGCACAGAAAGGCTATGTTGGAGGAGGGTATAGAATCTGTTTTATCACGTTTGTTTTCTCTGTTTTCTCTCTCCATGCCCTAATCTGTTGCAACTTTTTAATTTAAAAATATGCATGAATAAAGCTTTTTTCCCACCTTCTCTCCCTTTCCCCCCTCTTTTCCTATGTTTTTGTCTATCTATGTAATTAGAAGTAGTATATTTTAGAGCGTTTTTTAAAGGTTTCTCTTGAAGAAATCTTGTACAGGCGACAGTAGCTTACACAAGAAGGATAGTGCATTTTTTACTAGGTAATGGGAAATTATTTTATGTCCTGTATGGTGATACAGATGTGGAATGGGTGTTCTGGGTTACTTTCTGAACTGAACAGCAGTTAGATAACTAGCTGTGATGAAGTGTAAAGTCTTAGCAGAGCAGTACAGTATTTATTATCTACATACAAGGGAGACACAGAGCTTTATCCTTTCTCAAGCAATTACTGCTCTTATTGTGTTAAGCAGAGCTATGTGGAAATAATGAATACTTTCAAAGACACTGTTTACTTATTTTTATCATAGAATTCCATTATTAGAATGGAAAAGCTGATTCAGAGTAGCTTAGATTTAGCTGTCAGCCTGAGCATGTATCTTACTGCATAGCTGTAACAGCAGCAGCAAAGTTCTTCCTCTTCACACTACCCAACTGATTTCCTATTTTTTTTATATTTGGATGGAGTGGCAAGCTAGATGAGTATATTGGGTTTGAGCAGCAAGGTTTTGGTAGTGGAGGGGCTACAGAGGTGGCTTCTGTGAAAAGATGCCATAAGCTTCCCCCATGTCTGATAGAGCCAATGCCAGCTGGCTCCCAGATGTATCCACCGCTGGCCAAGGCCAATCCTACCTGCGACAGTGGTAGCACCTCTGTGATAACATATTTAAGAAGGAAAAACAATGGCAGCCAGAAGAGAGGAGTGAGAATATGTGAGATAAACAACCCCACAGACAACAAGGTCAGTGAAGAAGGAGGGGAAGTAGGTGCTCCAGGCACTAGAGCGAAGGTTCTCCTGCAGCCCGTGGTGAAGACCATGGTGAGGCCGGCTGTCCCCTTGCAGCCCATGGAGGTCCACAGTGGAGCAGATATCCTGTAGCCCATGGAGGACTCCATATGAGAGCAAGTGGATGCACCTGAAAAAGTCTGTGACCCATGGGAAGCCCACATTGGAGCAGGCTCCTGGAAGGACCTGTGGATACTGGAGCAGGTTTGCTGGAAGGACTTGTGACACCCTCGTGGGCGATCCACACTGAAGCAGTCTATTCCTGAAGGGCTACACCCTGTGGAATGAACACATGTAAAGGGCCCAACTGGAGAATTTCATAAAGAACTGCAGCCCATGGGAAGGCCCCACATTGGAGAAGTTCATGAAAGACTCTCTCGTGGGAGGGACCCCAGGCTGGAGCAGGGGAATACAGCTAGGAGGAAGGAGCGGCAGAGACAACGTGTGAAGAACGGACCGCAACCCCCATCCCCCACCCCTCTATGCTGCTCGGGGGGAGGAAGTAGAAAAAATTTGTAATAAAAGCTGAGCCTGGGAAGAAGGAAGGGATGGGGGGAAGGTGTTTTGAGATTTGGTTTTATTTCTCATTATCCTACTCTCATTTGATTTGTAATAAGTTTAATTAATTTCCTTGAGTCGTGTCTGTTTTGCCTGTGATGGTAGTTGGTGAGCTATCTCCCTGTCCTTGTCTTGACTCACGGAGCTTTTGTCATATTTTTATCCGCCTGTCCAGCTCAGGAGAGGGAGTGATAGAATGTCTTAGTGCGCACCTGGTGTCCAGCCAAGGTCAACTCACCACAGTGAGGATGCCCCTTTTCCCCTTTTCCCCATTTAGCTGGATAATGCATCATCCAGATGGTGATACACATCCTTATCTTCCCACTTGCTGGGAGAGACAGAAGCTTCTGTCTCTATGCTTGCTGTTGCTGTATGAAGCCATTGAGGTCTTGGCACAGCATTTCCTCTTTGAACTTGACATTTCCTTGTCCTCCAGGGAAATGCTGTTGGGCTGACCTGGTTCAGCCAATGTACCCAACTGCTGGCTCAGTGCATCCCACACAGAGTCTTTTACATCATTATTTGGTGAACTGTTAATTCCCCTTGCACCACCAGGTCTACTGCAGGATTCTCACATTGATTTATAAACCTTTCAGTTTGTTAGGCCATGTTATCTCCCTGATGAATCTCTTTCCACTGTAGCATTGATTATCTGACACTTGGTATTTCAAGTTTTCCTAAAAGTAAGTTGTACTCTCTGGAAACTTTTCTCAAAGCAAGCTGGATGAAGTTTTGCTTCAGCCCCTCACGTATCCACTACTAAAGAATTTTCTTCCATGACAGTAAATGTGGAGAAGTGTTTCACTATTTCTTCAAAAATAACACCTCTCAGATAAAGCTAGAGGTGCATATAAAGGTGGACAAAATTGAGACTGTTATCTTAAATTTTTATGTAAACTTACATAATTCGTTAAAGTAGATATGTTTATTTTATTCTCCTTATTGTTTGGGTTTTTGTTTGAGCTTGCAAGGAATGCTCAGGAATTAAGAAATGGGTATTTCAGAAATACAAATAGAGGTAGTCAGACTGATAGCCATTAGAACCTTTTCAAACTGGCATGGCACCTGGACTCGGGAATGTGGAGTTTGACATGGAAAATACCTTCGGTTAAGTAGCAAACAGCCAAAGTTGTCGACTGTGGGTAAATCTCCAAGTAAGAACGACTATAAAAATAGACATCCACAGCATCTGTGTAAGCAGAAATAAGGAGTGATGAGGGTTTATTGAGGCACCATGATAATTACGAGATGATATAGAAGTGACAGCAGGGCTAAGAAAGCAGCACACTGTGTATTTTTAGTCCTTACTGGCCACATCAAGGAATAAATAGATTTCTGAGTGATAATCTTAGTTCAACACTAAATTTGGTCAGGGAGGAGGAGTGGCATTGTAAAATACTAGTGGGCCATAATTCAGGATGAAATATTCAAGTTCATAAAACCAGAATTAAAAATCAGTTCTATTATGCAGAAAGAGAAAAGCTGAGTTTTATGCTGCTGCACTTTACCTTCATTGACATTTAATTATATGAACTATTACAGGGCTTTTACCAACTGCAGACATCATGGTTATTTACGGAAATAAGAATCCCCTAAGAATCTTTTGTTGTGAATTAGGACATTGCTACTGTGTAACAATACCAAACAGGAAGTTTATAATTTCTGTTGGCTAGGAACTCTTTGACTGTAGTACCTCTTTTCCACAAATAACTAAAAGGAGCCACAGATAAACATAAATAGACTTATAAACCCATTGAATGGTTTGGGTTGGAAGGCACCTCTAAAGATCATTTAGTCCAAGCCCCCTGCTGTGGCAGGGACATCTTTCACTAGATTAGATTGTCAAAGCCCCATCCAACCTGACCTTGAGCAATTGCAAGCATGGGGCATCTGCAAGTTCTCTTGGCAACCTGAGGAGTTGTGCATGGAGAGAGACAACAAATAGTTCCATGTGGTTATTGCAGGTTCCAGTTGTTGTATACTAGAAGACAATTTTGCATAAGGAAAATTCTTTCAGGTAATTTAGAATTACTTTTACAAAGGAAAATCAGATTTTTCTTGTTATTCTTGGTGTTGGATACAAAATATATGGTGAAAATCATGAAATTCCTTTTTCATTGCATATAACTTTGCTGACTTTTACACTTGGACAAAGATTTTCCGAAACAAGTTCCTTCATCTGCCTCTGGTTATTCCTTTCTCTATTATTTTTACTGCTTCAAAATTTTTTGTCTATGTCAGAGAATAAGATTAAAGGAAGAATATCTTTTTCCAGACATCTTTAAAAGAAACAAGCAACATCCCCCCCCCCAACTTCAAACCCCATTCTATTTTGTTTGAGTTATGAATTTTGCATACTTACATGCTCTTTGAACATTTCCTAACTTTGTTTGCTTTTAAAGCCTTTCTGCATTTTCATTTATTAGTTTTCATCTGCAGGTGTATTAAAAATATGTAAGTGCATGCACACAACTGCACATTCGTATATACTGAAAAAAAAAAAGCATAAAAAATGTCCCCAGCTGGTTAATAGTATCTACTGATGCATAGGACTGAAAAGCAGAAAATGGCACTGATGCTTACAAATGGTGCTGGGAAAATAAGCTGCAACCTAGCAATAGCCATTTCCTCCAAGATAACAACCTCCAATTCCCATGTTGTGATAAAACTAGGATACCTCATGCTTATTCTGTGTGTGTGTGC
>VXBO01007015.1:16940-47410 GCA_013400135.1 Rhinoptilus africanus
TCTTATTTTTGTCATGTCAATACCATCTTGTTTGTAATTAATGTAATAATAGAAAAAAGGAAGCTAAATGAAATTATTTTAAAATATTATGTAATTAGAGATAGTTGATTAGGGGTTTCATGGCGAGATACTTATCATTATAGATACTCATCACTATACCTGATGTAATATTTTTTAAGAGTATAATCATATATCTTTTAAAAGTCACCTACTAAATATTCTGTGTCAATCTTACGTATTATCATTTTTTTTATATGTAAGAAAATACAAGCCATTTTATTGAGTTCCTATGGGAACTCTTGGTGAGCATGTTCAATCAATATAATTTTATTTCCTGTGCCAGTGTGTTTCACTTTTACAGTTCAAAGAAAGCCTTCTGTGTCTCAGCAGCAGCATTTGACAACTTGAGCCAGTATATATGTGGAAAAATGGAGCTGAATACTCTGTTCTAAGTTCTATGAATGTTCCTAATGCTGAATGTTGTGTTCTGTGCATCCTCAGGGAGTTTTGAGGCTGATAAATGACAGAATGGAGAAAGGAAATTACAGGACAGCCAATGAACAGGTAATCATGAGCACAGGATTTTGAGACGATTCCAGAGGTAAGCTGTGAAAGGAAGGTTCAGACAGGAGAATAAAATCCAGGGCATACATCTAAGGTCTGCAAGGCAAGTTATCTTAAAATATGACAAATATTTTAAGTAAAATTATTATTATGCATCCTGCTTTTGCTTAGTACAATGAAGAGTGACTATGAGGACTTACTGCATCTTAGAAGCTGAAAGTTAGAATTTACAGATTTTTTTTTTACCCAGAGACAGATAAATTAACATGCAAGAAAACACACTATCCATTTGAGAGATACTAATCTGTAACTTCTTTTCTTTAATCTGAACAGAGCTGATATGGAAATATTTGCCTTCATAAACAGCAGCACAGACATACGGTGAAAGGGCACTCTTGACCAGGAACACCAGTGAGGCTGGCACAGTCTGAAGAAATATTGCTTGCTAAAGGACTAATTCTGCAGAGGCAGCAAAGAGTACAAAGCACTTCTTGTTTCTGTGAGCTCAACAATATAAAGCAAGAAAGGCTTACTCGGTTTAAATAACACTGCAGTGGGTTAATTAAAAATAGATATGCAATATACAGCCAATTCCTTCCATATCATTCTCCCCTAAATTCAAAATAATGTGGAAATAATCAATTTCTTTATATAAACATGTTGATTAAATGGCTTTATACTGCTGCTAGAAGCTAAATGATATGAATAAGGAGTTGAGAAAAATGATGTGTTAATGATGAAGAATTTCAACAATCACATCAGTGATGACCTGTACTTAAAGTTCTCTTTGCAAGTAAATTGTCTTTACACTATGAGTTCTGAAGAATATGAAAGACAAAGGGAGACTTCAGGTGACTCCATTTTTGGTACCACTCTTGAATCGTAATTTTCAAAAGTAAGAAGAAAAGGACATTTCAGAAAGCTGTGACCATGTTACCTCCCGAATACAAAAATCCTAGAATAAATGACCTTTTCTTTCTCCACTCCATAATCATTGCTAAGTTTTAAAATGTCTGATGAACTCTAATTCTGCCCTTTGGAATATCTATTCAGTGTCACTGGTTCCTGGGCCAGCAGAGCTGCAAACAAGCCCCTTCAGAATTGTACACAAGAATGACATTTGGCCCAATGTGTTCAAACCTTTAGAAGGGAATTAGATGCAAGACTCTACACCAGGTTACCATCCCCTTAGGAAAAAATCTCTGCTATGCCACAGTGATTGATAGAACACCACTCTGAGATGCCTAAGAAACAATGTCATTGTTTCTTAATGGAAAAGGACATAAAAATATCCAGGGAAAGGGACTACTGGGAAAAAATAGTATAAATGATGCGTGTATTCCTTATGCAACACATGTATAAAAGATGGTCTTCGCAGTAGAACAGCTCTGGGGAGAAGCAGCTTTCTTGTAGCCTAAAATCAGATAGCCTCATTTGTTAGCAAGGGTGTTTAGTAGCCCAGCAGCCCTACCGTAACTTTTCTCTGGAATTCTTCTTAGCCTCCAAGAATGACAGCTGTTTTTCTTAGCTGTTTTGCAGACTGTTTCTCACAAGGAAGGGCAAAAAATTTGTGCCTTTAATGCAGCAGGCTGCCCCTACCTGGTTTATGGCAAGCTGGAGTGTTTGCTCCATCTGAGAAAGGTGTGAGCTGAATATTATCCGCCTTTTTGCAGTGCACTCAGTTCACTACTTGAAAGGCAGGAGTTGGCAGTCTGATTCTCTCCTACGGTATGATTATTTTCCTCAGACTGAAATTAAACTGCCAGTTCTAGAGAGACTTTTCTCAGAGCAGGTAATGCCAATAGAAGAAGTACTGGGCAGCGATGGGAAAAGCAGGTTTGCCAGATCAGCCCCGTCATCATCGGAGGGTTGATGCTTTTCAGCTTTTGTCGCACTCTCCTTTACCTGACCTTGATGTCAGAAGAGGTGGCTGGCGTCTCTGCCTCACTAATCATCTCTGACATGTGGCTGGAACTGTCAAATTTACTCAAAAGGATATGCCTGCTGTGTTCTAGATTGGCCTTCACTCGTGGGAGGGGAATAAGCACTGTATATTTCGAATTGCGGATCTAAAAATGTAGTGAGTGCTTCATGTACTGCTCTGCTTTCTAATTCTGTTTCATATAGGAGTCCTTTCTTCTTCAGACCAGTAAGCTGTCCACTCAAAGTATCACAGTAAGACATAAATTTTTCAGGCTACTATTGCAACTGATGGTTTTTCCTTTGTCAAGGTAAACAAAAAAGATGAGTTTGTTCAGAAAGCAGCATCATTTGGGAGTATCCTAAAGTTAAAAAATGATAATTTTCCTTCTTACAAAAATATTTGCGTTTGGAGTGATGAGATGAAATCTGGAACCCTTTGAAATCAAAATATTTCCCATAAATTTTGTCAGAGAGAGGAATTTTTTGCTAATCTTTCTTCCTTCAACTACTCCTTTTCTGAGGAGTTGTATGATTTTGAATGGCATAACTGCAGAGAGGACCAAGGCAAAGGATTTGTATACCAGCTTCTTTCTTCATGTCTGTGGTGACTTAGACAGTCCCCTTAGGCTAAAGTTCAGAATGAAGAAAGATGGGATTTTTATGTATCTTCTAGTAAAGTCAAAAGTGTCTCTGTGTTTGTGCCCTGTGGGAGAAGCTTTTAATAAGCCTTAATAAATCAGTAATTGTGTGTATACATCTTCGCTCTTCCCTGCAAAGACTAAACAGAGCTATTTCTTAACTCCTTTTCTGATAGTGAATCATAGCAAGGATTTGAAGTGGTGAGGGGGTTTCTTTATTCTGTGTGATCTAATCATTGAATTCCTTGATTAGTATATTTTCATTTTATCAATGAACAGTTCTCTGAATTTCCATTAGGTGTTTCCATTGAGGAAATTGTGAGAAAAAAGGTGAAGTGTTTCAGTAATGATGGTAGTTAAGTGAAACAATTCTTTCCAGGTTAAGTGTCAAACACAGAAATATTTGCTCTAGCAGAATGTTTAAATTTTTGAGTATTTTATGTGCATTCATTTCCAAAAGTGTGAACATACATTGGCAGATGCCTAGTCTTTCCATGCCCAGTTATAAGCTTGGTAGAAAATTTATGTACAAAAAACTTCAGCAGCTGCTTGGTTACAGAAGAAAGGGACACTTCCATTGCTGCCTGCTGGCTCAGAGGCTGAATTGAACACTTTTTTTTCAGCTGACTACCTGCTTTGGAAGGGAGTCAGCTAATTTGGAATCTTTTCATGGTGCAGACTTTTTAAAGTGTACATCCGCCTTTCCAACTAAAATTATGCAGGCTGATTCATTGGCACTGAGCATCCTAGAACAACAAAAGTTACTAGTGCCACCTGCAGTTTTGATTAAAAGAGGAAAAGGTGTTGGCTGGCTTGTGCAATATCAAAGAAGGATTTAATGGGGATAAGTTTAACTGGCAATATTACATTTTTGCATTCACCATTTCCAGTTAAAACACAAATGATATGTACATCTGTTGGTTATAATACAAAAGATTTTTTTTTTGATAGGTTTTGGATAAAATGACATAAAATACTCTAATATGAAGAATAAAGAGTGGAGAGGGATTCAACATAATGAATCACTGTGCTTCATTTTCACTTCTAATGCTTCGTCATCAACCATAGCTTCTTCTTGTTCTCTTTTGGTGTGCATGGTTCTTAAGATTTTAGGTTAAATGGATTCATGGTAGATTGACTGTTCAGTGTGGCTCACTCTCTTTTCCAGAGGATGCACAAAAGCGAAAAAGTACATGTGGGTGTTATGCAGAGATATTCAAGCTCATTCCTAACAAACTGACTGGAATCTTAGAGAAAAGACACTGAGCTTCTTTAACACCTACCTTACTCTGAAATTAAGGCATTTTCCCCAAAAGTAAATCTTACCTACGGAAGTCAATCTAATGGATATCTTGTATTATATATGGCCTCTCACTAGCTTTGAGAGTCAATAACCAGCTAACTAGAGTGCTCTCCATTGACCTAATTTCGACATTTTCTATTTTCACTTGGTCCTGAGCTCCTAAGATATTGGTGACTGAATGAGTCCTTCTCAGCCTGTCTGGCTGAAACTGTTTTACTTCATATTAATAATCATTCACTGGGGTACACAGACTAAAAGCCACAAAAAGTACTGCAGAACATGCGAAGCTCAGTGGGAATTCCCCTGCAGAAATGCCTGGTATTTTGTTGCTGTGGTACTCTCCTGGGATATAACATGCTGTTTCCCATCAAGAAGGAAGGGGGCACTCAGCGTGATCATCTCCAAGGTGAGTGCTCTGTTGCCTCGTTCATGGGGTGGGTATTTGCATTTCTGTAACTTTTCTGGTGAAAATTCAATTTTATTTTTTTTTCCCTTTGGTGGGTGGTGGGAGTGGTGGGAAGTATGAGTGGGGTGCTCAAGCACTTGCAGGCATTTCTTTCTTAGCTAGTGCAAGTAGTTCCCTGCCAACTCACTGGCATCTGTGAAGTCTGTAAATGTTTCTGTGGGGGGAGCAATGAGTCTAACTTCAGGCTGTGAATTTTGGCTGGCTGATCCAATTTTTAATATTTCTCTTCTTTAGTTCTCAGGAGCAAAACAGAGGAAAACAGCACTTTTCTGGTTTAGGACTGTTGTGAAAATAAATATGTTAAAGCTTGTATGGTATTCAGATATTAATGTATTTATACATATCTAAATAAAGTAAGAGTGAGTCACCAACTATGAATCCTGTATGACTGTTATTTAGCTTTATGCATTCATGCTAACCAGCTAGAGAAGAGTCTAAACCACTGATTTCCCATGAGGGAATCATACATCTCTGAATACAAAAGATTCTTTAGCCAGTGTCGGTGGGGATTTTTAGCTGGGAACATTAATGATAACTCATCAGGACACAAGGAAGGTACAATTATTTTGTGCTGTAAAAAGATACAAGTGACTGTGAAAGTCCTATCACAAAATTCATGTCAAAGGTAAATTATTGCAACTTTATGTGACCATTTCCTTTAACTTCAGGTAATGTATTTTTTAGTTCATAATAATCTTCAGTATCTTGAATGAATTTGATATTTTCCCCTCATGGGGACCATGTCCTGTTTCTTGAGTTTCTGTTCTAATGGACCATGTTATCAATAAAATCTGCTTTCCCTCCTTGCACAGCTAATTCTGTTGACTTCAGTATGTCAGTTTGTATGAATCAGGCAAAAGATTCTGTATCACTTCTGTTGCTTAGATACTGAGAGAGAAATATTGTCTTATTTCCACACACATAATTCTTCATCAGAAGTGGATAAATTTTCTTTTTAATAATGTTATAAATATGCAGAACAGATTTCAAGGGACAACTGGAGTTTGACAGTGAGGGAAAAGGCAGAGAGGAAGGAAGAGAACAAAAATTTTGTTCATAATTTTAGATAATGTGGTCCTAATACTGATTTAACTTATACCCTTATTACAGTAATATGACATTATAAATTTTAATAAAATAACTCATGATTTACCTCGCATTGTTTGTGTATGTGTGTGTTTGAGTGTGAGGAAGTGGTCAGAGAGCTACATTAAGCTCAGCTTTCATCCTAGCATTGCTTGATATTGTCAATTTAAGCTCCACCACCAAGTGATTGCCTCATCCTGTGTCACCCAGAAAGCCCATGACTGTCTGTGCCCAGGTTAATTAATAAATTCCCCATACACAGTGTTTTGTTGAATTCATTGCAATCAGCTCACGGTAATTTTCAGTAATCTTTCACGTATTTCTTAATTATTTTTTTTTTTAATGCATCCAAGGAATTCAGAATGACCTTCATTTATAATAGGAAAGTAAAATTCTGCCATGCTGCTTCATCACTGACATAGTGAAGTTACATTTGCACTGTTCCCTGATATACCCCTCTTCTTAAGGAGAAGAAAATACTGCAAGGTAACAGAAATAAAGTGCAATTCTTTATGCACTGGGATTTGTTTACCTTATTCATTTAGGTAATTTATGGAGCAGGTTTTGACACTAACTGTTTTTTCTTTGAAGACATGGAAATGCACTTTATTATAACCGTCCCACCCATAGTCTAATCTAGTACGCTGCTTGTTTAAATACCTGTGATGACAAAACTCTGCTGCATTTTCCAGAGTTTTTAAAAATTAGTAGAAACTCTAATCTAAATGAAAATGAAATGTCATCATTTAATTAAACTGGGGAACATGAAGCCTAATAGTCCTAGACAAATTTAAGTTTTGAGCAGATTGGAGGGTGGAGAGGTATGTGTAATAGGTGGTACGTAAAATCCTGTTATTAATTGCTAAAATGTCTTTCATGGTTGACGACTGTAAAGAGACTATGTGTACTAAGATTTTTTCTATCTTTTGCATCTTTTAAAGAGGCTGGTACCTCATAAAAAACAGTTTATCCTCTTCTCCATTTATCTAGATCATGACCAGAGAGAATTTCACCTCATTAGATGAGACATTCTCTATCTTTTCTTTCCCTAGGTACTTCTCTCTTCAATATGTTTTTTCTGAGCATAAGGAAAAGTCACAGGAAGTCTTCTGAGAAAACTAGATAGAGAAATGAGAAGTATCCATTAAAAGAAATGATAACCTGAGAAAGAAGAGAACTAGCAGAGAACAGCACTGTAACCAACATCTAGGAGCACATCCAGCTGAAGGCAGCTGACAGAGAAAGATTAATGAAGGACAGAGTCTGAGATTAAAATAGTTCATTTGAAACTTTAAACAATTTGTTAAGGGTGGAATGCAAAAATCAAATCCAAGAAAATGAAAAGAATTGCTTGCAAAGAACTGTGATCAGTTGTCATGGTTTGGCCTCAGACGGCAACAAAGAACCACGTGCCGCTCACTTGGGACCTTCCTGGTGTGGGAAAGCATCAGAAGAAAAAGGCAAAACTCGTGGGATGAGACAAAGGCAGTTTAACAGAACAGCAAAAGGTAACAAGAAAACAACAAAAATAACACGGATAACGCGATTACGGAACCGCTGCTCCCCGACATGGACCCGGGACACCCCAGCCCCCTCCAAGCAGCGACTTTCTGCCCCCTCCCCTGGCAGCCCTGAGTGGCCATGGCTCCCATGGGATGGAATACCTGTGTCCCTGCTGGAGCCTGGGTAGAATTAGCACAATCCCCACTGGAACCAGGACATCAGTGTAAAGAAGTATAACTTAACATTTGTTTTAAAAGTGATCGGAGCATGTTTAGTCTCTGGAACTACATAGTATCCATGTTAACGATTTCACACGTATGAAAGAGCAGATTCTATGTAGTCATTTGTTGAAAGCAAGGAGGTGCTGGTTCTGAAATATGATTTATTGGTCTAGACCATCTTGAATGAGCTTACCGCATATTTACTCACAGGTTCAAATTGTACATGAATGCGGCTCGCTTTTGAGCTCAACAGACCAGTTATGCTCATTTTGGTTTTAGATGCCATCTGCCTCCAGATGTACCCTATCAAATAAGGCATATTTCAAGACAGAAATACCAAGGGAAGAAAAGGAAAAAAAAAAAAAAAGAAAGAAAAGGAAAGAAAAACAAATACGAGGATGGCTACTGATTGCAAAAACTTTGTTCAGGTAATATGAGTGTACAATAAATTAGGCAAGGTTTAATGACAATATGAAAATATTATATATAAAATGTGAAATTTTAGGGTCTCAGAAGGAACTGAAGGCCTGAAAGCCTTAGATTTTAGTGTATTACAGTGGAATTTACCTGAAAGAGTATACACAGAAAATCAACAATAACCTATATATAGTAGAGCTCAATAGAGTAGACATGCACGATAAGCATGAAAACAGCCCCTTAGAAACAGCTCTAACATTTAAAATGGGAAACCTAATAGGAGCAAATGTATATGAACGCAAGCATGTGTGTTTGGGTACCTAGCACCAAGTAGCTAATATATGCTCATGTATGTCTTGAGGATTTGTTCCACTCAGAACTTTTCTTTCAGCTTCACTAATGATTAGCAATATGATTAGCAATATAACACAAACAATAGTCTTCCTTCCTGCCTTCCTCTGCCTCTGATAGATAGCTGTGTTGGAGAATGAATGATATTTAGAAGATTGATGTGATTCAGCAGTTTAGACCCTGCTCCAATGAAGTTGTTATTACACATTTTAATTTTAAAATTGTTCATTTTCTTTTTACTTTTAGGCATATCTTTCAATTCTGAACTGCTGTTTGGGACCTAAAGCTTTCCATTTTTTTTTTTAACAGCACAGATTTTTGTTGAATTAGAGGTTCTATGTCTTTCTCAGTTGCTTTCTATATAGTTTCAATGTCATTTTGAAAGGGTGTTTCTTGGTATAGGGGTCCCTGGTCGTGAGTCAGTTAAGCTTTTAAAGAGCTGACTTGTGCTAGACCAGACACAGGACTTCATTGGCCAAAGAAGCCCCACTGAGCAACAAACCACATTCTCAATCACTCACAATTCTCCTCTTTTGTCCCAGGAACTCTGTTGCAGGGCTCCTTTATGTGTGATTAGCCCATTTCTCCCCATGTGCCAATCCACTTCACTGAGTTGTCAATGTGTGTATTTGTATATTTTCTCATTTACATTTCATGCAGCAAAACAGACCACATATTGTCTAGATTGCTGGGACAGCGATATTGTCCATTGCCTTAGATGGTACATATAAGTCCACCTGTATGCTGCTGTACTAACTGCTTCTTCACAAGCTCCATGCAGCAGAATGGCTGTATGAAAGAGCATAAACAGGCTGTATTAGCATTGCCTTCCCTCCACTGGTCTTGCTGACTTCAACTCCCCTTCCCAGCCCTCTCTCAAACAATTTTAGATGCAAGATCTGTTGTTGGTAGAATGGGCAACATAATACAACATTGCATTGATCGACTTGGAATCTTTTCTGAAGCAAAAATTTTCCAAGCAACTGTAGGCTAAAGGCAAAAAATGGTGACTGAATGTGAGGTTTTGAGAAAATGACAGTGATTCTGGTAATGCAATGCTCTTTATTCAGAAGAGCTGCTGTATGGTCCAAGTGAGTTCCCTGAACAGCAGGCTTTCAGCACTTTTTCTGGTTGCAGTCACAAATTTCATGGTGGACCTATGGAATGAAAATATAAATAAGATTTGGGGGTGAGAGTGGGGTGAGAGCATGTATTTTTTTGGAAACAGTCTTTGAAAAACAGCTTATCCAGAACTGAACTTGAAGAAATATTTAAGATTGTAACAACTTTATTCCTTCTTCCCTCTTTTCTTCTATCACGAAAATGTAAAACTACAGGGACGGGTAGTTTAGTTAGGATAAAATGTTACAACAGTGTTTTCATTTGGACTATTTCTATCCTCATCATGCTGTAGAAGATCTGTAGAAATGTAGCATGATTTCTACTATTGCACTCTTGCAAAATTCAAATATTTTGAAGGCCCACACACATTATGTGTGTGTGTCTTGGTGCTATTTGGACCATGACAATGCTCTTCTTCCTTATTTGCTTTGAGTTACATTCACAACAGAGCAGTGAGATAAGCAGTCTTAATTCCCACTGATTTACAATAAAGTTGTGATAAGCCGGTGCTTTCCAGCATAAGACACAAAGGTTTCATTTTTAAAATTCTTTTTCCAGGAAAAATTCCAGAACTAATTTATATGTGGTGACAGTATATCTAATTAGAAAGTTTTAAAATGACCTCAACATGATGAAATAACTACTGATTTTATACTGAGAGTAAAAATGGTATTAAGTAATACTTGTTTTTATTATTTTGTTTTGTTTTGTTTTTTGAGAGTATACTCCTGTCTTCAGGATACAAAGTAAATGTTTTCATCATTGGGCTTTGTGGATTATACTGTCCTTGGTAGCTGTTGAATTTATTGGTATTAAATAGGGCAAACAGGAGAAAGCTTTTGTTCCTTAAAAGAAATGGAAAACTATTGAATAAACAGCAAAGTGATTCCCCAGCTGAATTCAAAATATTGAGCTTATGTAAAAAATTATCACATGAAAAAAAATCTTTAATGCTGCATAAAAGATTTTGTACAAAACCATTCTGCATTGTACTGAATCATCAATAGAAATGCTTTCTTTGTTTTCAGTAGATGGGGAATGTTGTGGATAATAATAATTTATGTAAAAAATGTAGTGCTCCTATTTCAGTATGACAAAAGAAAAGAAAGGAATAAATTTTAATAAGACCATGATTCAGGAGGGAATTCTACTAAAAAGAGGCGTAAGAAAAAAACAAAAAAAGAGACAAACTTCTTTCCTTTTCAGTAGTAAGTCTGTGTAGACAATGATGCTGATTTGTATGAAGTATTTTTGTTATAATCACATATTTTATGCTAAGAGTTTAGATAAGTCTCTCTGGGAGTTTAATATAAACAGGAGGAAAAGGGGTTGTGCCTAGACTGAGGACATATGTTAGTTTCATAAATGACAGAATTTCTTTACAGCTTCAGCTAAACGGCTTTTAGGTCTGCCTGGGGACTTCCCTTGGCAGTGTCCCTTTACTGTAAGGCATCCCAGGCACCCCCATCATGCAGTGATTCAGGGGCCCTGAACCCCTGTAACTGGAAGAAGGAAGCTTGGTGAGACACAGGTTTAGATTACACTATTCATTTTCCTTTGCTTGTGTTAAGCCATACAATACAATACAGTCCAGTTTGATTTTCTGGGGAAAAAAAATAATTGCAGTTTGGTATTAAGTCACTAAAGAGGGAGTGAATGAAAAGAAGATATTACAATGTTATGAACTTCACCTATGATCTGAGCAAGGAAACACTAATAGTTACTTGTAATAAGCAGTAGACAATACGCTCATATCAATATCAACACTGAACTGCATGTGGCAAGGGGGTGCCTGGGGCAGGTGTTTCTCCAATGTCCAATATTAAAAAGATCTTTAAAAAAAAAAAAGTGGAAAGTGAATAAAAGCCTATTAGGTCATTGGTTTATTAATTTTAGAACTGTATGGAACTATAGACCTGAAATACCGTACACAAGCTGTGTTTTTTTGCTTCCTAATTACTAAGTAACTGAGTTCCGGTTCTCTAAGACCTCAGCCTGCATTTTGGGGACTTTTGAGCTTATCCGTACTTAAGAGTGTAGAATAATATAGGACTATAGAGTATAAGAGTACTAAGGCATTATTGAATCAAGATAAAATTACCGCTGTCCCTGAGTTTATATTACATTACGTATTTGTAAGTCTTCATATACATGATAGTTGCCATCTTCATCTATACATTAATTAGCAAATACCATGCTGATTAACTTCTAAGAGCTATTGACCTTCTTTTATCTAGCACATACATTTGAAGGATAGCTGTTATGGAAAGTAATTACAGCCAGTGTTTATAGAACATTGTAGTTGTGTGAACAAATGCTAGTTTCAATTTGTTCACCCAATTGAAAAATCAAGAAAAAATAGTTAAGGTTAAAGAAATTTTTAGACTTGATTTCAAGTAGGGTAAAACAAAATTTTCAAGTCAAATTAAATTATTTTATTTGATTGGGTAAGAAGTCTTTTAACTTTAAATTATTTTTTTTCTTAATGAGAACAGTATCAAAATGCTTTTTTAAAAATAAATGAAGGGGTTTTTTTCTATATATACCACCAAAGTCTTCCTAGTTGTATAGTGTACATTACCACCCAGTTTGTTGCAGATTTGAAAAATTAGTCAGTCTAAACTGAGGAGGGAAGAATTTTTGACTGAAAAATTTTACATTGGGGTTAATGATGAATGTACTCAGCTTTAAGCCTGTGAAGTTCACTCTGCTCTCAATGCTGACACAGTTTATGGTGTAGCTGTTCTTCAGCAAGCCCATAGGAACTGCTGGTAGTTTTACAGGCTGTCATGGAAAGATGCATGGATGGTAAAGCACCGACCTACTAATTTCAGCATGTTCAGATAATTTTTGCATACGAAACTTATTTTTTAACAAACTGAATCTGATTTAGTTGCTAAAAGCTGGGATGACTCATAATAATTTGTCTCTTTCTTTTAACCAAATATACACAACAACACTGATCAACAGCAGTATGATGATTAACATCGTCAACTTTATGGTAGGTTTAGTAGAAGGAAAGGGGAAAATGAAAGAAATCAAAAGTAATTTTAAATCATCAGAGTAGAAAAAAATTATCTTCTAATAGGTCTGTAAAGACAGTTCCCAACATTATTACTATTATTATGACAAATCAGTAAAGTTGATATTGATGTATTGATGATTTAAAGTGTGTTTCTGCATTATAGGTTGCACATCATCTCTTCTGATGTTTACATCAAGAAATAAGATATTACCTCTTGTCCCTCTGCCATAACCCTACTCAAGGTCTAAATAGCATTAAGGTCTTGATTCAACAAGGCACCATCAGCATATTTTACTTTAAGCATGTAAAATCATTCATTGAATCTAGTGTGGACTTGCTTAAGACTATGCAGAAGCCTAAACATTTTACTGAAACGGAGTTTACTTGTGTTGATTAGGTGCAGCTCTAATCTACCTAGAGAACTGGCAAAAAACCCAGTCACATTCAAAAACAGTCTTAAAATAATTGTTTTGGGCATTTATTGTTATGGTTTTAATAAGTGGTACAATTAGAAAATGTGCACTGGGTGTAGATTTCACAAAGTTCTGGGAACTGTAATCTTGCTGTAGGTTTCCGAGTTGAGTTTTAGTCTCTTATTATCTTGAAATAAATAAAGAAAATTAAATTTTTATAAAAGCTGCTGTAATAACTGTAAAAATGACTACTGACAAAAATTGCTTCATTATCCATGGACTGTGCAGATTTTTAGCTTGAGACACTGGATAGATGTGGAGATACATTCATTTTCTGTCACCAAGTCCAACCTCCGCTGCCTAAAAAATTTAAAGTCAAGAAAATTGTTCATCATCTTTGCTCATTCAAGACATCATGGAAAGTGACTTGATACTAAAGTTGGGGCAGAAATTCTTTTCTGATGCAGGTTCATGTTCATCAGGGAGACTCGATCAATCCTTTCCACAGAAGATACTCCAGAGCCATCACTGTTGTTTTTACCGGTTTCTGGACAGGATGAGCTTAGAGAAGATTATGCCATGTATTATATATTTATATAAAGTGTCTGGGGGTTGATTGTGATGCCTTTTTACTTACTGAAATAATAATAGTATGTGTGTAATTTTGGATAATTTAAAAAGGACTACTTACTGCTTATAAGAAACAACTTGTGCCCCTCCTTTTCTGCTATTTTACAACATTTTTTAGCATGCTGTAATGTGTTTATGTGTTTTGCTATTCATTTGAAGTATTCTTCATGTATATAAAATGAAATTAATAAGAGGTAAGGGCAAAATCTTAGCCCACGTTGTCTTAAGCACTTCTTTTTACCATAGAACTTCAAATGGATGGCTATTATGCTACTAAACAGAGTAGTATTGAATTAATAATTGCTGCTTTGTTTGTCTGCATATTTTTGTCCTGTACTTAGGACTGAGCACTGTTAATTTGTTTTGCTTCCAGTGTTAGTTATACTAGAGGAGCTTCAGAATATGCAAAAGAGAAAGGACATAAAAAAATAAAAGCAAAACTTGCAGTTGCGGGTGCTGCAGTTTTGGAACGATAGGGAACAGTAATTCCCTTTCCCACCCCACAGATTAATTAATATCCTAGAATTCTCTAAGAATTTTAAATTTAGGTGAGTATTTTGGAGATTTGCTATGACCTTCACCTAAGTGATTAGTATTTCTTTCATTTCTCTTTCTTTTAGTGCAGTTATTTCTGGCTGTACAAATGCCAAGTAGCCTAACTTTTCTGGTAGTGGCTATGTATAGATCATCCAGTCTGACAGAGGAGAAGCAGATCAGCAGATCAAAGTAGCTGATGCTGAGGCCTCTGCCACCGTCCTGTGTGCTGTTCTGGTGTTTTATTTTATTTAGAGTTAGTCTGGTTCACTGATTCAAATGTTCTCACCACACATGCAGTTTGAAGTCATCTGAAGCACTGACCTCTGATTAGGACCCTTATGAACCCATGACTTAGATTGCATTTGGTGCATGCTTTGTGTGGAGTTTTCTCTTTAGTTTCCTCTGAAAGGAATATAGTTTGCATAAATTAAAACCATCCTGTGAACCGAGCTAATGCATTGTAAGGAGGGAATATGATCAGGAGATTCAGCTCAAAATTGCAAGACTCTGAACCTAAGTGTTAATGTAGATCCAGACATTGATTTTCATAGATTTGTTAAGCTCAGATTCAGAAGGGATTTTTATGCAACCCCCCCAGCATAAAAGAGGTTAGGCAATTTCCTCCAGTCATTTCTGCAAGCTCCAAAATTCTGTTTTGAGTCCATATAGTCACAGAATAATTCCAACTGGAAGGGAGCTCCTGCTCGCAACAGAGCCAGCTCTGAGATCAGACCTGGTTGCTTGGGTCTTTGTTCAGTCAGGTCTTGAAAACTCCAGGGACGGAGACTCCACAGTCTCTCTGGGAAGCATATCGCACCCCTGGGATGCTGAGGACGTTTTCCCTTACATCCAGCCTGAACATTTGTTGTTTCAATTTATATCCATCGCCTCTCATTCCCTTTCCACGCATTGCTGTGAACAGCCTGACTGCCTTCTCAACAACCTCTCTGCAGGCACGAAGGGGCTGCTGTTCCTGAAGCCAACCCTGCTCCAGGCTGAAGCAGGCCTGGTCCTTCAGCATCTCTTCACAGTGCAAGTGCTCCTGATCTCTCGTTTTGGGGACCCTCTCATGAAGGGCATCAAAACCATATTTTTATCTCTATTTTGACAGCAGTTTGCTGACTTTGAGTGCTATCATAATCAAAACAACTTTCCTTCTAATCTCTGAAAACAGGAGACTGTGAAGATACCATATGAAACTTCTCATGTGAAGAGCATGGTGAAAAGTTTACAAAGTAAGCAATCAAAAGGAAGAGTGAAAAGTGTTGTGGATGGAGCTAGACAGTAAAGGAAAGTGCATAGCTTGTTTCCACAGCAGTTGCAATGCCTGTCACCTGCAACTGATGTCAATGTCAAGCATCTTGTTTCATGTCAAATATCAAGCCTTGGTGTAGTGCCATTAGTGCAGTTGCCTTCAGCTGGTGAGATAGATATTTGTTTGCAGTTTGAATGGCACCTCTCCATTCTCTTCTTTCAAAGTACATTAACGATTTCATGTATCAGACCAGCTCTTGATACAATATAGCTTTCTGTAGGTGAAAGCAACTTTCCTCCTTTTTGGAGTAAAGGCACATTTTTAGCACCAGTATTTGTAAGCTGCAAAAGTTTCCAGTGCCCCCACTAATATTTTTTTGTTAATCTGAAATTTATGGTGGATGTTTCTACAATACAGTTTTACAGATATATCTACTAGAAATTTTCTAATAAGAATAAAATAATAAGAAGATAAAGGTAGACACAATAAAGCATTTTTTTTGAAAAAAAATTGAGTCTGATATTTTCCAAAAGAATTTTCTGAGTTAAATACTACATACTGTAAGAATTTGAAGTAAAAGTTACATGTAGTAACTCTACACATATATACTACAATGAAGAAATAAATGTGATTAGTAAGAAGTCATTAGTAAGAGTCATGTTCTCCCACTCAGCAATGTTTAATGTGTTCTTAAATTTATGCAAGACAATCTCATCATATTTCCATAGGATGGCCCTGGTTTTATTATATCGAGACTTAAAAGCATGAAAAGGAAATTCTAGGCACCCAAGTTCTGGTTTGGTGGCTGTGGCTTGGCTTCAGACATGGGCAGTGACTGTTGGCCTGTCTCTCAGACCCTCGCATTCTCCATCTACATGATGGACCTTGAGATGTCTGCTTACTTCAGTGGATGTAATCTGCTTTGATATCCATGAATGCAGTGGACCTAATCTTATTGACCGCTATTGAACTCCTTAGGAACATACTTTATAGATCTATCTATTCTTTTACACATGGATTAGCATCATTAGGATCACAAAATGTGTTTTTAACACCCAAAATTCTGTAAGCAGCTTAGCTTCATAATGACAATTGAGAAAGACAGAAAAGCTACTCAGCAAATATTGATCTGAACAATATTTTTTCCCATGCAGAAATGAAGTCACATGGAAAGAAAATGAAGAAGAATTTAATTTCTTGAGAAGTTATGACTCATTGTGCTAGAAATCAGGTATTTTGTATCAAAGCCTAAATAAAAGCAGGGCATATGGTTCTCATAGTCTCTCATAGTACAAATGAGAATTGTTCATGGAGTGAATTATGGATAGGACTGAATTATCCATGCATATTCTGCATATGACAGATAATCAACTTAAAATTCTCATTTTTAAACCAAATGGTTGCTATTTCAATTACTAATGGGTATCCGTCTAAAAAGCTACTTTTATAGTACTTGAGTTAGATTAAGTATCACTACAGGAAATTGAACTATGAGAAATAACAGCTCATCTAAATACATAGATAACATCTTGTTCAAGATATGCCTATAATTGAAATTTGTTATTCAAATCAGGGGTTTGTAATATAGAAATACACGACTTTTTAATATGAACATAGAGAGAATTCAATTCCTGCATACAAGATCATGTCCTCCTAACAGCTAATTAAAACTATATGTTAAGAATGTGTATCAATAATTTATAATTTACAAAATACAAAAAAGCAGACATAGACACCAGGAGTTTTAAATGTAGACAGTGTCATTTATTCCCATAGATGAAACTGTAAGGAAGAGGATGTGACCTTAAGTTTTCTTTTTTAACTTTCTCTGTAACAGTTTGCACCACTTTTAAAGACTCCATTTTAAAAGGTGATCAGTGTAATTCCATATGCATAAGCATTTGGACGTGATACTTCTGTAATCCATGAGAGAGAAAAACCTGTTTCTGGGATTTATGCACACATATTACCTTGATGTGCTTAGTATTACTGACACTTATCGTTTACCAGAATCATGGAATCACAGAATCAATCTTCAGAGTTGGAGGGGACCTCTAGAGATCATCTAGTTCAACTCCCAAGCCAAAGCAGAATGACAGTGTATTTTGCAATCCTATATGAGAGATTTGTGCAAGCACAGATGGTGGCAAAAGGGAGACCAGTATGAACATATTGTTCCAAATGGATTAAGCTGGCGATGTTGAACACCTCTGATAACACCATATATTTTTTAAAGTTTTAGAGTCTTTATTTCCAATGACACATAAAGGAGTCACTTACTGTTTTCCAGCTTCCAGATTTATTCTGAATACATTTTTAAAGGGTACTCAACCTTAACTTTTATTGTGTGGGCACAGATTTATGCCCCATGAAATACTTGCCTGTGTAATTTTGGCTTCTATATATCTGGTTTATTTGTTGAATATATCTGAAAATGATCCTCTGTTTATAGCTTACTCCTGCCTCACTGCAGGCATGCGCAAGCAGCCTCGTGTTTCAAAGGCTGCAGTTGGCAGGAAGGGCATGGGAATTTCAGCCTGAAGCAAAGAATACTAGATGAGAAAGTGTGGATAAAATACACTCTCTGTTGTGATAAGAGAGAAATAACCTAGCATTTGTGGCATTTACATGGAGGAATTTAGAAACTAACAGGGAGGAAGATTAGAGAGTTTAGGAAAAATTAGCAGTCTGAGAAAAATGTAAGAGGATGGACAATACACCTCAGGAAGAATAGGTCTGTATCGTATATTCTAGGAAGACAAACTTACATGACCCTTTATATAGATATGACCCATGCTGTGATCAGGGATAAGGTTTATCTGCTCATATTCCAAGCCAGCTGAAAGCTCAATTTCAATACTAGATTAAACTGACTATGTTGCTTCCAACATGGATCTAGCTCTAATATGCCCTAAAGCACCCTATAGCAGCTTTTTTGGGGATAGCAAACTATGAGTGAACAATGTTTTTGCTTAGAGTCAGCAATAATTAAAATCATGATTATTTACAGTTCTTAAACTGTGATTGTTTAAATATTCTGTAGAGCACTTCACTAACATATTGTCTATGTTAGTCTCACTGATGGGGAAACTTCATTGCCTAGCCCAGTTGTATTTATTTGAGAAAAAATAATATGGTTTAATCTGGAATCACTCTGATAAGGATGCAAAACCACTATGTTGGTTGCGATTATCGCAATATAAATTTTTAAGTGCTCATTTCCGACTGGCAGACAGGCACGTCTGGTGGTGCTACTGGTCTTTTGTATGAAATGTAACAAGTGGCTTGATGTTCCTTAGACTCTCCCAGCAAATTGAGGAAAATGCTACCATATATGGCTTGTGGATGTTTAGAGATCAATTGATTAATGTATTTGACCTAGCATTTACAATAAAAATGAGGATACAGAAAAGCCTAGTCACAGTAAAGTTATCAAGCAGCAATCATTGTGGTTATAATTTTCAGCTCTTTAGCTATATTAGTGCAGGAATCTGTGAAAGTTCCCTGTACATGGAAATGGCATGAGGCCACCTGGCAGCCGCTCACTTGCTCTTACTTGCTTCTGCTGACAAGTTCCAAGCTGTCTGACAAAGCAAAGGGGCACTATAGTAAAATATGAGTTTTGCTCTTCCCACTGAAATGGTGGGAAGCAGCCATGAGATGCAACCATCCCCACAGACCTAAGGAAACAAATGTGGAGAGCCCAAGGTGGAACCTTCCCCGTAGCCTGTGAACTGGTGCATTTATATGTACTGATATGATAAAAGATGTATTTCCACACAGGCCCCCATTAGGTGGGCAAGAGCTAACCCTAACCCTGTCCCTCCCTCCTGTTTCACAGGGAATTACCACAAAACGTGTTTCACGTGAGGGCCACCAGTCTCACTCCTAGTGAGTACATCTTAATATTGGCTCCACATCCAAATAGGTTATTGATTTAAGATTAACAAAAGGAAGACAAAACTAAACAAAATATCTGTGCAAGAGAGTCTTTTCTTCCTCCAAAAAATGGTGAGAACAATGATGGGATTTGCTTTCCAGTCAGACAATTGGTATTGATTAGGAAGCTAAAACTATAAATCAAACAAGACAAAAGCTGGTAAGTAAATGAAAGCACGCACACATTCAATAATAAATTGAGTTGAAACCCCCAAACCTTCATATCTTAAATGCAAGAATTTTACAACTACTAAATTCACAGGTAGTTTTATGTATTTCCCTAAGTGGCTTAGCTGTTCTATGTATAACCCAGTATATGATTTCACTATTATAAAGTTATGGAGTGACCTAAACAAAAGTAAATAATAATTTTTATTACCACCGTGACTTAAAATATACCTGACAGACTGTTGTTGTGAAACACTCATGACTATTTTTCTCAGTCATGGATTAAATTGGGCGATATGTTGCAGGACACTGAAACATGACAGTGGAGGAATTTCTGTCTCTGAGTATGCTGCAAAGTCCTGAATACAAAACCCAAGTCTGGTCTTTGGATGAGGTTTTTGTGCTGAGTAATTTGATATCCTTTAATGCCTATTCAAAACTAAAAATTCAGTAACTGGATAGGTCAGGATCACAAAAGAATCAGAACATAAAAGGAGGCATTAAAATTTTAAAAAAAAATATTTGCTACATTTTTCCACTTTGGTGTATTTTAAAAAATATTTGAAAAAATATTCAAAATATGTTATGTATTTTTAAACAAGTTTTTGCAAGAATCATTTTGACTGACTGTCTGAGCTTGACTTTATAGGGTAGTACATAGAATACCCTTTGCCATTCACAAAGTTGCAATGTTCTTCAGGGTCCTTCATTACTGGATTTATATGACCAGCAGGTCTTATTTCCCATGCAGTTAATCAGACACAAGGATATTATTTGTGTCTAAAAAATGGAATTATTCTTCATTCTTTCTTACTGATGTTTGTCAGCTTCTTCCTATGCAGAATGGATGCAAGGGTTCTCCAGCTTATGAGTGCTACTGATGCCTTTTCTATGTAATAACTGGATTTCACACACGAAAAAGTTATATCCATTTTGTATATGCCTAAATCAACACTCCAAAACATGAATACTTATACTAGTATGGCCCTACCGTGGTTCAGAGTGCAGCCACCACATGAATGGAACACTAGCACATACCTAAGATGTGATGTGTCTTAGGAGAAACATTGTTTTATGGTGTGACGGTGACTTTTAGCACAATGTGTATGAGAAAAAAAAATGTATCTTTTAATTAAAAAAGGGCTCTATGCGTGCTTTGTAATTTTCCATCACACTGATTTTTCAGCAAATAGGGCATGTTTTTAGAAAGAGCATATGTTTCAAAGGACAACTTTCCTTCAAATTTTATGCTGAGAAAAATTATAGAAGTATTTCATTTCAGGGTGGGTTTGTGGTTTTTTTACTTAAACAATTTTAGCTTGCTGGAGATACAGTACAAGGAATTTTACTTTAGCATTAGCAATTGTTATTCAGAGATTATAAAGCTTGAATGAAAGATGATACGATTTTTTACAGTGGATGTTCACTGGCTGGTTTACATTTCCACAATGCATTGTCTCCTCCTTGACTGAACATCCTGCTTGTATTAGAGATCTGTTCTAGATAGGGAAAATAGCCCATGACTGTTGTTAAAAAATACAAACAATTTAAGACTTATCTGAATGCTCCTAAGAAGTTCAGTAAAAAAAAAAAGTGAAAATACAAGATGAACACAAACAATTTGGATAGATTGGTAGGTTTTGCCTCAGTACAAAATCCAAAACTAAATATCTTAATCTGTTATCCTTTCTTTAATATTATTTTTAGTTCCCATATTATTATTCTTGCCCTTTCTTTACTGTGTTAACCACCAATCTATTTTAAAATAAATCTTCCTCTTTTCAACTGCGTAACGCAACAAGCATTCTTTTTTCCCCTGGCTCTAAACTGGGACTTTTGAAGAGTCTGATCTTGCCCTTCAACCAGAAATAGGAGGACAGATCAAAGAACTCATCCATCACCTTCAGGTACGCTGCTTTTATAATTATAAAACATTCCATGTGTAGGTGCTGATATCTCTAAAGACATGTCTCTTCAGGTATTACTGAATATCTAGTTTCTTAAGATTTCTGTAGTGCTACAGTAAAATCTACAGTTAAACCATAGAACTGAGATAAAAATTAAATTCACTAGTTTGGAAAATGTGACAGCTGATAACTGGTTAAGGAATAATTTAATTATTTTATCAGCCTGCAAGCACTCGTATGTTCAATAACAATTTGGAGCAAGTGATTTGGCATTCATAAATAATCTTCCAATATTGAAAAAATCTTTTCTTGGCTGTTAAAGCAGAGACATTTAGACAAGATTTGAAACAGAAAAATGAAATAACTTTACAGGATGTATCTGTGAAGCTGCTTACAAATGCTATAGGGAAAAATTCTCCGTTTGTTATGACGAAATATGTAAAGTTTCAAGATCTGTCTGATCATTGTTATTGCTATAATAGGAAATTGTACATTCAAAAAAGTGATGACATTATAGACTTGTCACGGATGTTTTCAGAAGAGGAAAAATAATTCTGAATTTTGTAATAACTTATCCTTTTTTTCTATATTGGCCAGTTTTTACAGGCATTTATTTCAAGTAGCAATGCATTCAGTGTTTATTTGGTATATGGTGGATGTACAAATCACATAACCATTTAGTATATCATTAAAGCAGCAGCAACTAATTCATTCAAATAATCCAGCTTTGCAGATTTAATTCTTTACATTACAATAAGAGTAATACAAAATCTAATAAAAATTTAATTAATAGATTTGGTAATATAATACCAAATAAAGGTAGCAGATAAAAATATTATTTGTAAAATAACAATGATATACACTGAGATTGTAAAATGAAATTCTTCTGAAAATACAGATGAAAACCAGCACTGAATTACAGAAAGCCTTCTCCGAGTTACAGCATTGGCTGCATAAAACTAAAACCAGGACATTTATGAAACGTATAGAAAGAGAGGAAGGATCAGAAATTTGTGTCCCATAATACTAGGAAGATAAGATACTAGGCAGAGATACTGAAGATGACAGAGCGTGTCAACGTTTCCCTCTGCCCTTTGCCTCTTCATTCAGCAGGAAGCACTTTCCAAGTGGCAGACAACAGTGAAGCCTATGGAGCTCCACCATGAATTTTACTAGAGATTGTTTGAAGTCCTGAAAAAAATAGGTTCTGAAAAATACAGAGGAAGGGATAAAAAGAATAATGCTATTTTGTATATATATGGCAAAATTTTCTTCAAAGCAGAGACAGCAAGGAGGTAGCATAAAAACATTTTTTGGCTAAAATATGAGTGCACAAATTTGCTGAGGTAGAAAGCACGGAGCAAGGGAAAAAAAGTGAATATATAAGTGACTTGGTCACAGCAACAAGATGTAAATATCTTCCAACCAGCATAAACTATGAATATTTGTGGAATACATTTGTGTGTGCTTAAGCCAGGGAAAAAGCTGATGAAACAGGTCAAGTCAAAGATTAGATCCATACTAAAGCTACATATCTGACCAAAACAGTTTAGCTAGGTGAGCTTCCTGTCTGTTACTGCTGTGTCTACGTTAAATGTTGCCTGTGTATCTGTCCACATAGTTAGAGTGGCCTAAATTACAAATGCAAAGATGCGTTCAATTGCAGAAGGAAGATTCTGGGAAATATTTCTAGGAATTCGGTAGTTTGAAAGGTAGTTCAATTTCAAAAGTTGATATTTCAGTACCTGTAACTACATAGCAATGAGCTTTTTCTTTCCTTTTCCTTGAACTATAAAATGTTACTTGTCTTTCTCTCTGATTATATGTGCCTGGTGGGATATAAAGTTGAGCAACTTAATTTCATATCTCTGATTTTGATCTCCTCAGTACCTTTTCTGCTTGTATTCTACCTTTTCTGAATGGAGCGGGTCACATGAGACCTAAGAAGCAGGAAAAAAATGCTCATCCTTGTTGTAAGTAGGAGTACAGGCTCTCTTCTAATTACTGAATTTCAGAAGTTTTTAAGTCATGAGTTTGAGGGAGCTTTGAGGAGTTAGTAGTCTAAATAGTACCCCATGGATGATGGCACAAACTTGGTCACAGAGGCAGGGAGAAGTAACGAGAGCAGCGAAGGGTTTGCTTTTTTTCTCCACAGTGGGAAAGGCTGTATGGTTGTTCTGTCCACACTGGGCAGCAAGATAGTGGGGGTGGTCTAAAGGAGAGGAGGGAGCTCTGTTTTTGGCAGCCTGACATTGAAGGGTTGCTTTCATTTTCAGATTGTGTTTGACCCAAATAGGACAATTTATGCTTCTAGGGCAAAGCAGAAGAATTGTTGTAGAACTTAATTAGTATTTGCTGTCAATTTTTCTCAGAAATAAACATACAAGCAGAGAGAATGGGACCAAAAAGGGGTCCTATGGCCCCCATTGCCCACAGAGCAAAAGGGGGAGAGAAAGGGAATTTGGGAAGCTGTTTGGACCATCTTCCAAAGAGGTTGTGGATGAACATCTTGAGAAGAGGAGAGACTGGAGAACAGAAAATCATATGCACAAAAGATTGGGGAATTTTGTATGCATATATTTGTGACCTGACCATAGTCTTGTGATATCAGTAGTAAAACTTCCATGGATTGTTTTGATTAACCATCAGTTCATTACTCATATGTGCACATATTAGATTTTGTAACTTTAACATGCATGGATCTTAAACCATCTAGCTCTGCTCGTTACATATTTTCTCTTTTCTACTCATGAACCAGAAAAAATGACAGAGACATTTATACACAGTCGCAAGAAGCAGGCATGCTGAAAATTCCTTACTTGGGCAACAATGATAAATGCTCTCTACTTCATATGAGATCAGGAAATCACTTGCCTTTAAGCCATCCAATCTAAGGGTATTAATTATGTATTACATCTCATGAACTTTCTAAATTTAGATAGCCTTGCAGGGACCGGTGTGATTTATTAATATACTGACAAATAATTAGCTGAGGAATGTATCATGTATATTTCATTTGTAGCCTGAAACTTCAACCTCTGCCACTTGGGAACATGAAAAATCTAAGGGTCTGTCTATCACTTCACGAGTTATTGAAGACTCACTTTTTTTCCGTTTTGTATAGTTCAAATACAACATGAAAGACTGATGTTGTTCAAAAGTGATGTTTCAGTACCCCTATACCGATGGTGTAAGTAATGTTATATAAGAGTGAAGGGTGCTTCAGAATCAATGCAATTAAAGGCTTTTAATGAATGGCAGGCTTTAATGAGCACCTGGTTATGATTCTTGGCAACTAGTGCACTTGAACCAATGCTGCAGCTGGTTGAGCTGCTGTTATGGGAACAAAAGAAGCTGTTTTCAATACTATAGCCTAAAGCCTTGTGACTATTTTTACTGTAACAGCTATTAAAAGGGTTGTAACTCAACTTTATTAGCAAATAGATTTTTTTGAGCAAAGATTATGGGGGACAGAAACTGGAAATAACAATTTTACTTTTCGTAGAAGGAATCCTGAAGTAGAAATACTTTGCCAGTCTGCAAGCTACTTACTGAAGGCACCAGCATCTACACAACTTCAAGTGTACCAATGCTGCATAAACAATTAATCTTTTAAATTATTACATTAGAAGAATATGAACAATGAAAAGTTGGTCACCACAAGTCAGAAAATGCAGATCTATCATTGCTTTTGTGACCTGCAGAAATGTGTGTTCCACTGCTAAATCATAACACCTCCCTTTCTTTTTTTTCTTACAATTCACATTTCTCATAGTAGATTGTTCTTCCCACAACCTTTTTTCTCTGTACCTGTCTTGGCTGACTTAGTCCTGTCCCATCTCTCTTACCACTGCAGCTGTCCTGTTCACGGTTTCATTTCCGGTTGCTTCCATTAGAAGGCAACTGCATCGAAAGCCATACTCAGTCTTTCATCACCAAATTCTAGCATACTGGGTCCCTCTGCAGGGATGCAGATTCCTGATGACTAGGAGCTCTAAGCATATGAACATCTTCAGTACAGCTTAGTGCTTCATCTTTCTTCTCTGCCAAGCACTTGGGAGCCCCTCCAGACCACATATGTAGACTGAGGTTTTTTGAGCTCATAACTTGAGCTTGAACTATTTGCTGCATTGCATGGGTGTATTTACTTTAAACTGTATATTTATAAAAACAACTCTTGTCAGGCTCTTGCAGATTCAGGAAAGAATGACAGCATAACCTTACAAAAAAGCCAAATGTCAAGAGACTAGTATGAAGTATTACTCTAAGTGGTTAGCAAAATGGCAGAGGGCAGGGGAAAGATTTTCACTGTCAGTTATTTTCCTTTCATCACTCTACCAGTAATCGGACACTTCAATCTGAAGCACCTTTAGTTCTAATGCTCTCAGTAATTGCTAGTGACCTTCCTCCACTGTCATTCTCCAAGCCACAGATTTCCTGTAGTTGACTGCAGCAGTTATGAATCCAGATGCAAAGTTTTGAAGTGCTGTTTCCCATTTGTATTGAAACAAAATAATTAGCACCTCCTTACAGCAAAGCACTGTAAATAAGGCAAAATTAGTCTCTTCACTCTGTGTCAGCTCTTGTTGTCCAGTCAATATCACTGTCAGTAAGTACTCAGACCTCCACAGAAGGATAGATGGGAAAAAACTGGAAGATAATTGGTTGTTTTCAAACCAAAGTCATAAGGCTCTGATGTACTTCCTATGAACAGTTGCAAAAACAAAACTCCAAATACTCTAACCACTGAAAATTGCATCCAGGCTGTGGTTAATGATGATGAGTAAGAGAATTACTTCCTAAAGCAAAAGTTCTGAGATTTTAGCTGTAGGGAGACATCACCTTTCTGTAAAACAGATGGGCATAAGTTTGGGATATGACAGTAATTTATCTTCTCTTTTCTTAAGAGTTCTTCAAACACAAAAATTCTAGTCTGCTTGAAGCCCTCAATTTCATTTTGCTGTTGATGCCATTTTCCTGTCCTTTCACTACCTCTTTTGTTGAAAAAAAAAAAAATGCAAATTGTATGACTTGTTTATGAAGATGACTAGTATTCAATAACTTACTAATGGAGAGATATTAATAAAATTGTATCTTATGATATGGACAGTGGAAGTTAATTTTCCTTTACTATCTGCTGTATAAAACAAATTAAGAGCATTGCACAACCCCAGACATAGCAGCATAGGCTACAACATTACGTGTTTAGTCTTCTGTCTAGAAGAAAATCATAGTTAGCCCACAGAACCTGTCAGCACTTTATAACCTTTTCTTTTTTAATGAGTCTCCTGGAAACAAGCCCACATATGCTACAAATAAGGTCATAAGTAGTAAGACACGTTCAATGAAACGGAAAGTCCAGATTCCCTGAGTCTATTTTACTGGTGGATGCTGCTGCTGAGCAGACATTGTTGTCAAACTCTGTGCATGCTGCAATGCCACACACCCTAGGAGTGTGTGTGTGTGCTCATATTTATCTGACAAATCCTCCAAAAATTTGGCTCCTACATAACAGTGAACTATCACTGCTCGCTCTCATTAGAAACAGTGCTGCTTGCTCTCTTTGGAGTGGCTTTTGCTGCCTCAGAGAGACGTGTATAATTTCTGCCATAACATGGGATTTTTTGCAACTGCCTTCAGTCCAAAATTGTGCTTAACTCTTTGTCTGCAAATCAATACAGTCCATTTTCCTAAAGTATCATTGGAATTTACTCTCTGTGCTTACTGCACACACAGTTTTTAACTACCAGCCTCAGACTAGGCTATATGCTACCGTCAGTTACCACTTTGAAAATAATAAAAAAATTAAACAACTATTGCTGGAAATTAGGACATTTTTGTTCCCTGAGAATTTCAGGCTAAACTATGTTTAATTCAGTTTACCTATAGAATCAGGAAAATGTAGAGAATTAATACAAAATTACTTTCTTTTAATGCCAGTAATGGCATTTCCTTTCTCTTTGGGTGAAGCTGGTAGGTTGCAGGAGAGAGAAGAGGCATGGACATGTGGACAGTGTTATGAGCCCTGGGAGGTGGTAGCAACTGTAGAAAAATTGTTTTGGATACTTATTCCAATAGTTTGTAAGGGATGACTACTTAATAGTCTAGAAATAATCTTTGATGTAGAATCCAGGTATACCTCAATCAATCAATCAATCAAGCAAGCAGAAAGGCGCCCATCATTTGCAAAAGGTAGGAAGAGGATGAGAGAGTCCACCACTTTTATGTTGCTCCATATCCAACAAGTTGCTAGATGAAAGTGATGTCAGAAGTTTGTAAAGCAGCCATCACCTTGCATGACGAAAGAACTGTGTAAGGCAGCATTCTGTTGCACACTGGTGGTGTGAGTTTTAATAATGAATCTATTTTTGAGATTTTTCCCTTTATGACTCCATAGCGTTGAGTAAGCGTTTAACTGACTGCTCAGGCTTTTACATATACATTCCCTAGGATGAGGTTGCTTCAGTTTTAAAGTTTGAGGCAATAGTTCTACAGGCTGAAACTGGTGTCTTAATTTCCAGTACTTCCATGTCTCAGGACTTGACAAATTTTATCTTGTTTTTACTTTGATTTTGTCATTCCCTCCGGTCTGTAATCTACCGGTTCTTTTCTATTGCATGAAACTTGAGATGGCAGACTTTCTTTATCATTTTCCTTATCATTTGTATGTACAGCTGATTTTCCCTATCATTTGTATTTATAGATATCAACCTCCCTTATGATCAGCCCTCAACCTCAGACCTATCAACCAAGAGCTAATTATGTTTAACTAGCAGCTTTTCTCTCTGCTGCCTTTCACAGGACTTTGCCAGAAGCACCCCCAAAGCTACTTCCTTCAAATTTCTTCTTGAATTTCCATTTCCTGTAATGCAGCCATTAATTTCACAACACTGCTCCCCATTGCACTAATAATTACTGTCTCATTACTTCCACGCAGTCCCCTAGCAGTCTGTATCCATCTGCTGTATCCCATCTTACACTCAGTCTGTAAACTTCTTTGTAAAGTCTAGATAGTCACCATCTTGGTCTATGTTTTTACAGTGTTACTTACAATGGGATCATATCTTGTGACAGAAGCTGCATGCAGGAATGTAATGGAAATAAACAATAATTAGCACTGGACAGTTGTTACAGAGGGCTGAAGTTGCATATGTAAAATGAAACCTGCCATGCTGATTAAGATGCAGCATTTAGCTTAGTTAAATTTCTGATTAAACAGTACATGCAAATCTTTCAGAGGTCATTTCAGAAGAGTGAATATACATAGTAAAAGACTGGTATTCCCATTGGAAAGAACAAAGTAGAACTCACAATTTTTGTAGTTTGATATAATGAGTTCTTAAAAATGGAAGTGCTAAAGACCTGGTATCTAACTTTGCTGCTGCTATTCTGATATGACACTGTCTGCTTACTTCTCTTTCAAACCATGTTTCTCATTTGCTCCTGGGACTGACCCTGTTCAGTGGACAGGACATGAATATTGGCAGTTCTTTGGGTGTGAGGTAGGGTCTTGTTGAAGAATGGTTGCCAATAATAAAACCGTTAACCACGTGTAGGTGACTGTTGTGTTAGTCACTTTGCCTTGAGAAAGGTGTGAAAAGATAAGAGTTAAAAATTACTGAGACCCATAAAATGTTTTAGATCCATTACTGTTTCCACAACAGTTAATAAGTAAGCTTGCTGATACTGAAGACTATTAATTAACAATGGAAAGAATGATTCAGATTATGATCATAATTTTATTTATTATGGATCTATAGTACTGAACATCGACTGTTTAAGCAAGCTGATAGGAAGAAAGGAAAGAAGTTCTTACAAAAACAGCAACATAAAAGACATTTCAAATCCAGAATTTTTGCCTATTGTATTCAGACTTACAGTAGAAACTGTACTAATGACACTATATTTTATTCTAAAATGTTGAACTGTTTGGTAGTTGTTTATTTGGATTGTTGTAATATTTTATTTCAAATACCTGAAAGATATTTTGATTGTAGTTTTTATTTTAGTGGCAGTGAAATGAGGCTCATAGTGTCCAACAGTTTTCATTGGAAGTCTTGTCTTTCAGCTTCTGATAATGTTAAACTTCAAGCATTCGTCTGAAATTTTACACACTTGCATCTTATAATTGGCTGAAATTCTTGTAAATTTTTCATAAAATAATTGAACTGTAACTGAAAATTAAGATAGAAGAGGTATAAATATGATGGCTAGTTTAAAGTGTTTTCTTGATCCTGTGACATCTATGTGTTTTTGTACAAGTGTAGTGCAAAAGACAAGAGTGTGCTACAGAAATAGCTTTAAACAGTTTGGTAGGAGAAGCAAGGGACTTTCAGAAGGATAATTATCTGCAAGGGCTCATTTGCTATCTGACTGTTTGTGAAACCACAAGCGTTAAGAAAAGACAGAATTAAGATAATCTGTTCAGCCTTTCAGTTATATTGCAGAGGAAAAAGAGAGACAAAAAAATTTGACTCCAAAGTCAGCTTTGCAGAAGGGATTCTATAAACAGTGTCAAAATTTCATAAGGCAAGAAGAGAGTGCCTGCCTGACTTTCTTCTCCTTTCTTGCTGCCTTAGTGGGTTGACAAGTCATTATAATCCTAATTGATGGTACATGGCCTCTCTCCTTTCATGGTACCATGAAAAAGAGTTTAAAGGAAAGTGAAGGAAAAGTTCTGTACCAACCTAACTGGTACTTTAAAAAAAAAAAAAAAAAAAAAAATCCTTTTTAAGTCAAGGGAAAAACCACCATGACCTACTCTAACTTTTTGAAAGGTATAAGGCTTTTCTGAATTAATATCTTTTTTAAGTCTGGGACCTAAGAGTTAACTAGGAGATATATTTTGGAAAAATATTGATTCTTTGTTGTAAAATTCTTAGCAATGGGGAATCTGTCTTATTGATGATATTTTTCATGCTGTTAGTAATTAGATCTATCTAAAAATAGGAAAGTTACTTTGTTTTTGTATTAAAGATGAAAATTCAAAATATTTTTTTTTT
>VXBO01007018.1:0-25553 GCA_013400135.1 Rhinoptilus africanus
TACCAAATCTGAAAAGCTAGAGCTTACGTCTAGCAATCATAAAGATTGGCTTTGACTAAGTTAAATGTAATATATATTTATTATATGTAGAGTAAAATGCAGTGACTTTCAGGGAATATAGGAAATGAAGAAAATGAAGGACAGAAAAATAAATACAACAGGGAAGGAAAGGCTTTTGAAAAGCCAGTCAAGAAAAATAACAGAAGACATGAAAACGCCCAGAATGGATTTGCATTGCTCGTTTTTGTGTGTGCTTGACTAACACTTCGATGTCGTTAAACCTTTTGTGGCTTGCTTACTGAATGTATTAAAATTATTATAAACACTGACCACTGCATCAGCTTAAAGAAATTGTGTGACCAGTTACTTAATATTGGCTGAACCTGGAATGCAGCAAAAGTATTTATCAAAGAACACTGGCAACTTTCTGTCCAAAAGCTGTTAACAACCAAGTTACCACAAGAAAAGAAATTAAAGTCAACCCCCAAAACTTCTCAAAATCTTTTGATTCTGAGCACACCCTCTCAAATACAGGGGGGAAAAAAAAGGTGCCAGCAACCTAAAGACATTTACCTGAAAGTTTTCTATGAATATATGAATATTACTTTATGTTAATTGCTCAGATACTACAGTGATGAATGAAAACCGTTAGCAAGATGGTCTGAAGAGTAACAACTACAGTCATTATTAAGATGTCATATATCCCTTTGTAAAAGCAAAATGAAATCAAGCATGAAGCTGGTTTTTGGAGGATTACTTAACGTGCATGGAAACAGAAGTGCACTTCAGGTGATGCGTCTTTCCATACCTACTTTTATCTCTAGGTCCTAGAGCAATAGGCTTTTTTTTTGCTTTGTGGTGATGAAAACAAAACAGACACCACCAATCGCACCACCACCCACCCCTCTACCTACAACAGCCTGAGACATCTTACATGAAAACCTTTGCAAAAGGTGTCCTAAACTTTCCTGCAAATTTCTGTCTCCAAAGAATATTATGTTTCCTTCTTATTCTGTTTTTTCTGTGGAACCTTCCTACCTGGAAAGATACTCAGGTCTGGGTGTGTTGTTTCATCACTAATGTGGCTGAATATTCTACTGTCAAAGTAGCTATGTAATAATGGGTAAATGTTTATGAAAAAATTCTGGCAGTGCTCCAGAGTTGAAGAATAAGTTTTGTTTGCAGAAGGAGAAGCAGTTCTTGAAATGGTAGTCAAAGACCATGGATGTTGCCTACCTGGAGTTTAGTAACACCTTTGACACCGTTTCCCACAGCATTCTCCTGGAGAAACTGGCTGCTCACGGCTTGTACAGGCGTATATTTGCCAGGTAAAAAAAATGGCTCGAGGGCTAGGCCCAAAGAGTTGTGATGAATAGAGTTAAATCCACTTGGTGGCCACTCACAAATGGTGTTCCCCAGGGCTCAGTATTGGGGATGGTTCTGTTTAATATCTTTATCAACAACCTGGACGATGGGATTGAGTGCACCCTCAGTAAATTTGCAGACAACACCAACTTGGGCGGGAGTGTTGATCTGCCCGAGGGTAGGAGGGCTCTACAGAGGGATCTGGACAGGCTGGATCGATGGTCCGAGCCCAATGGTATGAGGTTCAACAAGGCCAAGCACCGGGTCCTGCCCTTGGGTCACAACAACCCCAAGCAGCACTACAGGCTTGGGGAAGAGTGGNGGAGGTATTTAAAAGAAGGGTAGATGTGGTGCTGAGGGACATAGTTTGGTGGTGACTTTGGCAGTGTTAGGTTGATGGGTGGACTTGATAAAGGTCCCTTCCTACATAGGTGATTCTATGATTAAATGTTTCAGTGTCCACTTTTGTACTATTAAGTCAAATGATACAGCCATTTCTGCACTGATGAAGCTGCCAAAGGAGCAGATGATGCACTCACATTGGACAACACCAGAGGAAGGCATCTTAATACTAGGGAGAAGGAAGGGAAGTCATGCTACTTCTGAGGGAAGCAGAGCGAGTGGCTCTGTAAGTACTCTCACCCTGTGCTTTGGCCACATTTTAGAAGCAAAATCATCTCTGAAAAGTTTCTGATCAGATGAACAGAGCATGGGGCTACCAGTGGCTTGATTGCTCTATTTTGACAGCCAGTTTAAGGGATCAAGCTTTAGAAAACTCTTGAGACAGTCAGCTGGCTCAGGTCATCACACAGTAGTAGGTGGCCAGAAAAAGCAGACCACACCTTTCACTAGAAGTTTCCTCCATTTTCTTTGTATTAAGCTTGAGGGCAGAATTTTGGCATAAGTCAGCCTTGCTAATGCAGGAAATTCAGAATCATGCTGTGGTTTGAAGCTCTTGTGTGCCACTGTGCTTGTGCCAGGCTATTTGAAAAGCAAACAGTCCATCAAAGCACCTCACTTTGCCCCGTTTTCAACAGCATGAGGCTGCGTACTCAAAGTCAGGTTATTCTCACCGATGTTGGAAGGTGCCTTTGTGGCCTCCTGCCTCTGTCCAGTGAGGAGGAGGAACTTCAGCTCCTAGATGCACTCGAGAACAGCAGAGGTCAAACCCAACGCCTAAGTAGCCAAGTTTCTTTGAAACCCCACAGATAATCACAACGCCCACAGCCATCTTACACAGTAAACTCTCCTGTAACACCTCGGATGGTAAGTTGGCCAGAAAGCAGAGATACCTTTACACTGGATGGCTGATCTGTTTTCTTTCGTGACCCTGTGTGATTCCACTCTTTTTTGAGAGACTGTGCTCACTTCTTTGCATACAGCAAAAAGCTTCTGAATGAGAAAGATAAGACCTCAAGGACTTGCCTCCCAAACCACATCATCCAATAGAGATTTTAGTGACTCCAAAAGCGAAAAGTGGTTTTTCTTTTGTTTCTAAATGCAGATTCAAATTATTTAGCTGGGAAAGTTCCCATCCAAGCCCCACTATTGAAGCAGTAATCAAGAAAAGGTCTTGAATTTCTAGGGAGAACACTCCCTAGAAATCCGATTAGAGAGACTGCAATTTTGCCATAATTCTTGAATTTATTTACAAGTTTAATGTTTTATACACTTCAATTTACATAGCAGGGAACTTGGTATTACATTTTATAACAATTTACAGTGAATAAAAAGAAAACCAATATGCATCATTAAAATTAACCTTTATTACTGCAAAACAGATGCCAAATATGCAGTATATTTCTGTTTCTGTTGTCATATTTCTAAAATACATGTACAACTGTAACTAGTCGGCCTAGACATTTGGTATGCTGTTTTATAACATTTGGAAGGTCTCCCACACTGCACTGGGATGTCACTATAGTAAGCTGACAAAAATAGGCAAATAGAAAGTTATCTTGGTTTTGAAAGAAAAAAAATATGCACGTGCTTTTACTAAAAAACTAGGTTATAATCAAGCATTACACTCAGAAAATTCTAAAATACTATGTTACTTTCTAGTTTTAAGTGTAGCTACCACTTTCCATTCACATTTATTGGCACCAGCCCAACTATTTTAATGTCCAAGTATGGTAACCTTCAACATTAATATGCTAATAAAGGCCCTCTCTGCAACACAAGTTAATAGACCCAATAGCCTACAATTAATTGTGCAGAAAGATTATAATCAAGATGCGTCATTCCTAAAAACCAGTTCCATGAAATCAGAATACTGGCATATAATTGCTAGCAATCACTTCCATTTGACTGGAAACTGCTTTTGTTTTCAAAAACTTATTATCTTAGAATTTCCAGAGGTTTCTTTAAGGGCTGAAAAAAAAGGTTTTATTTCCCTACTTCTACTGTAGAAAAGAACCGGGAATGTTATTTGAAACAACACATGCTTCAAACATTTTCTGAACGACTCTTTAGCAAGCAATATTGCCCTCTTTGAAGAAATTATCTGTTGGATTATCAAACGCCTGTACATAGTATTAGTAGAAACTAGTTCTGTAGAATCTCCAGCAGTGTAAAAGCACTGTCAAAGCACTGTCATCCGTCTACTGCAGTAATAAAAAAAATAATCTAAGAATCTTGTCAGCAGCACATCAGACGTCACAGGTATTTCTCTTATCCCTGCCACATTTCTGCCCAAAACGTGGTCCAAAGAGGCTTAGATGTGTTCAGCCTGTTGGTTTTGCATTAAAATTTCTCTCCCAGCCACACGTGTATTTTAACCCCAAGAGCACTGAAAAAACAATCACTGATGTGTTTTTTCTCTAACATGAAGCTCCCACAATTCCCTTTAATAGAGATGCACTGTTTAGCTGCTTCATTCTTAGAGATGTTTTGTTACATTTCTAAATAAGAAGTCTTCTTTAAAAGTGATCTCTAGCCTCAAACAGAGTATGAGCGTGAGTTAGACTACATACTACTGTTTTACAAATCAATCCGTCACTATCCATAAAATATTCCACAGCCCATGCTGTGGGCTATCACTTCAAACGCACGTGCAGCAGGATGACCCAGGAAGCTATGCCAAAACACACCAGGATATCTGCATGTTTTTCTTCGCAGCTTCAACACATTGGACTAAACCAAAATGCTGAATTCAACCCTGAGATTTATCCTTCTGAATAACTTCTTGTGGGAAGAGTATAGGGAGCAGAGGACCAGGAACTTGCTTTATTTTGTGTGTCTTATTCTGATTAGACACAACAAACAGATGAGTAACAGAAGCTCACAAGAGACAGGATAATATTAAAGTATCACTAATGCCATACACACATCAGGAAGGGAAAAAAAGGCTATGCCGCGTAGGACTACTGCATTGCTAGATGGACATTCTTCAAATCATCAGTTGCTGTATCCCAGAAGTTATCATCTTACTTCCAGTTTTTTTCCCTCTAGAACAATTTGGATTTCTTTGGCATCCAAAGTCTCATATTTCAATAAAGCTTCTGCTAAATTCTTGTGTTCTTTTGCATGAGTCTTCAGGATGTTCTTTGCTCGCTCATATGAGTCCTAATATTAAAAAAAGGTGGAAGGAAATTTAATTTAAGACTTCAGAACAAAACAGCAGCAAGAGTCCACTTTAAAAATTGTTTCCAGGTAAATACAGCTTGAAACACAAATTTAAAGTTGTGCCTTACATTTCATAGCTAGCACAGCTCCTGTCTCACAAAGGTTTAAAATCTATCTGGCATAATTGATTAAAAAAAACCCCAAAACACCAAACAACCAAACTTTATACCACCTTTGCATTTTGCAGAAGTAGGACTAAAAATAAAATCCTGAGACAAACCTCGGTATTTTTTACATATGACTTAGAAAAGACTTACTGATTTGAAAAGTTGCCAATTAAATTACTATTTGATTTAACATTATGAGCATTCAAGGAATGTTCCTCAAAGACTCATGTTTTTAAAAGCTTATCAAACTCTCAAAGTATTACATACTTTTTATATACTTTTTTTTCCTATTAATTGAGTATATTTAAAAACCTAACACCACCAACTTGTTTCTCACTACTTGAGCAAGACAATCGCCAAGAAGTTTTACTACGCAGAGATTCAGAGTTGCACCTACATCAAATACTTGGGAATGCTTCCATCCACCTGCGTGTTTTCACCAGTATACATCACCAAACTGAATAATCAAGTAAGCTGATGCTCAACTCATCTCAAAATAAATGTACCAGAGCAGAGGAGACTCTTACCCGTAGAAGCGTTCTTACTTCCTGTTCAATTGCAGACTGAGTTTCAGGGCTAACCTTTCCCGTATCAGTATAGGTCATGACACCGAGCTAAACAACAACAACAACAGCAGCAATCCTTATCTTGCCACTTTTGCAGTAATACACATAAAACACAGTAACAGCTTTATCACCTATTGCTTCTATGTGCAAAAAAATAAAAACATAAATCAAACGCTTCCTGAAGTGCTTGTGACAGAAATAAGCAGAGAAGCCTATTCATCAACTACGCAGTCAATGCAGACTTCCATTTCAACAGCTCACAGTACAGATCCCAATTAAGCATTTTCTTATTTAAAAAATCTCAAGTCCCTAGACTACCAATGCTTAACAGGTAGCAAAGATGACTAAAGAAGTTTCTCCAGGAGCCTAGAAAACTCAGTGTTGTCACCACGCCCTAACCCCAAGATAACCCTCAATTGTGAAATGTGTGGTTTTATTAAAAACATTTTCTGCAGACATCAGTAACTTTCAAGGTAATTTTGAGGTGAAGATCTTGCAAGGTAATTTTTAAACTGTCAAATTACAGGCTTTTAAGTTGAGTTCTCTGTAGCAGGGCCAGTCATAAGGCTGACTTTCTTTTTTGCCAGAACTACTTAGGCTGTGTGATCTCTGACAAATAGGCAGTTAGTTACAGAACAGAACATTCTTTGTGCATGTAAATATTTAGAGATTGATGATACTACCTTCTCACTCATTCCAAATCTAGTCACCATCAGTTTTGCAATTTTAGTAGCATTGTCAAAATCACTGGAAGCACCTAGAGAGCGAACAGATTTAAATCAGTTATTGAAACCACGGTAAACATGCCAGTCCACAAGCTCCGATCAAAAGTTCTTTTAACTACCAGTCAGCTGACCTGTTGTGATGTGATCACTTCCAAATATGAGCTCTTCTGCTACTCTTCCTCCCATACAGACATCCATCTGTGCAAGCAACTGGGATCTGGTTTCACTCCATCTGTCATTTTCTGGGAGCAAAGATACCTGTAAGATACAGAACTGTAGTCAGGTAACAACAAACAGAAGAAACACTGAAATAATCTGAAAAATATTCTTGTTTATATCCAGAGCAGATATAAAGACCTTTATGCAACAATTTGAATGCTGTGGGCCTCCTAGTCTACACACTCATCAGGTTTGCTTGGAGGCGCTCAGTCTACCAGCTGAAATTGCCCCCTACAGGCCACGAGCACCACATAAAATTAAGCGGCTTAAACCTACCACCAGAAGAAACAGAGCAATCCATTCGATCAATTTCTCATTATTCATTACACCTGTACTCAGCCCAAATCAACTTGCCTGGATTCAGGCCAATTTTTCTTTAACTGAACACATTAACTTGGATTAAGTTCAACAGAAACAGACATATTTTTCTGTTCAAAAGCTTGGCAGCTAAAGGCAGAATAGAAAAAATTAGGGTTATCTAAGCTAGAAACATGGTAGATAACCAGTTAGGTTTAGAAGGAGCCACACAGTTCAAGGAACAACTTGATAAAGGATGCTTCTGTCTAAAGTACAGCTGAGCAATGTTTCTACTTTCCAGTCCTTTAGACGTTCTTCAGAGTTTCGCTGTTGGGTGTTAGTTTCACTGCAGCAGAATCATACTTCCTTTGCTTTCCTTGTCTATGTGAACTATTACACTAGCGTATGCTGTTTTATTTCAAAAGAAGGAAGACAGCTTTCTATCAGACAACCAGTGAGTTTTCTAAGAGATTGCTCATAACCGAGTATTTTAACGTATTACAATATGCACTAACGTAATTACAAAAATAGAATTGTTGGCAAATTCCTCAACAGCACTAAAGCAACATAAAATTCTGTAAATACTCACATGTCCAAGTGTTGTTCCTCGTGTCATGATTGTAGCCTTGTTGATGGGCATTGCATCCTTAGTATAATACGCGATGATAGCATGCCCAGATTCATGGTAAGCGGTGATGGTTTTGTTTTTCTCATCAATTTCCACACTTCTACGTTCAGGACCTTAAATGGAGGAACATTAAATAAATTTTTTTCGACAGACGACTACTACGATCCACATGTTACATTTACTCAGAGCACAAAGTAGCTGAGGAAAAGTACGTAAGCAAAATTAACTAACGCTTATTAAGTGAAAAATGTTTATGAGTAGGATTTTAGAGTCTACAGTGGACCTCAATACACTCCACAGACAAGTTGCTTTTAAAGGAATAGATTCAAAATGCAGTCGGAGTCTCTGAGAAAATTCCATTTCTTCTCTCAAGTATGAGCAGACCAGATTTTTTAGTGTTTATGTCTCAGAAGTTTAAGTTTTGTGTTATCACGTGACATGACAGTTTAACAGAAGTTTCAGGTTTCTGGTCATTTATTCTCTCCTTTCCTTTACGAATAAGTAGGGAAAAGGTAAGAAATCAAGCAAGCCTGTGTCTTCCTCTAGGGTCAAAACCGACATGCAGCGTTTCTGATTAAAAAAAAAAAGTATCAAGCCTTAAAGAATGTATCCCATTCTAAATTTTACATACTACTCTCTGGTCTCAAAAGGTTCTATGCAGAATAAACTAACAGAGGTCTTATTTGTTTAAACAAAACCAAAAAACAACAGCATAAGAACTTCTCTTTCTCTGTAGAAGTCTTAATCATGAAAAAAAAAAAAATCAAGAAACCTTAATCAAGAAAACCCCTGTGTACTGTAACATCTATGTATATCTTTGGTATAAATTCCTACCCATTAGAATTTTGTCCTTGGAGAATTCCAGCTCTTTCATGGTAACCATATCTTTTCCATCAACAGCTGCCTTTAAGGCAGCTTGATTTACAAGATTCTCAAGCTCTGCTCCAGAAAATCCTACTGTGCCTCGTGCAATTATTTCCGGATCAACAGCTGTGGGGAAAACCAAACAAATTTGTCATTAGGGTACATATTGCTCCTGAAAAAGCATTGTATCATGAATAAATACAAGAAATTATAAAATTATAAGCAAGAATCATGTTCTATTAAAAATAACACGTTAAAACATTTTCAGCTTTAGGAAAAATAAAGCCTAATTCTTAAGGCACTATGAACTGCTGGGAACTAGAAAGAAACACTGCCCTCAGAAAACTGTTGTAACACGATATACTAGACAATTTTTGTGTTCTTTACTGAGACACATGGTAAAGCCACAATTGCTGATGGAGTAAAGGACTATGACATGAGTGGGCTGATCCAGTATAAAAACTGTTACATAAAAAAATATTACAGTAAAGTAGTTACTTACATGGATCATATTTTATTTTATTAAGGTACCACTTCAGAATTTCCGTACGACCTCTTACATCAGGCTTCGGAACAGTAACTTGCATATCAAAGCGACCAGGACGTATTAAAGCACTAAGGGAAAGGACAATTTAATACATTAACTTAAAAATGCAGCAGTAAACTGTTTCTAACGTATATAAGGAACAAAAATCCATGTGATATTTCTAAAGACATTTACATAGACTATGTCTGGTGTGCAGATGCAAATACGTTTTTCTAATCAGTTTGTAAAAAGATAGAGGAAAGCTGTTGTACTTACCTCTCCATATTTAACTCAACAACCTTTTAAATGCCAAAAACTGGTCAATAAACATCCTTTTTAAGAAGGAAAAACCCCAGCTATAACACTTAGTACTTGAAGATTATCACAAGCAACTTTGTTGTTGTTGTGGTGGGGTTTTCTGTTTGTTTTTAACACACCTCTGTAGAAATGATCAGTACATTATACTCACTTATCTAATGCTTCAGGGAAGTTTGTTGCACCAATAATAACAACGCCTTCATTAGGTTTAAACCTGTATAGAAAAAAAGAAGAGTGAGAATGTTGGAGCGGGGGCATTTTTAGAGACAGTATTTACACTTCTTTTTTTTTGTCAATACTGCTTATTATTTTGGACGAGCTCAACTGGCCAGTCAAAAAACACACTGTCAAGCCACAACATATGATCCAAGAATGAACATGTTAAACCCAGCAACTGGTTAAAAACATGCCCTGATCTCAGAGTTGAACTTCTACCTGTAGATTTATAGCCAGCCTAAAAAATAAGAAATTTAAAATAATTGCAGCTATTTTATTACTGCAACTCAGAAGCTTCTATATTCCTTACAGTAAGGCCATTAATGCCACTGCTGGGAATGCGAGAAAGTGGTCATAAGAGCATCTTAAATTTGTATCCTTAAAAGCATTAAAAAAAATACAAAAACCAAAGCTGTCAAGGAAGAAATAAAATCACCCAAATACTCAAAATACCAGTCAGTCAAGCGCCTTCTATGCCCTCAGAATCCATATATTTACCCATCCATTTCTGCAAGGAGTTGATTAATGGTCTGTCTTGAATAGGGATGCATTGGAGATTCAATTCTCTTCCCACCAACGGAGTCCAACTCATCAATAAATATAACGCATGGTGCATTTGCTTTTGCTTCCCCTGACAGAAGAAAAATAGCAGAAGGACATTTCAACTACACAAAAGAATAAACAGTGTATCACGTAATTTAGGATTCTGCCATTTCTGCCATCACTCTTGGATTCTAAAGTGTCCTATTAGACATCACCAGACTTGCCTTGATTTTAGCCTAAAAAATGAAATATATTTTTGAAATTAACCAACACAAAGAAAAGCAAGGTTCTTCATCTCCACATAAGTTTCTTCTTATCATGCTACAAAAAATTATTAGTAAAACAGATCAAGAAATTCATTGTATTTTGTATAAACTCCCTACAACACTTTGTTTCATAGGCTTGGATAGAGAACGTCGATCTATTAAATGAAAATAATATGAAATGTGATGGGTCTAATCGTGAACTTGTTTTAATAGAACCTGCTTGTTATTTAACAGTGAAGACTTCACCCTCAAGTTTACAGGTATTAAAAAACACAAAACAAAAATGCAGTAATAAACTTTAAGACGACTGACTGGAACATGCATACCAGGATGCAACTCATCTCGCCCAGATAGACCTATCTCTGACATTGGTAGTCATGTACAAGGCAGTCACCTAAACTTCTGTAGTCAACAGAAAGAAATGCACAGTGTACATTTTAAGGTACAACACGTGTAACATTTTGGATCCCTTCCATGCGAAGCAATCAGAGTTCTTCTACAAATGCAAACCCTCATTCTTCCATTTAAGAGAGAAGGTGGATTCCTCCCTTCCTGATACTTATTTGCATACCTAAAATAGAAAGCATCTTCTGTGAAAGTTATCAATCTAAATATTAATTTTTAAAGTTTCATTATAATGCCCTTTATTCTGGGCCTGTAGATGCGCAAAAGAAACGAAGTCTCAGCTTGGTGAGATTTCATCTTATGGGATCACTGTGATCCCATAAAGCTGTAATTCAGAGAAAGAAAAAAGACAATATAAAACTATGAGGGAAGTAATTGAGAAGGCTAATAGTATTTTTTATCTTAAATTCAGAATGTAACTCAAACTTACAGTAATTTACACATGACAGTAAGCAAATTACAATTTAAAATATTCTATTTAGTTTACAGAACATTACATTGCTAATTAAATTACTTGTTCTACACAATTAAAGTTTGATTTATTAACCTCATACACTACTACTTTCCAGTAACCAGAACTGTACCTAATCAAACCTTGTAAACAACACTGAATACTTAATCTCACATGTTAAAGGATTTCAAAACCACAAATCTTTAACTTACTGAATAGGCTTCGGATGCGACTAGCTCCTACACCAACAAACATCTCATCAAACTCTGATCCAGATGCATAATAAAATGGAACATCAGCTTCACCAGCTACAGCCCGTGCAAGAAGAGTTTTACCAGTACCAGGTGGTCCAACCAACAGAATACCTAAAAAGATAAACAAAAAAACAAACAACAAAACCACCAAACCCATGCAAGTCTTATTGTACAAGTACCGTTTCTTCCATGCATTAGAAGAAATAAAGGTGCTGAAAGCTGTACAGAAGAAATAAAGGCCTTTTAAGAGTTCAGTTACATAAAAACCTCCTGCCTTTCAAGAAAACTAAGGCATAGTAAGTTTGTCTAACCCCAACATAGTGATTTGGACAATATAGGTTCTTTTTGGGACACTTCTGCATTATCATAGAATTGCAGAATAGTTTGGGTTGGAAGGGGCCTTTAAAGGTTATCAAATCCAACCTCCCTGCCATGAGCAGGGAGATCTCCAAGTAGATCAGGTTGCTCAGAGCCCGTCCAACCTGACCTTGAATGTTTCCAGGGATGGGGCATCTACCACCTCTCTGGGCAGCCTGGGACAGTGTTTTACCCCCCTCGGCATAAAAAAATACTTCCTTATATCTAGTCCAAATCCTCCCACTTTTAGTTTAAAGCCATTACCCCTTGTCCTATCACTGCAGGCCCTACTAAAAAGTCTGTCCCCATCTTGCTTATAAGCCCCCTTTAAGTACAGAAAGGATGCAATAAAGTCTAAACTTCTGTTACGGATCTTTCTCAGATGAGAAAAGGTGTAACAGAATCAAGAATTTTTGTAACAGGAAGCTATTAACTTTACAAAAAGATATCCTTATAGAGGCAGTTAAAGGAGAGGGGAAAAAATACAGACCTAAATACCTCTGGGCTACATGAAGTTCTACTGAAAAAGGCATTAACACCAATTATGCATAACTTTATCAGGAATTTTTTTTTATATACTATGCTATGTTGAGTGACAAAGTAGAAGAATTTTTGTAGTTCTCTAAAAGGTTCACTTGGGACTTCAACGAAATACCAGTTCTTAACCCTGCAAAGAAGGCTGCTAACAATGATAAATGCAGGTTTGGTTTTTGAAAGGCTTTTTGCCTGGAATCCACAGTCCACTGCTTTGCACTGCCACAGCTTATTACCCCTAATGTTTCTATCAAACTTCTACCACACGTAAGATGGATCCAGGCATCTTTGCTTCTTCTACCTGAGTATCTCAGATACCTCAAAATCTCTACGGGGACAGGCAGTAATGACTAATTTTTACATACGGGGGACTGAAGCTAAGACGGGAAGCATGCACTGTAACTACCCTCACCTCCACTCCCGCAACCCCAAGTACTTCATTTCAGAGTATCCCTTAACAAAGCAGCTTTCACAACTCTCTTTGAAGATTCGTTTGTGCCTCAAATATTTTAAACAAACAGGGAAATCCACTGCCTATGCATAACATTATTTCATGATTTATCCCAGATACAAACTAAATACAACAGTAGTATTTAGGCCCATTTTCGTTATATACTTTTTTGATTCCTTAACTTAAAGAAAAAAAACATTCAGAAGCTAGGCTGTAAATTAGTCATTCAGTACAGAACGAAGCTACAAAGACAGCCATGCCTACATACGATTTTCTCTTCTGGTGCGCAATGATTCTTACCTTTTGGAAGTTTGCCTCCTAGTACAGTAAATTTATGCGGATTTTTCAGGAATTCCACAACTTCTTGTAATTCCTGCTTAGCTTCTTCAACCTACACATTAAAAACATGCCACAAAATATAACCAAGCATTTATAAAGTTTTGCCTCTTTTTTCTAAGTGAATTTTGTATTAGAGACTTAGACAAGTTTAAGTCTCCAATTACATATTGATCAAAAATACACAACAGAAAGAGGAGAATTTGTATGGATACTGAGTGTCCATGAGTTTAATTCAACCTACTTCCTAGAACTGTTCACAGGAATCAGTAAACACTAAAGTTAATAATACTGAAAGAATAAACAAACAGGTCAAGACCAGATCTGACCAACAAGATAAATAAAGAATCAAAAATTCTACATCAAGATATTAGTCTAGTTAAAAAGAGGTTAATCCTATCTATTTGTCCAAGGGGAAGGAGAACCACTAACAGACAAAGTAACAGTTGAATAGGAAAAATAAAGCTATCCCGTCAGCAGTGACATGCCCACTTCTTTCTGTGAATCTCTGTATCTTTCGTCCTAATATCAGCTGCCCAAAAGAGATGGTACTAAGAGAGAAATGATCAAATGGCATTACCATCTTCTTGTACTGGTCAACTTCTGCGGAAAACAGATTCACATGGTACTTATGGCCTGCCTTTTGCTATTCTAGCCTTTAGAAATGTGATTCAACAAGACGAGGTTGCACCTTTTATAAGGTATTAAATGCCACAAAGATCTAAAATAGAACAAGAGTGGTTAAAACCCTCCTTGATCTTGGACTGGTGAATATATATAAGGTTTCAGTTCATACAAAGAAATTTCTTCAATGGAGTAAGGCATTCTTCAGGCTCACAATGAATAGTTAAGCAAGAACTCACACACACTTTACGTTTGAACTTACCCCTTTTACATGCTCAAAGGTGACATTTTTCAGCTGGATTGGATCAACTGCTGCATCAAAGATACTCGATGTTCGAAAGCGTACTAATAGCAAACAGCAGATGATGAACAACAAATTTACATATGAAGTAATTTCATTCCAAGACTGAACTTTGCACCTGAACGGGTACCATTAAGCCACTAACTTTACATACACCCTTTTAAAAGGGGCGTGTTTCCATTGACAAGTGGCCAGCAACAGTAAGATTTATTAAAAAAAAAAATTTTAAATATCTGCAGTTAATTCAGTGATGTATGTGCTTTTTAGCCATTTGTGGTACAGAAAGCCCTGCATCCAAAAGCGGATACACAAAGCCAGAAGCTGTTCTTCAGAGTTTCTGCACATAGCTTAACTTTTTGAGACGCAGGCAACAACTTCGCATGAAATTGAAATTCTCCATTTACATCAGCTCAGCCTTTGCTCATTCTGCTATTTCCAACAGATTTCTCAAGATGACAATTTAGCCATGCAAGTACCTAGTTGCTATGAACTAGGCTGTGACTACAATAAAAAAATCAAACCACTTTGCCTACTGCTGACTTAGAAAATGCATCACCTAAATTCAAAGACAAATACATAACTATTGAACACTTTGGCCTCTCTGCTTGGTTACATGTAATTTTGTCACAAGAAGGATTAAAGGAATTACACTAACAGACAACTTTTTTGTCATTTTGTCACACTACTGTCTGAATAGCCTTAAATAACTCTTCTCTTTCATTAGTACATTGAAATGTTACCTAAAACAATCATAATGTCAAAACGCATTTAGTTTGTGCTAAACTTGCAGGAAGAAACAACACAAGTGAAACAGAGGGTAAAAAAAAAAGTTAACTAACCAGCATCAGAAAAGGAGCCTTTCCCAGGTAAAAATGATGAATATATGGCAAGATAAAAACAAAGAACAAAGAGAAAGAATGAAAGCAAACGTGATCTTCTTAAGGAATCTGTAAAAGAAAACAAAAAGAGTTTTAAAATGGGCTGGAATAAATTACTTTCTAAATGCAAAGACAAGATACATGAACTAAACAACTTACCAAGTGTTTTTTGCAGGAATACCTGTGCTTTCAAAAAGCCTTCTGCAAAACCAGTTTTAAAAGCATCCTGGTGTGCCTCTGGGATGTTTTTTGTTTTCATTAGCGTATCTAAGTTTTCAACATCAATTCTTCGCTTTCTCAGGATAAAGCCCTGAAATATTTGCCAGAGCAGCATTAGTATACACTAAGTTTTGATACACAGTTAACTTACTACCTGGCTAGCACAGGAGGAGGGAGGGGGTGTTAAAAAAAAAGCAGGTAATTCAGATGCTATGGGGTTAATTAGACAACACAGGGCAGTACCTTGAGTGTGGAATCACAATGGTTTCAAGCAGGGGCACCCTGATTTTTGCCAAACAGATGAGATTCAGAGCCCTCCTGAACCCCAGTTCCAAACCGAAAAAGCAGCATAAGGCAGATTTGTACAGCTAGCTTTGTACACTGGATTCAGTGGGAGTTATTAGCTTAAGTTTTTTGCTTCATGTAATCACCTTAAATTATTTCCAAATGTGAAATATCTTCCTAACTATAGTTTTGATAGAGCTTGAGCAAATGCATCTCATACACCCTACCAAATTCAAGAGCAGCACCGAATGGAGCTAGCTCTGGTTTATCTTCATCCATGTGCAACCTGCTCTAAGGTGACCCTGCTCTGGCAGGGGGGTTGGACTAGATGATCTATTAAGGTCCCTTCCAACCCTATGATTCTGTGATTCTGTCATGGTATACTTAGTCCACAGATGAAATAAACCACATATACCCAGAAGAAGGGGAGAGTTCAAAGCTAATTTACACACACAATAAGATCAAATGCTTTAATTAGCCTGACTTCTGTACCACCAATTAGAAGCAAAGAGTACGTAGGTTAATTTGGCTTTGTTAAGTGCTGGGCTACCCCAAGCCTGGATAATTATCTGCTGAATTAAAAGTATGTATATGAGTTTGTAACCCATAAAACCACCCAGTTTAAAATTTTTGTATCTTATGAATAACCTAGATGCTAGTAAATCCCTTCTTAGAGCATCAATCACATGCTGAACTGCTTAAAAAAAAAATATACATTCTTGTATGTTAAACTAGCTGCATTTCTGTTTAAAACAAATACTTCATTTGACTCCAAGCTATTTTTAACAAAGCCACAAAAACAGAACACAAAAAGAATTTTATTTCTAGAGTTTAATACTCTGAAACTACTATCCTAAATATAAAGATTCTTTGAATTTTTTATGATACATAAAGCAAATCTGCGTATTAGTAAGAAAAACAGTATGTTGTCATTAGCTCAAGTTTTGAATTAAGAAACCTTCTCACACTAGTGAAACAAAACACCCTTGGTAAATTGTTACAGTTCATTCAAGAGAAAGAGATGGTCTGAATATGCCCAAACCAACTTCATAATGCTACTCACATTTACCTTCAAAAGTGAAGAAAGTGAATTTTTTGTTTCTGTGAATTGTTCTGATGTTGACTGCAGGCGTCTTGCTCTTGATCTCAGAGTCTTAAAGGACCGTGACTGTATGTAAACTTAGAATAGTAATAATAAAAAAGTTAAAAACTATCCATTACTAGCACTACAAAAAAAAGCCTAAGAGATTTCAGAAATTATTGTATTAGAAAGACTACTGTGATTGAAATTAATATAACTTCCAAAAATATCCACAGTAGAAAGCTAAGTGCAAACAGCAATCTGTTTAAGATGCCTGACCAAAAAAGTAAAAAACAAAAAACCAAAAAAAACCAACAGAAAACTGTATGAAAGACACTTCTAGATCTAACAGTAATAAAATGGATAAATAAACCAATAGATTTCAGTACTATTTAGGTGATCTGACTTGTAATCTAAACTTGCAAGCACAAGGCTTACTGTTTTGTAATATATTTTTCCCATAAAACTTTTTGTTAAAATAATCAGGACTTGATGTTGTGAATTATAGATAAAGGCTCTCAGGGAACAGAAGAGACATAAAGCTGAACTAAACCCAGGCAGGCTAGCAAACATGAAACATTCAGAAGCTAATCCAGAAGGATGGGAATGAAGGTTCCTTCTCTAAGATAAGCTTTCTCTAAAAGATCATCTGATAACGTGCCCTGAAGAGAACTGGAATGGCCTACGCGTGCTATTAACTTAGAAACTGATAGAAGAAATGAGACCATTTATACACTTTATATAAGCATATATATATAAAAATTAATATATAATACTCATATATTCTTATAGCACTATGTCATATTCTATCACATCAGAAACCTTGCAATAGAGATTTTATCACATAAATCACTAAACTCAATACTATTTATGTTCTTTCACTGTGTTTTCACATAATCACCAGTATCAGTCAATTATATAGTTTTAACTAAGCCTTCTGTTATCACACAATAGCACCAGATAAAAGGAACTTCTGAAGGTGATCTAGTCAAACCCCTGCTCAAAAAAGGCGTAACTTCAGCATCAGATCAGGTAGCTCTGGACCTCGTCCAGCTCAGATTTGGAAGTCTCCAAGTTTCAAACTGGAAGAGGGCAGATTTAGGTTAGATATCAGGAAGAAATTTTTCACTCTGAGGGTGGTGAGATACTGGAACAGGTTGTCCAGAGAAGCTGTGGATGCCCCATCCCTGGAAGTGTTCAAGGCCAGGCTGGATGGGGCTTTGAGCAACCTGGTCTATGGGAGGTGTCCCTGCCCATGGCAGGGGGCTGGAGCTGGATGATCTTTAAGGTTCCTTCCAACCGAAACCATTCTATGATTCCATGATTAAGATAACACAACCTCTCCAGGCAATCTGTCTCAGAACTTAGCTATTCTCATTGTGAAAATTTTCCAACAGGAATTTCCTTTGCTTTTACTTGTTCATTGTTGCCTCCTCTTTAAGGTGTACAAGAGAAGGGTAACTAATATGATTCCAATAGCAATTAGATCACTCCTTGCCTTCTTTTCTGCTATTTTTAAATAAAACCTCAGATCCTACAGCTTTCCTCATACATTAAATGCTTGGAAATCTGGACCCTGCCTTGTGGCCCATCACTGGGCTATCTCCATTTTGTCAGCATCTCTCTCTCAACTATGAGACACAAACCAGACAAAGTAACCCGATGTAGCATCAGAACGGAAGAGAGGACAATACCTGAACTCCCCGAGTTCCTGATTATGTTCTTGCTAATGCAGCCCTGTGGTTACCCATCATACATCCAGGAGTAGTCTAAACCAGTCACCAAACACCTCAGAAAGTTCATCTGGATGAATACCAGATTCAACATATTTACTGATTCAAAAGCAGTCAGCTCATCTATCATCTTTTAAGAACACACTGCAAAAATACTGACATCTTCGAACAAGACTCGATAGCTACATCATATTTACTAACTTAATTCTGGAAACATACTACTCAAATGCAAAAATAACTTCATGATTTAAAGTGTCAGTATCAATGTAAAGTTCCTCCTGGAAGTTTAACAGCATTTCCTGAGTTACACCTCTATGACAAAAGTAAAAATACTTTCCTAGAATAAAAAGATACTATAGAGCCTAAAAAGAGTGTAGTTTATTGTTTTATACCTGGCCAGCACCGAACATCTGAACAGAAATTTTGGAGGGGATTAGGATGCTGTCTGTACAAACAAGATGAGCGTAAAACACTGAAGACATCCACAAAGCCTGCAAAAAGATACAGCAAAGTGTAAATATACCCTATATTAAATGGCAACTAAATATTTGCTTCTTACATAGCTTACTTACTACAGTCCTTCAGGCATCTGTAATTAAACAGATTAACCATTACCAGTACATAGATAGTTAACTTACACCAGGCACTTTGCTAACACCAGAGTTTTTTCTGATTAGGATTTCCAAAAAATGTTAATACCCAGAATCTTGAATTTGAAGCTGTATGTGGGAGGGAAAACTCTGCACATCTGTACAGAGCTGAATAAATTTATCTAGACTGAACTAGTCCAAAGACTTTCCAAAGACATTCATAAAACTCAAGGACCAGCATTTAACCGAACATTGAGTTTCAAAGGCTTTAAAGAAGATTGTTCATGGGCATTTTAAAACAGACTGTGTAATATATGAAAACGTCTTGAACTATACTAAGTCTATGTAATTGTACAGTCCTTATGCAATGCAAAACCAAGAATAAGTAAATAAATGAGCATCACAGTGAAAAGATTATTAGCAGACACTATTTCATGCACACTACAGACTGCAAGAGAAGCAGACTGTCATTTATCTGTTGTTTAGTTACCAACAGCTCAAGGAATTCATCCTCATTTAGCAGGTAAGAATTACTTCAGAAACATCAGAGACCTGCAGCAGGAGGGGGAAAAATACCTGAGGCCATGCCTACATATCCTGTCTTCCATAATAATTCAGAAGTTAATGTAATCACAAAAAGGGTGTGTTTTTTTGTTTATTTTACACATTCTGAGAAAGTTACTACATCAGTTAGCTACATCTAGGAAAGCAAAAAAGAACCCTGGATGTTCCTACTGAATTTTATGAAGTTATACAATTGCATTAACAGCGGACAAGCTATCAACTGAAATACTGAGGAACTATGGGAAGAAGGAAAAAAAAAAGAGTAGCTACTAATTCTAGAATGCTGGACACTCCACAGTCGTCTACAATACTGAATACTGGATAATCTAACACAACATAATTGTGAACACATTAGTTAAAAAAAATACAAACACTCTTCTCACTTCATGCACAACATACACATATCAATAGTAAGAGTCATCAATAGCACGCAGTGTCACCTACACCAAAAGTACGTTCTTGAAGATTTAGGATCCCCCTTGCCTGTGGCAGTTTTTCATCTATAACCTTGCCTTTTCAACTGTGAATGAAACAACCAGTCCGGTGAGCTTTCACCTTCATCTACGAAAGCCTTGAAGCATTTGCAGCTTTTCTCATTTAGGAAACTGCCTCTGCACTAATAAATAAACCACTCTTGGTTTATTTCAGCAATTAAATACTTTACATGGACTGTTAACAGTTTGCCACCCTGAATTCCTTTCTAATTCAGACAAGTTTAATAGCATACAACTTCAAATCCAAATTTGAAGAAACAATTCCAAAATCTGGGTTGAATTTTCTAACACTCTCAAGATTCAAAAGCACCACTCCAGAGACAACTTGTATACAACAAGAAAACCATTAATATTATTTTCATTAAAGATTTTTTTAAACTGTGAGCTATCTACAGCACAAGAGATTAAACTAAAGAATAACTACGTTCACCTTTATAATCTAAGTCTTATCAATTCTCCTAAGCACTTTACTGTGAAACATACCATGCTTATTTTCAAAGAAGGACTCAGCAGAGATGTACGATGTACGCCACTGCGAAGAGATCTTGTTTTCTGCACAGTAGCCAGGAAGCAACCTATTCACCAGTTCTTTGAAGTGGTTAGCTTTCAAATCAGACAGTCCCAGATCTCTTAAATTAAGTACAGACTGTAAAACAGAAATAAATGTTCAAAACTTACTTAAGATTACCTTAAGGAAAGGGAAAAAAAAAAAAAAAAGAATTTTGGCTCAATAGAGCACCTACATTTCACAGTTCAGACTGAAATAAAATATTTCTAAATGAAGATAAATGAATGAAAGGACATGACTAGAGAAAATTTGCTACTGTCAATGCAGAATAACTTTTCCATTTGCACACATTGATATTTTCATTGTCACGGTACATTTATGGCAAGCATATTTTCTTCACAACTCAGTCTTTTTAACACCTTCCTGCTCCCTGATTGAAGCACGCAGAGAAGAAAATGCTGTTTTCCAATACTTTCTATTCTTCATGGTAGAGCAAATGGAGAGTGCAAGGGAGAAAGACGTACAGCAATATCCACCCATGATACTTCATCCAAGTGAGCAAACAGCAAAATCCCCCCAATCCTTTTTTTGCCTCTTTGCAGCGAGCACAGATTTAGCAGCAGCACAGAGACTGGATATTTAGAAACTATTCCCAGAGTTAAAATCTGAAAGAGTCTTGACCTGGGTAGACACACAACGAAAGGGAAAAATTTATATGGGGAAAAGGGTACTAGGATCTGAGATTTCCTACAATGCAAAGAAACTATGAAAAAAACCAAAGAGATAAGGCACATACACTTGAGTTACTAAAGAAGTAACCTCAATTAAAGTAATTTTTGTCTTGTATTTTACAGATAGGAAACCATCTTTTTATGGGAGACTATGTTTTAAAAATACTATTTGGTTTGGACCCTTTAAAATATCTAGTCTCTCAATATTACTTCTGCAGTAACTTTTTCTTTACTAAGTAGTAAATACTTCATTCTAAATGTATTTGCACAGTTATTTAATTTCTGATAGTTAGAACATTATGGATTATATTTTTTTCTTAAATTGTTTTTATGTGAGCTTTATGTTTATCTACAATCAAGGTAAAATCAGATTTCCAATAAAAAGACATACATGAAAAATACTCGAATAAAATGTCAAAAGAAACATTTTTAGAATAGATTCCAAGATGCATCCAGAATATCACCATATTCAAAATGTATAATTTAAAATGGATTTAAGTAAACAAAGTATTCTGTTTTAAAGGCTAGGATAGATTGCTTCTTGTCCACTTATATTCAAAATAAGTACAAATACATTTTTAAACATCATCCGACTTCCACACATGGTTTAAAGGAGTAGATCAAACCTTCCTACTTCAGCTTAATAATTGCGTGGAAAATTACTGAAGGGAGGAGGGGTTAAAAAAATTATTAAAACACTAACATTTTCTGTGACCTTTTAGAATATATTACTACTTCCAAATATAGTTTTAACTTCACAGCAGAGAGGCTTCACATTCTCAAATAATGACTTTTGCCATTCTAATAATTCAACTTTATTCAATATTAGAACTGTACGTAGCATGTCGGTATTTGCCGATTTTCAATTTGAGCTTATTTAAATTTATTTAGGTTTATTTTAGTCTAATCAATGTGCTTTAAAAACTTTCTTTAAAAATACTTTAATTAAGAGAGACTTTTTTAATTCTTATTTTTATACTTTTATCATGCTAGGAGGAAGCAAACAGGTGTATGAGGAGTTAGAGAGAAAGTATTAAATATGAAATACTCTCTGTATTTAGAGGATTCTCTTGTGAGTAGAAAGACAAATGCAGAACTGAATAAATAACCCAGGTCTCCTGCTGAAATTGATTTTTATCGCCAGAAGCAAATACAGAATCACAAAAAACCGCACCCAACAACGGAATCACAACAACTGGGATGATTAGTACAATCCACACTGATTTTCAGAGTTCTGCAGTTAGTGAAAGACTCCATGTTTTTCATCCCAAACATTTTCTTAGTTATAAAACTTGTAAAAAATTAGTTGAAATAGAAGTGGCACTTTTTGTATTTTGATTTTCAATACAAACAACAAAAAATACCTAAAGAAAGATACTTACACAGAAAGATGATATGCAAATACGCTATTTAATCTCTCAAAACCTCTCAATATATTTTAAGTTACAGCCTGTTTTCTCAGAAGCTGTAATGAAACAAACTTTCCTAGAACTCAGAGTGAAAAGATAATTAGGGGTTTATTAGTAGAAAAGTTATTGTTACTTTGGAGCAAGAAACATTAAGTTGAAAGTGAAAACAAATCCCCTCCTCATCAGCAAACTACTACTGAGACAAGGACTAGCTTTTTTTCTTATTAATGAAAAACTGCATTTTCATAGAACCCTTACTGCCAAAGCTCAGACTGAATGAAGTTCTGTCAAAAAGTTACATTCTATGTGTTAACATTCTGTTTCATTTTGTCACATTACATTATTTTATAAAACAAGTCAAATATTAAATTCACTTAAACCTGATATTATTTGGGTTTATTTCAGTTAAAAGCAAACTACCACTTTTTTGAAAGGTTTTTAGTACCTCACTCTTCTGAGGATCATGCTCCGGGGAGGCGTCCCTCTGGACAGGCTGTACAGACGCCGTGCTGGCAGCAGTAGTGGAGCTTTTTGGTGAATGGAAGGCATTGATAAGGTGACTTAGAGGAACAGTAGCCTGGGAAAAAAAAAATACATAAAAACCAGGTAATGATTTAAGCTTGTTTAAGCTACTTAAACATACCTCCATTCCAAACCCTGACTTATAATTGCATATCTTGTACACTGCCTTTTAACTGAGGACTTCATAACAAACCACATGAACTTAGCTTCAACACCACAGGGTTAACTGATATCTATTTAAAGAAAAAAGAAAGTTGAAGTATGCATAACACATTAGAAGCTCACAAAGCCTCGGGGGGTGGGTAGGCTACATTTCCTGCTTTTCACACAGAAGCATCGTTTAAAGAAAATAGTCACCAGATTTGCAAATACAGAAGTAGGTAGATCATCATCAGATCATCATACAGAAGATCATCAACACAGGACATGCAGAGACTGCCCTCAATTTGCACTTAAGACAATGTTTAATTACAAAAAAATAACAGACAACTTTTATACATTGTTTTCAGCTAAAACAGCAGAGGAAAAAATTGCTACTACACTTAACACTTCCTTCAGAATATTTTTTTTCCCTTTTTTTTAATGTATGACTTATTTTCTGTGTTAGATATGTGCTGTTGCAACCAGATTACAGAACAGTAAGAACTGTTGCTGTCTTCAGACAAATACTACAAACTTAACAATCACTTCATGCAAATAAAATATAAAACTGTGCAAAACTGAATGTTTTTCCTCTGTAGTCATAAGCCCCCCATCACAATCAATCAACTTACATTCCAAATAGGTGGTTTTCCCCACATAGCAACACAAGACAAAAAATGAAACACAAGTAATATGGGGAGAAAAAGATGAAAAACAATAACAAGCGACTTCGACACTGAAAAGCGTACAAGCTGACACCATCTCTTGAAATCTTAAAAACCTGCTTATGGTTGCTCTCATTCATGAACTTTCTCTTCTTTGGAAGAAGCATTCACTTAAAATAATCCTGAGCCTGTCTTGGGGTTTGACAAGGCAAATCTAAGATCACCAGTCTGATAAGACTTCCCAACACAGCCACAGAAGAGAAGTAATGTTCTTTAAACAACATAAACAGAGAAAGAATGGTAGATGTGGTACTTCATCTATTTAGTGGTAGGCCTGAATTTCAGACTTTAGTATGAAATATTATATATAACATAGTAAATTCTAGGTTATCACTGGACAGTTATCCACGAAATAGATCTCATCAAGCTGTTTTCCCCTGGAACCAACCTGAACAGAAAACTCAGTAGCTGCTTTTGAACAGCACTGAATCATCAGGACTTATCAACACCTTACTAATTCAGAAATCACCATTCTTAAGTATTACTGACTCTTGCATTATTTTCCAAACAATACCATTTTCATATGTAAAGTAATGCTTTTAGAACTTGAAACAGATATACTTTTTCCTGCATTATACAAAGTATTCACAAAAGTTTCCTTTATGTTTTCTTCCTTGCGATTCCACTTCAGCAACATACCTAAGTATCAAACTAACCTAAGCAAAGCATATATGCATTATCACAACCAAATCAGCAGTTCAGCAGCACTTAAGTCAGCTCAGTTACACCACCTTATGAATCAGTACAGAAGCCCGGGCACACCACGTATCATGGCTCCTCCTCTATCACATAACTATGTCTATTGTGAATATATGGCACAAATAATTCCTAAACTTCCAAAATGCCTCAGTCACACATCACTAGAGCAGAGAGCTGGGGTACAACTCTTGCTGCTGGAACAATACCTGACTAAGCCTCTGCCTGTGAACATCCTTCTGCAAGACTTCCACCTCTGTGTTGACTAGACAGAGGATCAAGAGAGATAATGCTGTGAGACATAAAAACTGCCCCCACATTAACTGCCCAAAGTTATAATTAAACTCTGTGAGTTTGTGGTAAAACCATAAAGCCTCCATAAAGAGGTCAAAGCCAGCATTCCAACCCACTAACCAAGCCCTCCTCCCTCACTTCCCACTATGAAAAGGTGGGATGACATGTTCCTAAAAATATCACAAGTTCTGTCATTTCACTATACTAACGAAAGCAATTAACACATTTTTCACATCTAGAAAGAACAATCGAGTCCTACTGTGGGATAAAACATGCTAATCCCCCTAACACAAAACATGAAAATAAAACCACTGGTTCGCATCAAAGTCCATAAAACCCACTAGTCCCATCCTACTCACCACCTATTATTAGATGCCTTCCTGATTGCATCCAGACTGCTCCAGATAACAAATAATTGACGGACTTTCCCTCCACTAACCCTCAGAATTCTAAGCTATTTCTTTTCGGTTTTCACAACCACCCGTGACAATTAACAGCACAGTTTAACTTTAGGTGCAATAACACCACCCTGCCTCCTTGCTTCTACTTTAAAAACAGATACTAAAAAGCACCATCTCCAGGTTAACTTTTTCATTTCGGATTTCACAAGCTTTTATTGTACCTTCCCCTCCGTTCAGGTGCGTGTTCCCCAGACAGGACCCCAGGCCGCTGCAGCCCCGACCCGCTCCTCTCCCCTGGGACACCC
>VXBO01007018.1:25657-37353 GCA_013400135.1 Rhinoptilus africanus
GAAACCACCCCCCGGGGCGGGGCGGGCAGGGACGAGGGGCGCCTCAAAACCGCTACCTCGGTGCCGGGGGTCTCCTGGAAGGAATTCCTGGAGGGAAGAGGGGTGTGGGAGTGGGAAACGGGGTGACCACACCGTGCCCAGAGCGAGAGGTGCCCACTGACGCGCCGTGCAGCGGAGCCGCCCGCCCCGCCGGGGGGCCGCGGGCAGCAGGATCCCCATCAGCGTAGGCACGGCACCTGCGACAAACTGCGGGAATAGCACCAGGAATCGGACATGGACCTGCTGGAGCGGGGCCAGAGGAGGCCACGGACATGGTGAGGGGGCTGGAGCCCCTCTGCTGTGGGGACAGGCTGAGAGAGCTGGGGGTGCTCAGCCTGGAGAAAAGGCTCCGGGGAGACCTCACAGCGGCCTTCAGTACCTGGAGGGGGCCCACAGGCGAGGTGGGGAGGGGCTGTTTGTCAGGGAGTGTAGTGGTAGGACAAGAAGTAACAGTTTTAAACTGAAAGAGTGTAGATTTAGACTAGATATTAGGAAGAAATTTTTCACTCTGAGGGGCAGTGAGATACTGGAACAGGTTGCCCAGAGAAACTGTGGATGCCCCATCCTTGGAAGTGTTCAAGGCCAGGCTGGATGGGGCTTTGAGCAGCCTGGTCCATGGGAGGTGTCCCTGCCCAGGGCAGGGGGGAGGAACTGGATGATCTTTAAGGTCCCTTCCAACCCAAACCATTCTATGATTCTATGAATGTGTGTCATTTAGGCCACATCCCTTACAATCACTTCTCATGGTGCCTTCCTGAAGCACTGAAAATATTTTGCAGGGATTTAGAGTGTACTGCATGTGGAAAGAAACTTTTACAAATGGAAATATGAATCAATAACCTAAATACTGTTATTCAGTTAAAATGTAATCTAAATGAAGACATTATGGGCACAAGCTTCTACATATGGCAGAATTGCATCTGTGATAGTCATCCCTTTCCATTCAACCCTCGTGTTATTTTTCCGTGTGGTCTCCAATTACGTTGGGGTTTTACTATAGCTTTCTTTCTTTTACCTGACCACTGTTCTTCCTTTCCTCTCTGAAGGTGCTTAGTGACATGGTTTAGTAATGGGTTTTGTCAGTGTTGATAGTTGGACTCGATGATCTGAAAGGTCCCTTCCAACCTAGATAATTCTATGTTTCTATGAAGTGCCACCCCCCACCAGCTTCCACGGATTTGGGTCAGCACAGCCACAGTGCTGCCTCCCCCAGCACTCATGATCACAGTCATGCGGCTCAGATAGCTGATTTGGCAGAAACCTCACCCAACAACAAAAAAAACAAACCCTAAAAGGTGATGAATGTTTACCTGGATCCACCCCATGAAGCGGTTTTCCACAAAGCCGTACCAGGGCTCGTTTTGCCTGGAGGGAAGGGAGGAAACGCGTAGGCCCTCTCTTGGCTGGGCTCAGGCTGCGGTGGAACACAGGCTGCCCCACGGTGGAGTTTCACAGCTGGCATAACCTGATGTCAGGGTGTGATGCCACCAGCAGGAGCCACATCTCCGGCTCTCAGCTGAAATCACCGCTGCCGAGACACAGCTAAACTAATGCCGCAGAGTTAAATCGCAAATACAGCCAGTGATAAATGGAATTTAATAACATTATTGAAAGCTAATTTAAACCATTGTTTCCTACATTTGCTCATTAAAACGCGTCTATTGCTGGGATCTGTGGGACAGCAGCACTCCTTCACAAGCACAGCAAGGCCTCCCTGTGCAGGATCCAGTGATAAGTGATGTATCTTACAGCAAAACAAGGGCCTGGTGAGACTAATCCACTGTGTTACTAGAGACCCATAGTTCTACGCTGACCCCTGTAGAGCTAGCTCTTTGCCGATGTAGAGACTGCAACAGAACAATTAATAGTGATAACAAATTATGAACAGCAATGTATATGTGAAAGCGGCATAAAAGCAGCAAGGCAAGGGTTAAAAGGAGGACCAAAGAGCACAACTGGGAGCAGTAAAACTGGTAAACACAGGGGACAGTGCTGTGTAAACTCAGAGCAGGCAGCCTGCGCTCTGATAAGGCTGTCACCTGGGATTTGTCAGAAGGTCTGCAATCTGGGAACAGGGTGGTGGCAACAAGGTCGTAGTACGCTGTAAATGCCATCCCTCTCCCTGCTGTCACATGGAGATAATCCAAAATAAGGAAACAGAGAAACCAGGGAGCCACCCTGCCCAGGATTCACGGAGGCTGAAGTAATCAAGGATTGGAGGGAAGCAACAGATCACATTATTCTAACTCCTGATCATAAAAGACCTGCCCAGAAAGCAATCTGTCATCGCCAATCCCAAGGACACCAAGACAGTACGGACCGCAGAGGCAGTGTACTCCTGCACACAAGCCATCCTGGCTATGCCATGTGGACACACAACTCTTGGGAGCCTGTGAGTATGCCAAATGTGAGAATATGTGAGTGAAGCACATGAGAAAATGAGTATGTGGGACCAAAATCAGTTGTTTCTTTCTAAATAAATATTACCTTCCAGTTTCTTAATTTCTCACACCGAGTTCTGTTGAATTCCTATGCCTTCAAGCATCCCATGGAAATGAGGACAGTCTACCTGCTCATAGCAAGTAACAACATACTGCCCAATTAAGAGACCTAGATGACAACTTGAGTAGTTATTAGTCAGATCAAAGCATTGAGAGTTTGTCATAATTAATGCTCTAAAAAAAACAACAAAACCCACCATAGACTGAATGCTGTAAGGGTTCTTTTAATTGCTATATACAATAAAGAGAATGAGGACATTTTTAAGGAGTCTGGTGAAGCCAAGAAGGCTGCAGTGAGGCAACGTGGTTTAGCCGGAGATAGCGACAGGAGCCGATCAGGAACACTGGCACTAGAGCAACGCTCGCAGACCTCGGCGGTCGCTTCCCCACCAACTTCATTCGGATGGTGCCAATAATACACTTTTAACTCCCGCTGGCTGTGAGCAAAGCGGTGCGCACCGCTCACCGCACACCGCCGGGGTGAGACCGCAGGGCGGGCACCACCACTACGGACACCCGCCGCCACACAGAGGCCTGCGAGGCGACGGCGCCCCCACGGGCGGCAGTGGCCCTCCAGAGCGGGCCCAGGAAGCGCCACCGCGCTGCTGGGGAGGGGGCGAGGCNGGGGCGGCGGGGCTGCGGCGCGACATGGGGACGGTGGAGGGCGAGGGGGGCGCCGCCGCGCCTGCCGGCCCCCGGCGCATCGAGGTTCCCCGGCCCCCCTCCATCGAGGAGTTCACCATCGTGAAGCCCATCAGCCGCGGCGCCTTCGGGAAGGTATACCTGGGCCGCAAGGCCGGCCGGCTCTACGCCGTGAAGGTGAGGGGCCGCGCGGGGGGAGGGCCGCGGCCCTCGGGGCCTCCTCCCTGCCGGGGGTCGCGGCGCTGCCGCCCTCTGCTTTGCTTTAACCCCGTGTGGGAAGGGGAGGTGGCCCGCGGGTTGCGTCTGGGGCTCCGGGGGGCGGCCGCCCTCCTGTCAGGAGCCTGTTGTCCGCCTGGCTGTGTTCAGCTTCCCCCTCGCGTTCCTGTTCGCCTGGAGGCCTCGGTGAGGAGGCATCGGATAGCGACAGCTGCTTTTATAAGTTCCGTAAATGTTGAGGAAACTCTGCCAAAAGCCTTCCAAAGCGTCCGTGCGCAATTTGCCTCAAGTAAATACTTGTTATAATTGAATACCTTCAGCTGTCAAGCCGCTGGGAGGGCCTTCTCGCTTTTCTGCGTGAGTGAATAGCCTGCCTCTGAGCTGTATAAAGAGAGCAAACTATAAAAAGGATTTTTTTCGAGTATACTTTTAAAAAAAGAAAAGCTGCACTTCCTATGTTGGTACACAAAGACGAAAAACTAGGCTTGTCAGTCGTAAAAACTTTACTGATGGTTTGTGCAAGCTTGACTTTGCAATTAAAAGGATTATAATCAGCTGCATAGTACACAAAGAAAATGAAATGTAAAAACAGTCACGCAACATAGATGTTGCTGTTCAGAGCTATATGCATCTGCTTACACGGTTTTATTATAAGCATTTTGAGGTGAAAGCTTTTGTGTAAACCCTTTATCGCTATTGCAGTGAAGTTTACGGATTGTTCACAGCTGTAACATTTTAAATGTGCAAAATATTTTTGCAGTTAAGGTCGTTATTAAAAGTGTTCTAAACATTCTGTGTATGTCTTGGAATTTTTTTTGTGTCAACTTTGATAATAGTAATGGATACTAATTTTTTACAGTTTAGGTGCCACATATAAAGTGGTTCGTTTGCGTTACTTTAGTATCTTGCACAAGCTTATTGAAAGTATTATAACCTAAAAGCTTTTGTGTAAATCCTTTATCCCCATTGTAGTGAGACTTATGGATTCTACTGAACTTAACATTTTTACAGTTAAGGTTGATAATTACATAGAAGGTACCAAATTACACTTCATCTGTCTTGCTGTTTTTATATATGTTATCAAATTCTGTCATTGAGTGGTGGTGGTAGCTGTAGACTCAACTTTTTGCCATTGTGTTGTGTAAAGAATGGATGAATTAAACTTGGTTTGATATCACTGTACACACTGGACAAAAAGGTATTGAAGGTGGGCAAACTTCCAATGCGTATTCAATGCTTATCTAAATGCCTGTCATCAGTGCTACTATACATCTTCTGTTTAAGGTTAATATTGAGTGGGCCTCAAGAGTAATTCCATACAGGAGCTAGAGCCTAATTCACAGATAAGCTTGTTATTTCTTCTTGTGAGTTGCATGCCTTTGAGGTTGTTCCCAAGGAAACCAATATTTGTCATGTGACTTGATTGTAAATCCTAAATTTAGCAAAAATTCACTTACTTTCTTTGCAGAGTTAAGAATTAGAGGCTGGAATACTTGCAGTCTTGCACCTGAGGATACCAAGATGGGATGGCTTACTGCTGTACTCTGTTTTCAATCCTCAGGCCATATATCTCAGCCTCCAAAGAGACAGAAAGACTTGCTCAGCAAGTGGCTATCTAAGCATTGAACACTCTTTCTTGCTTCTGAATTGTGTATGTGGATAAGAGGATTAACTCAGGGCAGCTTAATTTTAGATACAGCCTAAATACTCATTTTCCAGTTTGTGCAATTGCAGTGAATATTGCTAGTGTGATTTCCATTCAGGACTGAATTAGGAGGAGAGCAATAAAAAGGTTCTCTAATAATCTGTGGTTTAAAATTCTGTGTGTGTATGAAGTTACAACTCTGTTTTATATGTATATATGTATGTAAGTTTCTTGAATAGAGATTAATGAATTGACTAAAGAACTATGGATTGAGCCAAGAAAATAATGTTTATCTACTTGATTTTGTTTTTTCAGGTGATGAAAAAAGCAGACATGATCAACAAAAATATGGTTCACCAGGTCCAGGCAGAGAGGGATGCGTTGGCTCTCAGTAAAAGTCCTTTCATTGTGCACTTATACTATTCGCTTCAGTCAGCTAACAACATCTATTTAGTGAGTAAATAAATGTCTGTGGTGTTTTATGATAGTGTTGAAAATGGAGAGCAGAACTATATTTGTGTCTGAAAACATATTTTTATGGTAGTGAGTGGGTATTTCGTAGTCACTTTTACTTTCTTCTTTCTCAGAATGGTTGAACAAGTGAAATGGTTGAACTCTTTCCCTGGTACCTCTGAAATCTTTTGTGTTCTCTTTTATTACAGGAGAATCTTTTATAAGATCTATTCTGTTTTAGAAATATGTAGAAATTTTAGGGAAAACAAAACAAGAAACCATTCTGTTCAAGCATAATCCAAACACCCTGTGGCTCACTTAAATCTGTTTTACTCGTTACCTGTGCTCAAAATTCATTATGGTAGTTGGCCTAGATGACAAGGATAACTGAGCAGCAAAACGAAGTGCTAGTCCATGTGGAGTATAGTAAGACTTGAATGTGGTTTTATATACTGCCTCCACATAGAAGTAAAATGGATTAAGACTGTCTACAAAGGGGCTAGTGTAATTTGTCTGGTTTGCTGTAAGCACACACAGTGAACAGCTTGATTAAATTCTGAGGGGAGATTGCTGTGCACTTCTAGAATCCATTTTGTGTGTAAATGAACGCTTCTTTTCCTGGAATCTAACTGCGGTTTGCAGTAGAGGAGTTCAGGATGAAGGATTTGTAGAGGAGATGCTAGTCATATGTATGGAATAGTATTGTATATTGGAATCTAAGTACTAGTGAGATTTTTTGACCAAAACCCCTTAATTTCATTTTTGTCACGGAAGAGCGAGTTTCTGAAACTCTGCTGACTTTTCATTTTTTTCTTGAATATGACATGGGCCATGATAATGTGTGGGTTTGCATGATTTTTTTGGAATGTATGCATTTGTTTTAAACGCTCTTTCTCATGTCTTAAGTGCATAGTAACTCTCACCGTATACATTTCTGGAAACTTGCACTCATTTCACAAGGTTCAGGTGTGAATTTAATATCGTGTATAAACACTTGCAAAATAAAATCATTGAGATACCACTTCTGTACTAATCAAAATGCCAGTGGTCTTTGGTTTCAGGCCTTGAATTTCATTGAAATGCTTTGCAATTTATATTCTATAATATAGAAATCTTTCAGAAGTTAATTTAAAAAGCTGAATACAGTAGTTATTTGAGAGCTGATGATAGAAAGTAGGCTAGGCAAGTAAATGGTCTATTAAAATAAAATGTTTCATGTCCTGTGTCATCTGAAGCTTTAATAATTTCATCCAAGTGAAGAGTATTGTGTGGGAAATGAAGTTCACACAAGGAAGCTTCTATTGGCTCCCACTCCTGGAAATGATAGTTTCCTGGGAGTGAAAACTATTTTATATTTTATTTGTAAATTTGGAATGTGTTTTAAAATGTTAAATTTAAAACACTTGAATGGCAGGTGATGGAGTACCTTATTGGTGGAGATGTCAAATCTCTTCTTCATATTTATGGATATTTTGATGAAGAAATGGCTGTTAAATACATTTCTGAAGCAGCGTTGGCTCTTGACTACCTTCATAGACATGGGATAATCCACAGGTAAAACCTGCTTTTTTTTTCTTACAAATAAGTATTTGGTAGTTCAAGTTTTTAATTTTTCATTCAAACATATAACTAGTTATGTCATAGTAACAGCTACTGGACGCTCTTTTTGCATGCATACACTGCAGCAATGTCATGAAGCAACACCTAAAATAGAATCTGTCCATATATATTAAACGGACAAATAGACACTGCTTTCCCCTGCCTGCTCTTACCCTGTACAGTGGTGTATTAGCAGCTCTGCTGTTTTCTATGTGCCGTCTGTGGCTTTTAAATAATGACTGTTAGTTTGTGAACTCTCTGGATGCTGCAAGCCTGTAACTATAGGACAAAGGGACATTGACTAGTCTAATACTCCCCCTGTTGTGGGAGTTCTTTGCTGGATTCAGTAGTGCTATAGGGAACAAACAAGCTTGTCATGTGTACTGTCATGAGTAGGAGCTACGTGTTAGCAAATGTGATGGTAGTGCTTATCAAGAGCACTTGTTAAACCTGCTGAAACACAACACATGCAATCCTTGTGACATGCATGGTGGTTTTACAAGGCCCGAGACGTTTTATAATATGAGATACGTTTAACTGTTTTGGTGTATTCCTCCAATTGGAATCTTCTGCTGACTAAGAGGTGTTTCTCAGTAACAGCTATAATCAGTGTTTTGTATTGAATGTTTCTGGATGGGTAACTTAATATTCCTCAGTTGTCTTTTTGCTGACTTCAACTGTATTTATGTCTTCAGGGATCTGAAGCCTGACAACATGCTCATTTCTAATCAGGGCCATATAAAGTTGACAGACTTTGGGCTTTCCCGAGTTACTCTGAACAGAGGTAAGAGTTGTCTGTATCTTTTTGGTTGTATTAGAATATATTTTTGTGTCACCTTCCCATATTCTTGAATGCTCTACATCCCTGTAGAGGGCAGCTTTCAATCAAATAAGCCCAAATGCTGCACTAATACCTGATTTCTAATAGGTAAATACTGAAATGGTACATGCTGGTAAAAGGTCTGCTCTATGCATTGCATGTCAGAAGCTAAAATATTTATTCTTTGGGACTAGGGTGTATGAAATATGATCTAGAGCCATTTCTCTTGAGGGGTAGGAATTTCAAAGTTTTCTATGAAGTCCCCTAAGAAAATTCAAGGGTGAATGAATGATTCTGTTTTTTTTTTCTTGATATACCTCTGTCTAGTTCTGTCCTTCAGTTCACGTTTCTCTGTCCTTACAGATATTAATTTCCAGTCTGAATTGTGACTCTCCAGATATTAATATGAGGGATGGTGGAGGTGGCAAGTCCCTTACAGAAGATTATAAATCAGTGCTTTAGCATGTGAACATGCTGTTTTCAAGTATCAGAAAATATAGCTGAATAGTCAAACGACCGTCTGGCACAGGCAATAGGCAGCAGGTCTTAAGGTGAATAGCCAGTTCCTGAACTGGTTTGCACCTCTGACCCCTTAGTCGTATCAGCCAAACTAATGCTGTACAGCATCAGTTTAGGTTTTCTTGAGACAGCTGCTAGTGGGTACTTTCTTTTTATGTAGTTAAAGGAACGTAGAAATACAGAACTATCTATAGAGTTTGATTCATGGTTTTAAGAGTATAGAGGAAAATCCTAAGTAGCTGTATTTTCTATAATATACTGCTTTAATTGATACGTTTCGGTGGGACAGTTTGTGTCTAGTTGAACATAATATGTAAGCTATAAGCCTTCTTACCTCTAGTCAGAAAAAGATGGCATCTAAGGTTAAAATTTCAGCTATGAAAAATGTATGTAGCTTTTTTCAAGATGTCTTTGGGAAAGAAGACAGGCTTTGAATCAAACTTACCATCTTAGCCCATAGGCTATACACTGGAATTCCTACCTAAAAATCAAAGCTGGTATCAAGTTATGAAATCTAACACTTCCAGCATAATGTGATGGAAAAGAAATTGACTCTTACAGTTTCTGTATTTATAAACTGTAATTTTATAATGGATGTACAGGAAAAAAGAGCTTGTGTTGAATAAGAATGTGTGGGTATGTCTTCACTTGGGTTTGGTAGCTTCTTTTGTATCTTTGTTTAGTATGTGACTAAATTTTTTTTTTCCCCTCCCCTTGATAAAACTTAAGTTCTATTTAACTTTAAGTTTACTTAAGCCTGTAATCTTGCTTATGCAATAGCAAAAGGAAAACCTGATCTGCTTCATATTTTTGTCTGTTTATAGAGATAAATATGATAGATATACTTACTACGCCATCAATGGCAAAGCCAAAACAAGACTACTCGCGTACTCCAGGACAACTGTTGTCCCTCATCAGTTCACTGGGTTTTGTAAGTAATTTTCACTATCTTTGAAGTATTTCATTCTTTTAATTTACTTACTATCTTAAAAGTAACAGCAGGAGTTATAGGGCTATTACTGCAGCTCTTCAGCCAGCTGGTAGAATGACTTAATTGTTTCCAGTACCTTGAAGTTATGAAGTAACCTACCTTATACTATATTTCAAATGGCTGACTATCAGTTGTGCTTCAAAAAACTTGGTAAATGGGCATGGCTAAGCTCCAATGCAAATGTGATAAAGAATATGTGAAGTCATGCTCTCTGTCCTGGATGTTCTGTTCAGGATCTACTAACTTTTAACTATGCTTCTTCCTGCTTGGTAGTATACTCCTGTTGGAATGAAGATGCCAGAGCGCAATTCAAGTCAATCATCTGACAGTCTGCAGGGAGTGGCTTCTCCCTTACCTATGGTCCAAAAGGAAAATACCCCTCTTTCAAGTAAATTATTCAAAACACGTGAGTATATCAAGCCTTGTACTGACTAATACTCTGGCTGTAAGCTTGTGGTCTTTTAATTTTTATCTGAGTAGCTTGGACCCGCTCAATAGAAGGTATGCTTCCATCAGTGTCTTGCTGTGTACTGTCCCTCCAGTACTTAAGGTCTGACACTTTTTCACCTACACTACTTAGGTCATTTTTTTTTTTTTAAATGTGCAGCCACTGAATTCAAGATGACCCTTTAAGATTTTACAGAAATAGTGTCAGTTCTTGGCGTACTTTCACTGAAAATGATCTAATATAGCAACCTGTACTTTTGTTTACATTGTCTTATCTTGCTTTCTTATTTCTAACCTGGAATGAGAAAGACGGTTACTGTGGTGCTAATGTTCATATTGCTTTTAAATTCTTGTCAAGTCCCACTTCAAAAAAAAGAGTGAATTGACTATACAGGAAAGATAACAAGAAAAATTATGATGTCACACATAGCTTTCCATAACTTTCTTCAGTGTGAAAGCTTGGCATAGTGTGAAGCTGGTTAATATATATTACCTATATGTATCAACATTTGATTATTTTATTTTTGTTTCGCCTCAAGATCTTGATACTTCTCAATTAACTCCTGTGATGCCAGCGAGAAGTTTAACTCCTACTCTACTTCAGTCAAGAAAAAGGTTTGGTACCTCCAGTGTCAGTAGTCAGTCGCACACATACTTGTCCAGTGTGGAATCAGAATGCTGCAGCAGCCCCAGGTGGGAGAAAGATGTAGAGGTCAGGACTGTTTCATTTTACCACTGTAAACCAAAATTGACTTGTATATGCACTGTTTTAGATCTGCTACTTACTTCCCTCAGTTATTTCATGTGTGGAGATGTCTTCCTACAGGAGAAGGAACAGGAGTTGTAATCCTTGCTGAATAGGAGTTTTGGATCAAACTAGTATTACTTTTTTCTTCAAACACATAGTAGTCCTGTGCAACATAGCAGAAAAAGCAAATGCCATGTAGCCTGCAGCAAAGACGTGAAAGAAGGCCTGTACTGAACAACTGGCTTAGCCCTGGCTTAGCCCTGTTCTTCACAAGATGGGAATGCTGGGAGCACTGGAGCTTTGAAAGCTGACCTTGTCCCTATAGTTTTATTAGCTTAGCATGCAGACAAAGAAATTTCTTTAAAAGGCAGAACTTCGGGAAAAATAATAAAATACATTTCAAACTTCTACTAGCTATTAAAAACTGCAAATATTTAAGGTTTATATTACTGAAGGTATTTGTATCAACTAACCTAACACCAGTAATTATAGCTGATACAAAATACTTTCTCGTGTTTTAAACTGTTAATGAAATTCTGTACAAATACAAACCTAAAAGAAAATGCTGGTGTGCTATTTAGTCCCTTGCTGCGATTCCTATTTAATCTCGCACAGAATCGCAGAATCATAGGGTTGGAAGGGACCTCTGGAGATCATCTAGTCCAACCCCCCTGCCAGAGCAGGCCCACCTTAGAGCAGGTTGCACAGGAACGCGTCCAGGCGGGTTTTGAATGTCTCCAGAGACGGAGACTCCACCACCTCCCTGGGCAGCCTGTTCCAGTGCTCTGCCACCCGTTAACGTAAAAAAGTTCCTCCTCATGTTTAGGTGGAACTTCCTGTGCTTAAGTTTGTGCCCGTTACCTCTTGTCCTGTCCCTGGGCACCACTGAAAAGAGCCTGGCCCCATCCTCCTGACACCCACCCTTTAAGTATTTATAAGTGTTGATAAGGTCCCCCCTCAGACGCCTCTTTTCCAGACTAAATAGAACCAATTCCTGCAGTCTTTCTTCATAAGAGAGGTGTTCCAGTCCCCTAATCATCTTTGTAGCCCTATGCTGCACCCTCTTCAGCAGTTCC
>VXBO01007018.1:37481-82110 GCA_013400135.1 Rhinoptilus africanus
ACCTGCTGGCCACACTCTTCTTGATGCACCCCAGGATGCCATTGGCCTTCTTGGCCACATGGGCACATTGCTGGCTCATGTTCATCTTGTTGTCCACCAGGACTCCCAAGTTCCTTTTCCCCGGAGCTGCTCTCCAGCAGGTCAGCCCCCAACCTGTCCTGGTGCAGGGGGTTATTCCTCCCCAGGTGCAGCACCCTACACTTGCCCATATTGATTTTCATAAGGTTCTCCTCTGCCCAACTCTCCAGCCTGTCCAGGACTCTCTGGATGGCGGCACAGCCTTCTGGGGTGTCAGCCACCCCTCCCAGCTTTGTATCATCAGCAAACTTGCTGAGGGTGCACTCTATCCCCTCATCCAGGTCGTTGATGAATATATTGAAGAGGACTGGGCCCAGTACTGACCCCTGGGGAATACCACTTGTCACTGACCTCCAAAACAAACGCTTCTGTTTAAAATAATTTATAATTCTTTATGTGTTCATTTCCCAATGTCTTGTTTTTAGTCATGTGTTACCAAAATAGTAGTAATATCAGATACTCCTTTTGGCATCCCTGAAGTATAATATGCCACAGAGTTCTATAATGGGGTTCTTTGGTTTGGGATTTCTTGGAAACTGAGAACTTCTATAGCTTAACTTCTTAACAAAATCATAAATACAACTTTAATTGCTATACTTCTTCATCCTTAAGCATTTAAAAAATATTGCGTTATCTGTTGTATTCTATCAAGCTTATTTTATGTTCTTAAAGTCAAATCAAATTATCCCTAATTTAGTTTTATCTAGTGTGTTATGTCAGGTTTGTCACTACTGGTGGTTATAAAAATTAAGTGATGCTTGCCAATTTGCCATTTTATATGGAAGTGGAAACAAGGTATTTTGAAGGACATGTTTCTATACAGCTGTAATCCTACTTTTCTTGATACTCAAATCTTAATGTGCTCATTTTCAGCAAAGTGAAGATGAACTGTGCTCTACAGTAGTCAAACCAAATAACAGTGGGTCAGCTCTCCTTTCGAATGTAGAATTGCTGAATAGCAAAGGTATTGAAGTTTTGAAGAAAAAAGAACTGGAGTCTGCCATTTCTCCCATCAGCAGCAATGATTCTGTCAGTAGGCAGAAGTTGGGAAGTGAACATCCTGATATAACAGATACTCCTGTGACCACACCGGATGTGAAAGGCCTAGTCAGAAAATGTCTTTTGGGAAATAAGATTTGTGAAGAGAAACTCTTGGTAAATAAAAGAGAGACAGTTAATGAAACAGCAGAGACTTCCAATCAACAGTCACCTTCAAGGCAGAATGAGCCTCTCAAGCCTATCAAAGAAGAGGAAATTTTTGAAAAGCCAGGTGTAAAAAGAAGCTTTGAATTAGTTGATACCAGTCCCTGTCAGGAACTTAACTATGTTAAAAAAAGCAATGCTGAGTATAAACGTGGCTGTCAGATCTCAGAATTTCCAGCAAACAAAAGGACAGGTTTGACAACAGAAATTGAATCCCTAATGCTTTTTGATGATGGATGCCTACGTGACACCTGCAAAAGCAAGGAAGAAGTTGAGAGTTTTATTGGTAACCAGCAAACAGTAGAAAAATCACTTACTCCAGTTATAACCAAAAATCTTATGTGTGATCTGGATGCAGACTATGAAAAGGCTGATAAAAAGGAGTATATGAACTCAAGTTTTCTAGGCCCTGATGATGAAAAACCTTTAGGAATCCTCAGTGCAGATTCTGACTTATCACTTCCAGAAGTGTCTGTTGCAGAAAGCCATTTAGAAAAGCAGCTTTCAGAATTGGACAAAAGTGTTAAAGACCTCTCCTTTGAAGAGCCAAAACCAGAAGGCATACTAACATCACCAGAGTCCCGAGATGCCTCACAAAATGGAGGGGAAGCACATACTGTCCAGGACTGCAAGCCATTACATCATGAGAAGGATAATGACCAAAAGCACATGAAAGAAACTTACCCTGACACAGTTTCTTCTCCTTCAGAAAAGATGATGGAAGCGCTGAATATCTTTAAAAAAAATGCTGTTGTTTTTCGAAGTTATAATAGTCCAATTAATATATCCAATACATCTGAGCCATGTAGCATGGCTTCCTTAGATATAAAGGATCTTTCACCTGCTTGTAGTGGCTCTTACCCAACAGCTATTACTCCATTACAGAAAGGAAGACCTTATAGAGGCTATCAGGTACGTAAGGACACACGTAGAAACTCTGTGCATGCATTAGACATTAGTGATCTGAAATGATTTCAGTTGTTAATGTAAGAAAAATTAAAGTAGTTAGAGGTAATCTGTCAAAATGACCTTTGCTGACAGGCTTTCAATTATTGCACTTGTGTGGCCAAAATTGTAATTTCTGTAAGAGCTTAGCAATAACTGTATGTCCACTGGTTTGCCTCTGGCTCAACATGCGTTGCTTGTCACCTCTCTGAAATTCTTAGCTCTTACAGTGAACTAGTAAAGAAAGGCTGTGCTGTTTAGTCTCATCCTCCTTTTAGTGCAGGAAATGTATAATTAATCCCAGGAAGTACCACACTGATGGGAAGTCTTTGATTACATTTTAAACTTTTTTTTTATCCCACATTCTTCCCAAGACAGTCTGCAAATGCTATTCAGCTGCGAGTAGCTGCTGTTGTGCCCATTATTTTCCTTTTTTTATCCTGGTGAAAGTGATGGTGTAATGTGTATTTTCAAGTGCCAATTACAAGCCTATTACAGAGACCGATGTAAATAGTAATAGTTGCTTGTGGGTTATGAAGTTTTTGCTTTGACCTTTCTAAAATTCTGATAGTAAGTAAAAATCTTATTGTCCTGAAGTAAATCAGAACTCTGATGTGGGAAAAGTGAAAGTATACTTCTCAATGAGTGTATCCTGTTTTGTTTTGGCATAGCTTTACAAGACCTTCATCCAGCTACTTAGGATCTAGTTGTAGGATTTAAAGCTTTCTGGCAGAGCTGGCAGTGTGGTGTTGAATGATTTAGTATACCAAAAGGTGACATATAAAAATGTAATTTTTTGGGAAACCCTTTTTTTCAGATATCTTTGGCTGAACTGCTAGCTTTTGTTTCATCTGCGTAAAATCTTAACTGACTACGAAACAGCTTGCAATCAGCTGAAATGGAGTCAGAGTAGTATGCACTTCATCTCCTGAGAAATAAAGTACTGATGGTGTTATATGGTTTTGTAACTTGGATTTGAACAGGAGGATACCTTTTTCATATACTCTTGTGATTCTCTTTAAACTCACATGATTACAACCTGATTACCTGTTCTCTATATTAATAGTGTATTCTCTAGCCTTTATGGCACAGTGATAACAAATTGATCTCTGCTGCACTGAACACGAAGTTGGAAACAAACTTATACAAGATGTATGGGAATTAAGGGCATATTGAAAAATGAAGAACGAGAGTCTCTCCAAGATAATGTAGTAGTATCTACAGGTCATAACAGAAAATCTTCCATTGCTGTCAGCTATGAGAATTTATTGATCTCTTTGCAAGCCCGCATATTGTATCTTCAAATGATGTCCCAAATTACTTTCAGAAGGTTTGTGTAGCTGCAAACAGTCACTAAGTCAAACTTGAGCAGGACTTTATCTGCAAGCATTATGCAACCCATAGGATACAGGCTAAACAATGGGCTCATTTAATATATTTTTAATACATCTGATATGCAATATATGAGAAAAATGAAGATTCTCCTTTTTAATTTACAGGTATTTGACATACACGCGTTTTCATTCGCTAATATTAAGAACTAACTGCTAAAATGGAAGGCTATTTTGACACGATGTAGTAGGTTATGTTCACATTTGAATTTGAAAGAGGAGTTTAACATTGGTTGGGCTGGGTTTTTTTGGAGATACTACTTGTGGATTTGACACTGGAAGAAGAACTTAGGGAAAAGGGTTTTAAAGAGTAGACATAGATTAACTTTATATTGAGATAAAGAAATGGAAGTACATTTCACACATAATTTTTCAGGAATGTGCATTGTGACACTTTCTTGACTTGAACCTAAATATCAACTGTTACACCCATTGCTAAAATGGGAGATGGGAATTTCTCTGTGAGTTTTGTTTGACATCTGAAATCCTTGTTGCATCTTTTAAGACACCTCATCAGGGAGATGCTGGCACACCATATAGGACTCCAAAGAGCGTAAGAAGAGGAGCTGCCCCAGTAGAAGGTGAACGCATCTTAGGAACCCCAGACTACCTGGCACCTGAGCTGCTTTTGACAAAGCCTCATGGTAAGACAAACCAACCATGGTTGAAAGGTGACATATTTGCACTTCTAAAAGGTTCTAGAGCTCTAGACCCTTTAAAGTAATAAAATAGTGAATTCTTTAAAAATACCTGGTGCTTAGCTTTTGCCAGCATGGATGGCTGTGGTTGCTTCAGCTGCTCCTTCTGTTTACTTTTTCTTTCCTGATGACCAGAGGTTTTGACTGTCTCAAGTAGTCTTCCCTGCTGCTAATCTAATGCTTTGGAAGCTGTACTTAGGCAGTCTGAGGCTTGTGTGTGCCTTAGGAATCATAATTTGGTCATCCTGACTGTCCTTAAAGATTCTTGGGGGGGGAAGGGGGTAAGCAATGACACAGACACACAATTTAGTGAAATTTAGTATGAAAGGATTAAGCCTCCATTTATTCTTGGAATGTGTTCCATGTTTATTGATATCGGTGTTACGTGCATTCAGACAAGTTCATGAAGCTGCATTAAAATCAGTTATTGAGTTCACTGACCTTATGAACCACTTAAGATTTCTGTCAGGATCTTCCACATAAGCGGGCAGTAGTAGCCATCAAATATTTATTAATTTTTTTTTTGCACAACTTTGAAGTGTATAAGTTTCTTTGGCTCAAATCCTGAGTGCCAATGAGATCAACAAAAAGTCTGAAATATTTTCCTGCTAACTTGCAAGAACCAGTAACAAATAAGCGCAATGTATCCCTGATACATTTGTTCTATTTTATTTCCAACTTAATTGAGAAATAGTGGTTACTAATCTGTGGCACAGTAAAATTCTGCTGTGTGCAGCCAATATACGTAAACTAAAAGTGCATAAAGAGATTTAACAAGTTAACTGTGATAACTAAAATTACTAAACATACGTAGCTGTTGTTTTGCATTTCCATTTGGGAATCCTGGTTAACTGTCAGACATTAAAACTGGATAATAGTTTGGAAATATAATCAATGCTACTTAGACAATGTGATACTAGGTTGCGAGGTGACTTCATGCAATTATTGAGTATTTTCAGGACTTCAGTGATAACTTGCAAAGAGTCTGGGTTTTATTTCCCCTCAAGAAATAGTTCTGTTGTTGACTTGCTTGTAAATGTTGTTGTAATCCTAAACTCTAATCATGTTACGAAACTATTTGTGTTTCTGAGATTTAACATTGCCATCTTTCTTTATTGTTGAGTTACTACCTTAAAAAAAAAAATCTGCGTTCCTGTGCCTTCAGAGAAACATACTTATTATTTTATGTTTATATTTGTTAGGGGTTTTTTGCAATAATTATAATGTTCTTGCTTCATTGTTTTTTCGTACGCAGGGACTCTGATCTCTGGTGAGTTTGCTATATATTGTGCAGAAATGGAGCCTTCAGCATAACTGTAAACAGTCAAAGTATAACTAGATCACAATTTCAAAGAAAATTGTTTGGGTGAACAAAGTTTCTATATGAAAGATATGTCCAATAAGCACTTCACAAAAGAATGTATGATGCTTCCAGAAAAGATTTGTGAAACATCAGTGTCACTATGACTAGGCTTTCAGAAATCACACACATATGCCTATACTTGAGGAGAAAAATCAGCATTCCTAAAGACACTGTATAATGGGAAATAAACCAGTGACACTTTTTCATTGCTTCCTTTCACTGTATGTGATCAGTCTGAACTACTTTGTGTGTGAGTGAAGACGGCTCAGATGCTCAAGACCTGGTATTTCTGTTTCTTGCTTCAAACACTGATAGGTGTGATTTAGCAGGGATATGATAGGAGTTCATCTAATCTTTAGTTAAACTTTGGGTGTGAAAAACTGCTGCTGAAACCTGGGTTACTGCATCCTTCAGAGCTGTGATCTTATTAGACTTTGACTGAAGCTGGTAATATTTTAGCTGAACATCCAAGTACCTCTAACAACACTGGATGTAATCTCACTGCTGTGATACGCTTAGCTTGGTGGGGCACTCTTACTGCTGTTAAAAGTTGCTAAAAGTGCATTAGATTACTAGTTATACATTTCAGTTTTCAGCATTTCTAAACAAAGTCAATAGTCCTCTTGAAATGGCTCAAAACACTTGTTTTCTTAACTTGGAGGTGTGTTTAATTTTTTTATATGCCAAAAAAGTCAAGAAAAATTACACTTAATTCTCTTCGAAATTTTTTTTTAGCGAGTGTGGCATCTGTTCTTTATACAGTGGAGTGGGCATGGCTTACAGGTGCAGAAAGCTTATAATGCATGCAGTGGTGTCTGGGATTGCTTTGCCTGCTTGTCCTTAAGTGGGTTAATAAGATGGGTTTGGCAAAGAAAAAACAAACAAACAAAACCTGGAATGTGGAAAACCAAAATTATTTCATAACAAAGGAGAGATAGCTAGTAATTACACATTGCCCTAATCAACTTTAGTGTAATGGAAAGTAATTCCAGCTTCTTGCGTGCTGGCTCATCTCTGCAAGCTGTCTTTCAATATTTTGACCTAAACTTCAGCAAATGAAAACCAAGTTCGATAGTTTGAATTCTTGGAGTCTTCACAAAGAACTGAAAGAAGGATATGAGTTACAACATGGAGTGTTCATTCAGGCTCTAGAGCAGTTGTTAAAGACAACTGTTTCTTATAACAAAAATTCTTTTGGCTAATTTGGCTCCTGGATTCTCTGTGATGGGAGTTGATGATTAGATTGTTCTTAAGAGCCCCTTTGTTTTTATACCCCAGTATTATCTATAATGAGTTAATGAGCAGACTGGCTTTAAAAAAGCCTTTTAATATATTTTCAATCTTCTGCGTGATTATGAAGTGCAACTTATTTTGTCTCTTCTTTCAATTCCATTAAATTTTTCATTATTTAAACAATTTCTTCAATTTCTGCCATGGCTAATCTTCAAATCTATGCAAATGTCACTAAACTTGGATTTCTCTTATCAGGTTCTGCTGTAGACTGGTGGGCCCTTGGAGTTTGTCTGTTTGAGTTTCTAACTGGAATTCCACCTTTTAATGATGAAACACCAGCACAAGTCTTCCAAAATATTTTGAAGAGAGGTAATCAGTTTCAGTAATCAGGGAAAGTACGTATTTCCAACATTTGTTTTATGGTTTGAGTTTCTGACTCACCTGCCTCTTTGTAGATATTCCCTGGCCTGAGGGTGAAGAAAAGCTGTCTGATAATGCCCAAAATGCAATAGATATTCTTCTGACAATTGACAGTACTGAAAGAGCTGGACTGAAGGGTTAGTATTAAAATTCTCTTTTGTTCTTTGCAACTAATTAAAAATTTCAAAGTGCTGATGTCCTCCTCCTGAAACTTAGACTAATAAACTTTAAGGTCTATTTAGGTTCCATGTATAGTGCCTGAACACTTGACAAGTTGTGATATTTTCTGTATTTCTTGTGGGATTTTGCCCTTTTGAATTAGGAAATTTTGGGAGGCGGAATGTTTGGGGTTTTTGAATTGAACTTTTGTTTTGTTTTAATGCAGTTTTGCTATGGGTGTTTGGTGCTTGACATCTGACATACCAGATGTTTGGGGGTTTTTGACCTAACTGATTTTATGAACCTTGATTAAAAGCCTATAGTTCATGAGAGAAGCCTCCTACAAAAGTTATTTCAAAGGAGCTTTTTCTTAGGAATCAGCCTGTCTCTACTGATCGTATAGGGGAACACAGTTAGACAGTATATACTAGACAAAGTCCATATAATTTTTTTCCCCTGTGGGACTTAAAAATTTGCTATTGTAACAGTAACTATAAGTTATAAAAAAATAAAGTAAAATTGATAACATGAAGGAAGTTTAGAGTGAGATGTTTTGGAAAAAGAAGAAGAAATCTTGAGAAAACATTCCAAGAAATCAATAGTTTTCTAGTGGAAGGGGAATTATTATGGAAATTCTTACTTGCAAAGAGACTAAAGGCTAGAAGCTGAAACAAGGCCAAATCAAATTAGAGGGGGCACATGGTTGTAAATGAAGGTCCTGATGTCAATGGGGAATTCTGTGTCTCAACGTCTCTCTAAAGCATCTAATTTCTTAATTTGAAGATGTTCTAGTTAAACACAAGTTACTGTCTTTGTTCCTAAATATTAGGGTGAAATCTCATTGCCTGTCATGCATAGGAATTTAAACTAGATGACAAAGGCTTCTTCCAATCTGCAGCTCTTGGAAATTCATTCTTTGTCAGGCCTTTAACTGTATCCGATCTCTTTATCCAGTTTATATGCCACTGAAGTGAATGTGGGTGATAGCTTTCAGGACAACCATTAAGTTTTCCTTGTTATAATCCCTCCCCAGCACACCTGCTCTCCTTCTCTCTATTTGTCCAGTGTGAAGCCTGACTTACTGAGAAATCCCAGTTATGTTGTGTCCTAGTGCTGTGCTTCTAAATGAGTTCAGTCTTTCCAGATAAGAGAAGCTTTAAATCAGTGTTTGGCAGAGAACACTGGTGTCCAAAATGTTTGGGTTTGTTTTTTACTCCCCTCTTCAGAGAGGCGGGCAGGAGCTGACTGCCAGCTGTGGTACACATGAGTATTTCTTTGGAAAAGACAATGAAGTCTGCTCACCTCTTCAGCCGAGAACAGCTTTCAGTATGTGAGAACTTTAAGAGCAGAACTTCATATAGTTGTGAGATAGTGGATCTGTGCACTGTCCTGCTGCGTGTATGGTTGTTGAAACTGATTTATTACCTTTTATCTAAAATAAACTTTCATATTGTGTTATATTATTTGATCAGGAAATGTAGAAATAATAAACAAGTGTTACTGTCTTGTCAGCTAAAGAAAGCCTGTGGTATGTACTTAGAAATGAAGTTTGTAGCAAATGTTTGTTTTGGTCAAACTTCCACCTCCTTCTAAATGTGATTTTTTTGTTGTTGTTTTAACTTGTCTTTATTTTTTACTATTTGCTTTTGATTTTTTTTTTATGGTCCAAGTGATAAAAACATGGATTTGTATCCCACTCAGATGAAAAGGTGCTTTCTTGGATTAAATCAGAGTAGCAAAGACACTTTCCTCAGGGAGTGGTGTTTCCAGGTTATGCAAGAGAGACACCAGATCCTGTGTGCCAGGAAGTCACCTTCTGGTCAGGACAAGGCAGAGGAGCGCTTGAGTCCAAGTCTTGCGGCTTGGTTAGTTATCCCACCTTCAGGCTGGGAAAGAGGAATCTCGTGGTCTGTGGTAACTTCACCATGATGGTGTTTAGACTTCTGTGTCTAGTGGTGGGGCCAGAGGGGACGGTAGAAAGCAGTGGCAAAAGGCAGGTGGCCTGGAATGGAGGAGGGTGGGAAGGACTCTCACTCAGAGCAGAACTTTGGCAAAACTACAGACTCTGAAGTGATGCTTAAAACTGCGATGCACTGTAGAGAAATGCCCCTAGGGCATCTCTGATCCACCGCGTTACTCAGTAGAGTAGGTTCTCCAGTTGGGGGAAGACAGTTTGTGGGATCAAACTCTTGTCATGCCAACTGAGGTTGGGGGTAACCAAAACCCAATTGCAACTTGCACTCTTGTGAATTTCTGAAACAGCAAAATAGAGCAAATTCCCTCGATGCACAGCTGTCAGTAACAAAGTGACTATGGGGCCTAGGCAAAAGGCAGTTTATAATGCTTACGTGAACTTCTGTTTCAGAACTGAAACATCACCCCCTCTTTCATGGTGTGGACTGGGATAATCTACAGAACCAAACCATGCCCTTCATACCTCAGCCAGATGATGAAACCGATACCTCTTACTTTGAAGCAAGGAATAACGCGCAGCACCTGACTGTGTCTGGATTTAGCTTATAGCATCAAGATAAGTGAACTTTTTCCGTGTTTGTGCACTCTTAGAGGTTGCTGTATAACACTAGCTTGGTCTTCACTAAGCTTCCTTGCCAAATTTAGTGTTCTAAGTTATCAACCTCTTTTTATTGTTGTATCCTTTATTCTAAAGTGAAACTACTGTATGAAACTTCAATGGTGTCAAGTGCCTTCATGCTACTTTTTCCTCTCACTTACTGCACCTTACTAAGAGGCTAGAGCGTTGTATTTCTTGGAGCTAATAACACTTGGCAGTGATGGGGCTTTTTTAATAGCAATTAATTACTCTCATTGGGATGTGTGAAGTTATTTCCCAGTTAAACTTAACAGGGAAAGGACATAAAGGCATGCTACTCATATCTAATTATAACTTACCAGTTGGCAGTCCAGTGTAATGTCAGTCTTGTTTGGGAGTAGTCCTTTCTGACCAGTTTGAATATATATCCACTGTGCAAAGCTGATGGTTTTTATTCAAGGTGGAAAATTGAAATCTTAATGCAGCATTGAAACATCTGTCTTCTGTTTGTCTTATCCCAAGAAGGGTTGAAAGAGACAGTGTTGTGCAAAGCTGACTCCGCTGGAAGACAGCGGTTTCGATGTAAATCATTGCATTGTAACCACTTAGGCTGTAGGAAGATGGACTGTACAGTGTACATTTTAGTAATTTTTTAAATAGAAAATGTCTAGTATCTGGATTTGTGCTTACTCATGTCAGATGATAGAAAACAAAAAAAAATCACCTGAGTATTAACCAACAAGTGAAGTATTATTCATACTGAAGCTGCTATATATTAAAGAATATAATGCATTGCAAATTAGCAGACTGTTGTTCTGTAAACTCACAACCAGATCTTCGGTTTTACTAGAACTTCAGTTACAAGTATTATAAATCCTAATTAGGGGGAAGTATATTTAAATCTATTTGCAAATGCAACACAAAACTTGCATCTGCTCAGTTTTAGGGGTTTATTTGTAGGTAATTATCTTCAGTACTCTTCTCGCATAGATCTCTTCCTGAGCTAGCTGACTGAAGATTCTTAGTTTGCAGGTTTGTACTTGCTAGATAAAGATCACTTGTGCTAGATGTGGCCATGTGCTAGAAGCCAAGCATTTTGCTAGTGATTTTGGCCAAGGGGCTTTCAAGTCTCATGAACTGACCCTTCTTGCAGGGGGAGTGAGTTGTCCCTTCATTACCCTGCTTCCTAGAAGACAAGATTTGTTGATGGAATTCTGAGCAGTAGTGTCTGCTGGGCTTCCTACCGTCCCCTCAGGTAGCTGGGAAAGGAATGGGAATGGTGCAGAAAAAGGGAGTTTTCCTAGAGGGACCAAGAGAGAGCTATTTCTCAACAACGCAGAGTGACAAATCCCACCTTTAGGTGTGATAACTCAAACATAGTGAAACAGAATCTTGGCAAGTTGCAAAACATAGTGATGCTCACTCATGCTCCCTTTGCTGAGGAACTTCAGTTTCAGAGAACTTCTAAATTGTTGAATCTGAATGAAATCAATGTTACAAGAAAAAGGTGTGAGCAATCAAATGTAATACATTACTGAAACAGTATCTATAGAGATAACATTCTCTGAAAATGATGAGAAGTTCTTTAGCATTTTTCCTGTGTATAGTTAGAATATATAAAATAGGGGAGGAGATACCTTAATTCAAGTAATCTCTGATATTTTATACTATTTATTCTTCAATTTCTAGTAATCTGTCTTAAGAAAACTAGTTTTACAAGAATGAATCTCAGTTTCATGCTGAGGAAAATACTCTAAAAGTATGAGGAAATAATGTAAACTGAACACCACACCAGCTCTGTGTCTTCAGTACTTTACAGATGGTTACAACCTGTTCCACTTTGCGGTATCACACATTCCCTTCGAGGCAGAAAAGATCAGTTACAGCAGTATGGCATTGTAAAGAGAACCTCTAACCCCTTGAAATAATTCCTAATCGGCTGCAATGGTCAAGTAAACTTTTATCTAAATTTTCTTGACCAATCACAATGAACTACAGAACTCCTTAAAAGTCTCTTGGGTTAACTAATGCTCGTGCATACAGAGCTAGAGATTACAGTACACCAAAATATTAGGCATAAAGAATCTTGTTAAGTTACTGTTTTGTTCTTATAAAAAATCTCAAACCTTCTTATAAAAGAAAATTATGTTTCTACTATATTTTATAAGGCAATACAAACCCATAAATTCTGTAGAACCATAAATAGGCCAATTGTTAAATCAGTGTTTAATGCCAACAGTCACCACTGCACGGCTGTCTGGAACTGTTAGATTCTGCACAGTTAACACCGAAGACTTGCACCACCCTGTTCTCTGCAGTGTCTTGCATTTATCCTGATCATAGCAAATGTGGAGTTGAATTTAACGAGGTGACTGTTGGGGGTCATGGTTGGCTTTGTTTGTCGGGGTTGTTTTGCTCTTGCTAAAAAGGTGAATCCCAGCTTTATTCTTCAACATGGAATTTCTTGTCGACTCTTCATCCCACTTATTGCTAGACTTGAATTATTGCAGAGAAACGTACAAAAAGCTGTAATGTAGTAGCTGAAAGGGATTGAAAGTTTCTTCTTCTTAGTGATCAACTACAAATATTTGTGGAAACTGGCAAAAGTCCTTAGGAGTTGTGGAATGCCACCTGGCAAGCGCTCCAGCTGTTACATGGTGTTTCTTGAAGGCCTAAACTTTCTTTCTGTGTGTAACCCACATGATACAGTTCTTGGCACGCTTCTGTCCAGACTTGCTTGTACAGAAAGAGCAGTCAGGGACAGGTATTAGTACCCGTAACGTGCTGTGAGGCTCTGTACCTGTACCCTGCCCAGGGTTTGGAGCCAAGACACTGACTGAAATGCTGCCGGGTGCTCCTGAGCTACCTGCTTCCAGTTCCAGCATGATCAGGTTTCACCTATGGTCACTCTTACAGTAAAATGTGTTTTTCTCCTCTCTACTACATTCTCAAAAAACTTATTTTGCACACTTATGTAAATATATAAAATACTGCAGTCCTGCTGTTGCTTCCTTCTGTGTTTTATTGCCTTTAAACTGTCTTAACTTTTGATCCTGATGGGGAGTGGGAGGAGGATTTTTACCCAAAGAAACACTGACTGTTTCAGTCTACCTCAGCAAAGACCGTGATTGTAAGTAGGGAAATACCCACTGCAGGTCTGTATTGCTCACACCTTCCTGCCATCCTTATTGCAAGCTACTTTGGTGTGTTCAGTGGCAGGAGAAGAAAGAGTCCTTGGGTGGTGTGTAACTTCTCTGGCAGTCCCCTCCTCCCTGGTAACTAGAAGGAGTCAAAGACAGCAGCTCCATCTCCACCAGCACCTGCTGCGCTGCCACAGGACCAGAGGAGGAGAGAGAGAGGGACCCGAGGACAAAACATCTCCACCCCCTCTCTGCCATATTTATACCTCTCTCTCTTCTGGTTTCCCCTGCTGAACACCTACTAGTAGGTGGAATGTCTTCCATCCGTGTCTTCCAAGCACACATATGCTTTTTGGAGGAAGCTTGATTCACTGCAGGAAACCAGCTGGACATTTGCTTCAGAAGTGCAGTTCTGAGCTGGGTCGAGATGCTCCCAGTGCTATGCAGGACTGTCTGTCTGCCAGCCCTCCTGAGGAGAGCGCCAGCTGGAACAGCACATCCTACTTCTCAGCACCAATTGCTTATGCCACTTCCTCCAAGTTAAAGCTGTACTTCTTTGTGTTTGGGCAAGTTACAAAAATTAATCATTTCTCCTTACCCTTAAGATGGAATACCAGCTAACGAGAAAACTGTCTGAACTACAGCACGTTTGAGCTGCCTCTAGCAACTGAGGCCAAGTTATGAACTGCAGGTAAATGGTTATGAAAGTGTTCTACATTACAACTTTAGGATTGAGATTGTGTCTTCACAATGTAGCCGACCTCCAAAGCACCTGACGTACAGCATTTACTAACCATTAAAAAAGTTCCAGATAAAATACAAAATATTAAGGGATTGATTTATTGAAACATGAATAAATAACAAGGATGGCACATGCCTACATCTGTTTCAGGGGGAAGTTAACAGTTGAGTACCTTGAAGAATGTCTGTACCATCTCTAAAAGCGAGAGACCTACGTCTAACGCGGTTATGAACTGGGGCGGAGGCACTCCAGCATGCTTCATCCCATCAGAAGACGTGCTGCTTCAGGGGGGTTTTGTTTTTTAAAGTGACCTTCAAACTAGAGTATCCTTCCTGTACAATCACGTCCATCCTTTTATGATAAGCAGTCAATCCCTCCAGGAACTTCAAGCTACAGGCACAATGGCCTCAGGTCACAACAGAACTTCCCTGCCAGCGTAAGCTTTGTTCAAACCTGATTTTTCAGTACATCTCATGCCAAAACTCGCCATCGCAGTGTTACAGCAGTCTTCAAACAGGTTCTGATCAGTTTATTTTTTTAATTCAGCTTTACAGTAAGAAAATCAGAAGAGGAGAAAAGTAACTTTAAAAAAAAAAAAACGCACTTAACTAAATACAGGATTAAAATTGCTCTGGTAAAACAAAGATTAAGTTCTGTGATTACATTTTTCTACAGTATAGCTTGTATGAAAAATGTTTTCCAAACTATAAAAGATTTTCAGGAAGGACAAAAAAATAACTTTCCTCAAGAATCTTCTGTAATATGTAGTCCAGGTAGAGAATGAAAGCACATCTATAACATGATTTTTCTGAAGATTCAGATCTTAAACACAGCTTATGTTATGATGTAATTTTTTTATAGCGCATGAATGTCTTAGTTTCCTGTCAAATCTCATTTTAGTGCATTTCCATTTTCCAGAGATTTAGACAACTTATATATTAATTTATTTTAAAATTAAGTGTAAAGCATGCTTTAATCAAGCAAACTTCACAAGGTTGTAACTCTATCTGTATATTGGTTAATAAATAGTCTGTGGGGAAAAAAAAAAAAAAGAATCAGCACCAAAATGAGCTGAAAAGTTTTGTTCTGAAAGGAAGTAGAAGGATAAGAGAGAAAGAAATACCAGAATGGATATTTTTCTTAATGTGAGTTGGTCAAAGTTCACAACAGATTAGGGCTAGATTAAATCTTATTTTAATTTGACATAAATTGACAACGAAAAACTTGCAGTGCACTGAGCTTTTTAAAATCGTAGAGCTACGCTTACAGAGCTAGCTTTCATCTCAGTTTAAAGCACCTTGTGCCTAAACTATGCATTTCAGTTAAACAAGCTGTTGTCAACAAGAATACAATTATCCAAGTTAAAAATATAAGGTGCAGCCTCTTTAGATGGATCCCTTGTACCACACACTGTCTTCCAAACTTACATTTGACAGTCCCTCTGTTAATAATGGCTCTAACTTGAAGACATCTATCAATTCCCAAATCTCCTTTATGATCTTAGAGGACAAATGAAGGATTCAACTTCATTTCTGACCAATTTACATGGAAATTTGCCCCACACCAGTTTAGCAGCAAAAATAACCAGTTGAATTCCTCAGAACTATACTGTATTTTCCCAACAGCTTACAATGCATTGAATTCATAATTTGTTAGTGCTTTCACATGATAATGTGTAACCCTGTGGAGAAACAGGCAGGGATGCTGACTGTAAAATTATTTCTCTGTTAAAGTGACAGTTTTACATATTATCACTTACTCTTTAGCTAAGATGATATTCTCGTCATCATCTGACATCTTCGGTAATTACTGAAGGCCCATCCAAACACATTCCAAAATAACTAATGTTCATATGGGTTTGAGGATGGAATTATTAAATTTATTTTATTTGTAACCTAGGAGCTGTGAATCATTCAAGTTTCAGTAATGTTAGTCCTTAAATGTTGAGCTCAAAGGTAGTACAAAATATTACTATAACAGAAGGAACGTCATCCCAGATCCTGAGGTTCTATGAGAATTCAGAATTCCTTTGCTTTCCAGGGCCATCTTCGAGCAGTCTTTATGCAAAGTCATGAATCCTCAGTTCAGTTTTCTAGAAGAGGAACCAAATACATTAGTTTAATGTATCTTCACGTATGAGATGATCTTTTATTTCTCTAAATAAACAAATCAATTAAGGTTACAGGTGAATGATTTCCCATCCATTAAAATACAACACTGCTTCAAGAGACCTGGAAATTTGCCCTCTTCTTAACTTACAAAACAATCTGCAAGTTCACAGAACTGGCACAGCTTGCACTGAGAAGAACAAAATATCACTACGAATTCTGGACTGCAGATGGAATTCCTCAGAACAGTCCCTGACCACGTCAGCCAGAGGTTTGCGGGCTCACAGCAGAGCTACGCTTGGGAGCTGGTTTTCCAATGACTCCAGAAAATGCGCAATCAGAATGTTCTAACATCGTGAGCTGAATCTAAACAACTCTCAGGTATTAAAAACTTATTTCCATCATCTGGTTTTAGAACTCTTAGGAATCAGGTTTTCAAGCTTTTTTCCATGAAGGCTCCAATATGAGCACCCAGATTTTCAGCATTCAGTTCCCTATAAAGGAATGAGGGAGGTTGAGAGGCTCAGAAGAAGACCTAAACCAGACAGAACGCCGTACACCAAAGGGTGCTAAGAGTGAGCTGAGCAACCCCTCCCCAGGGACATGAGCTGAAGACAAGGCTCTTGGCTACAGAAGCCCTTCTCTCCACCACTTCCATGGAATTTGCTCCACTGAGCAAACACGTTCAGGAGTCACGGCTCCACAGCTTCATGACAGCAGAGTCCTGGTTTCTGCTGCAGGACAGTTTATATATTTTAAAGCCAAAACTGTATGGATATGGTGAATATATGCACCGTGTACGGCTGCTCCCTGAAAGCTTACACACCTTAACAGCACAACCTGAAACTGGCAGTGGGACAACAGAGAAGAACTCCGGTTTTGCACTTCCATTCTCTCTCTGAGTGCACCATCAACCTCCTACCCGTTGCTAAAGGAGATGGAACTCTGGATGGAAAGGTGATGCAGAAGCAGACAGTCCTTAAATTCTGGCTATAGGTAGATTTCTTTAGAAACAAAGAGGAAAGATGAAGAACACAGAAGTTTCTTTAGTTGTTTCTGTTTTCATATAATACAATCCATGAATGAGTAAACAAAACAAGGACCACCGGGGGATATGCTATCTCTGTCTCAAAGGTACTGGCATTACAGTTACTAGACAAATCCTGGTGTCTAGAACTGAAAAAGAATGTTGATAAACTGCCGAGGATTCGGGAAAGAGACACCAGAACCATCCCAAGATTGGAAAGTAACTTTAAAAAGAGATTCCAGTTGCTTCATCTGTTTTGTTTAAGTAGGTATACTCTTTGTCAAGTAGGTAAAGTTCTAGGAAAATCCAATGGATGAAGGCTGAAGCTAGACAAATCCAAACTAAAAATAACGTACCATTTGTTTACTCATTTAAAGCTCTAAATCATTAGAACAATATATTCTCAAAATTGTTGGAAAGGGTGCTTTTCTAAAATCTGATTTCTGGCTGAACCTGTGAATTGATCGAGGGTGCTACAGGGGTCAGAACAGATGATCAGAGAAGGTTTACGAGAACAGCATACTGTTGAGAAAGAACGCAGCCGTTTGAGAGCTATTAGCTAAAAGAATACTGAAGTTCATAGGAGCTTTACATAGATACTAAAAAATCATACTGATTTTAAAAAACTTTGTCCTTGCTGATGAAATGGAACTCTCCATTTCCTAGTACAGAAAATGAGGGAAATGTGTGTAACTGCTTAAAAGCCTTAGTAGTGAAATCTCTGGTTTCATCAGGCCATGAAGTAACACCAGCGCTGCCAATGACAGCTCCCAGACGGGCAACTCCCCGCAGGCGGAAGCCTTTGTGGGCACTGCATTGTTTACAACACGGTGGGCTGGGCCCGGAGGGTGGCGATCAGTGACAGAAGCCTAATTGGAGATCGGCAGTTAGCAGTGTATGCCAGGGGTCAGCCCTGGCTCCAGTCCTGTTCCACATCTTTGTTAATGATCTGGGTGGCACGTTTGCAGCCTACACAAAACCGTGAGGAGGGGTTGATATGCCAGAGGGTGGTGCTGCCATCCAGAGTGATCTCAACAGAATGGAAAAATGGGCTGAGGGGAACCTCAAGAAGTACATCAAGGGCAAGTGCCAAGTCCCACCTCTGGGGAGGAACAACTCGACACCAGTACACGCTGGGGCCTGCCCAGCTGGGAAGCAGAAAAGGACCTGGGGTCCCGGTTGACACCATGGGTGTCAAAGCCAGCACCGTGGCCTTGCAGCAAAGACGGACAATGGTATTGTGGGCTGCGTTATCCCTGCCAGCAGGTGGAGGGAGGTGATCCTTCACCTCTACTCCGCACTGGAGAGGCCATAGCTGAAGTGCTGAGTCCAGTTCTGGGTAAGAGTCACGGACATACCAGAGACGGTCCAACAAAGGTCCGTGAAGATGATGAAGAGACTGGATTATCTGTCCCATGAGGAGAGATGAGCACTGGCACAGGTTGCCCAGAGAGGTTGTGGAGTGTCCCTCTTTGGCGATATTCAAAAGTCGCCTGGACACAGTCCTGGGCAACCAGCTCTAGATGTCCTTGCTTGAGCTGGGCACTTGGACCAGATGACCTCCAGAGCTGCCCTCCAGCCTCAGCCATTCTGTGCTTCTGCGCTTTACCATGTGAGAGAAAACTACACCATGAAAACTGTCCAGCATTAAAAAGCTAGAGCAATTAAAGCTTATCCTAGTAAGAGCTACGCACATGCAGACTCTGCAGACTGCCAGAGAGGAACAAGCTTAAAAGGTAAGAGCATACTAAACTGACAAAGCCAGGTGTGAGGCTGAATGAAGTACATAGCAACTAGAGAACGCTCACTTGACCTTCCGATGCTTAGAGAGTTAAGAAAAGGTAAGGGGAGAGTACAACTGTCCTTTAGCAGAAGGAAGTCAAAGTAGACATTATAAAAATATTGTGGTAAGGTGCTAGTAAATGTTAAGTAAGAAATAGGTGACAGATGGGACTCTCCAAAGGACTTGATGGGAAAAAACTGTCTTGAGGCACAAGGGGACCAGGGAGTCTAGATGCAGTGAAAATGGCTCAAGAGGACATTGAGAGCGAGAGGGTCAAAGAATGTTGTGGAGACACTTCCAAGCTATCCAGCCTCACCCACCTGTGTATGCTCACTGAAATGATTTATACAGCATCACATTTCATGGATTTAACATCAATTGCCATATATAAAGTATATCACATATAAAGTCAAATTAACCAATACTTTCTTATGCTGAGAAACTGTCAAGGCAAAGAAAACTACACGTCTCTTCCTAGAATTCCCAGCTCATGGGAAGCACTCCTACTAGCTTCCAGAATTTCTTGTTGAGCATTTGGCTTGAGTTCTCGGGATCGAAACACACACCTTCCTGTCCTAACCATACCAAGGACCCCGTGTACAGTCTGATTTAGCCTGGTATCTTCAGAGCTGTGAGCCACTGACACGTGCAGTGGAACATTAAGCGAGACGCCTTGAAACAAAGAACTCAAGGGAAGAGGATTTATCAAAGCAATTATTATCAAGTTCCCTGATACCGACCTGATGTTTCAGACACACTGTCAAGGCCTTATCAAGACCATACCCTTGTGCTCTTCTTATGCATGAAGGCAGTATGTTATGTCCTGTCTAAACAACATAACATACTATATATTGGTTTAAGCAGATGAAATGCAGTATATATGCCCTATTGAATGCACGCCTTTACCTTCGCTTTCTTTGAAGATACACATGTACCAACCACTGGGCAATAAATGGCCATACAATAGCAAAAGCTAAAATACCAGGAGAAATTTCAAAGGGCCACCATGATGGTTTCTAAAGAAAACAGAAAAAAAACCGTAGTCAGCAATATTGAACACCACGTGTATACTTCTCAATCACTTCAATGCTACAGTATCAAAGTAGGAAATACTAGTAAGACCAGAAAAAAAGATTAATCTATCAAATAACCTCTTCAGACTGAGATTTTTTTATCTCCCAGTCAAGCGAGGGATGATACAAAAAGCACACACTAAGAGCTACATCTAAAATATTAATCTCATCTTTTTTCACCATTCACACTACTTTTTATAAATAGAAAGGAAACATATTTTACCTTGCCAGAGGAGGCAGGTTGATAATTTGACTGTAGCGTTGCAGATTTTGCCTTTAAATACAAACAAAAGCTGGTGAGTATAAAAAAAAGGAAACTGCAATTAAAATTTTTCTGCTTCACAAAATAAGAATATGAATGTTTTCATCTTGTGAAGGCTTTGCAATCTGTATATATGAAATTTAAGGAACAGAATCTCCCCCATGCAATCCCCTTTCACCACCTAGTTTCCAATTTACCTCTCATGTTTCCATTGCTCTTTATAGCATTTTTATCACGTCTACGTGTATTAAAAAAACGAATCAGTGTCACTTACTGGACTTCTTTACAAGGCCCCCCCTGCCCAACTCATCATCAGAACCTCCTCAACTCTGGTCAAGTCCCAGCAGTTGTAACCCAGAGTAGAAATCCCAGCGGCTTAATTTGCATGATTACATGTTTCGACACTTGTCTATACAAAGGCAAAATGCACTGGTTTAGTCCGCCCTAAGCCATAGCTACAGGCACGTCTAACAGCATAAAGGAGAGAATATGCTGTTCCAAATCTTCCAGGCTATCCAGAAAATGAGAAGTACCAGAAACTTTTCAAGACTATTCCCACACACTGTTGTGGTGCTTCCACAAAAAAAAAAGCAGTCAGTTTTCTACGTCTTTCTTAATTAATGTAAGAGTGAAACAGAAGCTTCTGCTTCTTTTCAGCTAAGGGCAGCAAGCACAGCATGAACTGCTGGGAAGAACCTTTTACTATTTCTTCGTATATTGCCCAGGCAGAAAAGAAAATCAATCTGTACCCAAACATCAGATTCTTGAGTAGCTGTGACGGAGTGAAATCATGGTTTTAATAAATCCTTCTCCCTGGCTGCCTTAGATTTGGAGTATGTGCATCCCATAGGATACTACTTGTACAGTTCTTTGATTCTCAGGTAGATCAAAATATATCAGCAACTCAAAAAAAAACACAAACATTTTTAGCTTGCTGGTTCAACTATATTCACAGCATATTCCATTCTTCCAAATATACGGTATTTCCATTGAAATAGAAGGAAAAAGAAGCACTACATCAATAAATACCTACACTTTCCTAAGACTTCTTTTGCCTATCTTGTGTACGTGATGTGAAAATCCAAGAAAGCTGGATTACTTAGTGGGGAAAGAATGCTATGAAGAATCAATCTTCTACTAATTGAAAAATGGAATCAGAAGTTCTGTCTGCAAACATTTACCAATCTGGAAGACTGAGATAATTCCTCATTTCCTTTGAACATCCTTTGAGATCTACTGATGAAGAAATTATCTGTGATCGTGTATTACTAACATTAACTATGGAATCTCCATATAGCAACGGTGTAATATGTATCAATAATGATGGCTAAGATTAGTCTGATCACAAATCAGCAAAATAACATGTGGTTAATTTTTAGGTCAAAATGCACGTTTTTCTCACATGTACAAGAGTCCTGAATTGTGTTTCTGAGAGTAGGTACCAGTAAGAAATTTTAAGTTGGAATAAACTACAGAATATAAATGAAATGTCCTTACAGAAAATATTGTCTGATTTTTTAATCTGAAAAAGCATATAAATATCCAAGGAAATTTTAAAAAGGTAATCAGATAAACGCAATGAATAATACCTGTGATGCTGTAACTGCCTCCAGCATATGCAACCTCTGAAGGACATTCTGCATGTCTTCTTGCAACCGCATCAGCACTACCGCAATCTGTTCATTGAGGCTACCCCTGGGTCCTCTGTCTGATCCCCAGCGCTCTCCGTCCCCTCCACTACCCATCTGTCCACCTTGGGAACCATCTCCTAGAGGCTGAAGTCTCTGCCCTGTGTTGAGGGAGAAGAAATAGATACATAAAAAACGGAATGGGCTACCAGCTCTATTGAAAACAATTGATGTTTCTGTTGGGTTCTCTCCCTCCCGAAGCGAGTGTGGTACTCCTAACCATAGGCTGTATTCAGGCAGCTCAAAAGCACTGGGAGGTTACTGCAACATCTGATCACGTATATGTGCCATACAGAAAGGCATGCTATATATAAATAAGATACTTGCTGACCTTTTTTTTTCGTACAAGAAAAATAAACTTTATCCTTTAGAGATCATAACCCTGGAATATAGTGCTGCTCCTAGGTGACAGTATTAGAAGCATTATGGAGTTAAAAAGAGCAGAGGTCCAACACAAATTGAACATCTGGACTAACATGTGATTAAGAATCATTAAGTTTTAAGAATCATAATAGATAGCATGAGAATCACCCAAAGGTGTGGCCAACACTCCAATTATATAGAAAACAATACGTCATTGATACCTTTCCAAGATGTTCCATGGCTTCATATAGGACACCACAGAGGTATAAATGCACATGCTTTTAAAAATAAATATGTAACTTGTAAGGAAACTCTTCGCACGCATAGACAGGTTTTGAAGATTGCATTTCTAAAAAGACAGGTGCCATAACCAGCAGCTGGATTTTAAGGTAAGCCAAAACAGAAAAAGCCAATATGCTTATACAAGACCTCTGTAGCACTAGAAAATCCTTTTGTCATATTTATTATGAATGAAATAAATACTCTGAACACAAAACTGATTGCTACTCCCTGTAATTAGGATATTGTTATCTATTTGTATTGTGAAGGACAGAAGAACTATACGGCATGACTATCTTACTGGACAATATTGACAAGCACTTCTCAGGCACCAGTAACTTACGGCCATCAGGAGAGTGGGGAAAACAAAAGCAGCATGCACAGTACCTCGTCCTCTTCTGACAGCGTAGAAATCCGCCTTTTCTCCGCCTTTCTTCTCCTTGTGAGGGGCCCCATTACTGGCCTTGCCATCTTCTCCTCCACACTTGACTTCGCCTTGTTCTTGAGCTGCTCCCTCTACAGTATTTCCAGGTTGGAGATTCCTATAAGTTGTGCAAGTGTTCCTTGGAAAATCCGTATTTTCTAACAGAAGACTGTGATCTACATCCAAGAAATGGGATGAATGCTTTAAAGATCCTTTAGCTGATGTGATGATCTCCAAGGGCTACAAATCAACATTAGCAAGTAATTAAATTCTGTAAAATGTGACAGTTAACCAATAAAAAGGAAGAAGCATCATCTCTACTTTCAATTTAAGAAACTAGTTCGCCCAGAATTAAGACTTTTTTTTCTTTAACTGGAGAAGCTGTTTTCCTGTAGGCTTTGCTTACGATTGTCTAAATGTCCTTTTCAGATTGAAAAGGCATTTGAGGCAAATATTCTCAAAACAGCTATACCACCTGGAATTTCTTGAGACATTTCCAACATACAGTAATACTCAGTGATCTCTAAAATAGAACACTAAGATCTGAAAATGTTCAGTTTTCCCCTATAAAATTGGCTTTGCTTCCTAGTAGTATCCTAACTGTGGTATCACCACAGTGAAGTCATATCCTAACTTGGATTTGTGAGCCACACTGTCAAAAGTCCCATGCTGGAGTAGGCAGTGTTTACACTCACAGAAAGAGGTCGCCTTGTTTATTATCAGCCTTTTCAAAACAGCTTGGCTGCACCCTGTACCTCTCACCAAACAAAAGAAGGGCATAGTATTCTATCAACTTCTCACTCAAAATCGGTGGTACTGTAGGACGATGTTAAAAATGGATGAAACATGCATTGATTAGGTCACAATTACATGTTCTGCAAGAGGATTGTCTTAAGGTGGTTCAAGCAACCCTTTGTTCAGTGCAAGGACCAGCACGTGCACAAGAATATGCTGAAGCAGACTGGGGACCTCAGCTGGCTGAAAAATAACCCCATGAAAAAGCCAAAATAACCAAAAGAAGGGGCAAAGAAATGGAAACTGCTGCCAAAATGCCGTTCGTCAAATACCAGTTCATAAACCTGTATCATCAGAACCGAAGATAGAGTGTTTGCTGTATCTTTTCCAATAAAAAGCTGCATTTAATTCTTTAAATGAACCTCTTCTAGTTTGAATTGATCCAGCTGTAGTTCTACTCCTGTATTTATTTACATATGCCTGAACGTTTGTTGTTTTCTTAAAAACTAGAACTTTTCTCATGCAGGTTGTGAAATTCTGACAAATTATACAGCCACATCAATTAAAGAATCTTAAACAAGCTCGAACGATACACAAGATGATTGGGAAATCACCTAGATCCCATGCATCATTCATATATTCCTCCCCAGAATCAGGAAACTGGGTGTTTGAGTACAGTACAATCTACAAAGTCCACACCTAAATGGATCTCTGAAGGAGGCCCAAGCCAGTAAGTCAACTAAGACTACAGTTAATACAATGAGCAGGAGCACAAATTTGGTCAAAACTAAGCCAGCACAGTTGGTGCCCACTTTTCATATGAAAGTCAGAGATGTATATTACAGCTGAAGAGAGTACAAGAGAAGCCAGAAATCATTGTTGTCTCTCACTTCTTTAGACCTAGGCCACCTGCTAAGGCTTACTCTTTATTTATTCTAAGAAACAAATCCAGGATTCATCAATCCAGAAAAAGAGCACACAAAAATCTCATTGTTACAAAGACACCCTCTGCTTCTTAGAGATAGCTGGATTCTGGTCTATACATATGTTATAAGACCCTAAATTCAATTGTGGACACAGCCCTTAGTTTCTTTGTACTGTTGTTTTTGACAGTTGTTTCTTTGTAATGTTGTTTTTGACAGTTGTTTCTTTGTAATGTTGTTTTTGATACCTTCCCCTCACATAAATTCTCCGGGGACTTTTAGATCAGTAGTAATTGAGTTGTAAAAGCCTGACAACAGAAAGAACAAAAGAACGATAGTCCAAACAGCAGAAAGGTATGCATGAGTTACTTCATTCACCTCTTCCTGTCCAGGTTCCCCTGGCAGACAGGAACCTATCTAAAAATAAGCATACCAGTTTCAAAATACACCCAGGAATACTAAGCCTCTACCTCTTCTAGACCAAGTTGCTCCATAGAGTCACAATAAACTTCACTGTCTGAATCACTGGTTAAGTGCGGAGTTGCTGAGAACTCTTCAGTATTCTCTTCATTTACACCTGTATGGAAAGGAGATGCACACATACATGTTCTGTAAACATGAGCCAATCCTGGCAAAGAGTAAAGCAATGAGTTAAAATGTCCAGGTGAGCTTCAACTCATGCCATTTTTATCTACAACTGTCATCTTAAAATTTGATTCTAAATAAAGAGGTTATATTAATACAGGAATTATATAAAACTTTTACTAAGGGAAAACTATACATCATATTGGCATTTCTGCATTATAAGTTGATAATTTTAATTTTAATTTTACTTTGTTCATTCCACTTTTCTACCTAAGCTCAGTATAAAGCAGTTTTGTGTAAAGTTATCTGTTAGTTTTAAAATTATATATTTAAACATCAGTTTCAACAAACTGGCATTTATAGGATGTTCAGCCTTTGAGAATGACAAATAAGATATTAGTGATTTTCATTTCACTACGAATTAGCCTTCAAAGGCAAACAGTATTTGCATAGGTAGTATCATAATTTTAAAAGAAGACTTGTATTTCTGGGGTTTTGGGCCTCTCTGACTCTGAAAGAGTTGATCCCTCTTTCTGTAGGAGATCCTAAAAGAAAGGCTTATTTTAAACTGGTATCAAATTTGATTTTTTTTTTAGTATTCTTTCTTCAGGTTTCTATAACTGAAAGACACCATTGCTAGTCTCTCAATCCCAGGATTAAGCTTTCAAGAAAAGAAATATTTTCCACAAAAAACATGTGCAAATGAAAACATGGTCTTGCAAGGACAATACCTTGGTGAGCATTGTTACTAGCTATTTCTACGCTCTCATCTGTTTTCTTTATTTCTTCCTCTGGGTTCAAGCCATTCAGGGCAGATTTGGTCTGGAGGCCATTCTGCATGTCTGGGGTAAAGCTCTCCGTGTAACCACCATTAGTAACAATACTTTCTAAATCCTTAGCAGCTGCTGATTCTGGTTTCACATTCTTATAGTCTGTAAAAGAACAAGAAAACTTTGCAAATAGAAAGCTAAGCACCTAACAGCTCAAGACATGTTTCTTCAAGCAGCTAACTTTCTAACAGACTATATGCATAATGTATCTGCAGAACAAAATATATAAACGCTCCTGGATTCACATTCGCAGGGATTGTTCTGTTCTTGTAAAAAGTGTAAATATAAAATGTAATTTGCATAAAGAGCAGATGATATTTAAAACATAAGTCAGCAAATCCAAAGTAGGTCTCTCTGATAAGTTAAATAATTATCCTAATGCCCTTAGAGGAAAAAATCTGCATAGAAGTCTAAATACGTAATTTCATTTGGCTTTCACTTGATGCTGGTATTTCTCAAAACTCTTTATAAACCCCCTAAACCAATCTCACTGGAAGTTCTGTTTCATTTTCTCTTAAGAGAAAAAAGTAATTTTCAATTCGACTGTTACATGTAGCCATTCACAGCTTTTACAAACAGCACTGGCAACAAAAAACCAAAACAATACAGGGTATAGACTTTTAGCTAACCTACCAACAGAACTTTCTAGCCAAGTTGAAAATTGTATGGCATGGCTCACAGATTTGTAACAGTTCTAAATCTTATAACCCAGGTTGAGAAACTGCCGTTTTTAACACATGCATCCACATGTATTTGCATCTATTTTTCCTGAAGAAGTACAGCATTCATGACCCTTTGGGACTTTCTGCCACTTAGGTGGTTAAGAATAACTTTGGAAGAGACAATGGTCCAAGCGCAGAAAACGTACCCTTTCCATTTAGCTGCAGTTCTTTTTCTTCCTCTTCACGAAGCCCTTCTTCTTCCGATTCTGCTCCACTATCACTACTTTCAGCTTTCCCATTCACAGCCTTTATATTTGGAGTGGAATTCATGACATTACTAAGGTCTAAGAAAAAATTCAAAAAGAAAAAAAAGATGCATTTTCAAAGAAACAAACATACACCCCCCCCCCCCCAACTATTAGACATAGTTCTAGGAAAGTATTTCCGTATTAGAGGTACCAAATAACGCCAGCTTTATTTCTGTAAGCTCTTCCTTAATTGGTTTAACGTTTCTCTCTTGTGGCTCACCACAGAGTGCCTGGCTACTGGTGAAGAGATTCTCAATGACTCTGAGAAAGCCTACAGGAAGGAGACAGCATGCCACTTTCACCACCGAGTGTCAGACCAAGGCTGTTACCCATATTTACGTTGTAGCTGCAGTAACTTTATCTTGGACTGATGTGGACATGTTCTTTTAAACCCAGAAGCCAGCATTTTTACAGAAGTTCCCTTTTGGGCTGAAATGCTTCAAAACTGCTCTCCATTCAAAGTCAAATTTTGAAACATTGTATTCAATTATATGAGCAACAGGATTATGAAGACGGTAAATACAATGTATCGTGTATCTTCTGCTGCAGCAATTAAAGCAGATGTGGTAAGAAGACTCAAGTTTACAGGGATCTTTAGCAAAGGGCGTATGGATATAAATTCTCTGATTTCAGTGAAAAAGATTATGAAATACATACACTAAGCATTTGTTTGCATATCTAATTACATAAATATATATTAAAAAAATCTTGAGGTAGACAAAGCAACTGCTAAATCCTTGTTTTGCACATCTTTTGATCACTCCAAGGACCACAAACAATTTACTCTGACTGTAGAAAAAATTACAAGCTAAAGATATACTTAAAATACATGGAGAATTTAAGGGACAATTCTGTCCCCTTTACCTCCTGTAAAAAATACGTGGTTAACTACATCCTGATGATCATTTAAGCCTCCTACGTTAGGACAGAGTGATTAAGGTACAAAGAGGGGACAGTTTCTGTGAGACACTGGCACAATTTACATATTGACTCCAAGGCTGAATTCTGACTGTTTTAATTGTCACCACAGCATTCTATTTGCATAATTTTATGTTCCCTTGTCAGAACCTTGAAAGATTAATTCTTACATTTAGGCTTAATATTAAACAGCAAAATAATATCCAGTTATACTGGAGTTGACAAACCAGCTCCACGACTTTCTTTGCTGCATGGTAATTTAGAGCTAAGGGCTTTCTGTTTTAATCTTGCAATGAAGAGCCTTCCCACATTCCTCTAGTTTCAAAGCTTATCCATAGTGGGGGTTTTTTTAAAAAAAAGGAAAATAACTTAACTTCTTGTATAGAAATAATTAATATGTTAAATATCCTGTTCACCTTAGTTTTACTGCAAGGTCAGGTTTCTGTGGGCACCCTGCATCACTGTTTTGGATTGATTTAAACCAACTTTCATCTGAAGACTTAAAAAATGCTTCGTTATTGTAAAAAGAAAACTGGAAAAGCTACTGTCTTTCTTGTAGACTACAAGAATATAAGCAATCACATACTAATTTTCTCCTTACTGAATAACACTCCTTATTTGCAAGGAAAATTGTTTCACAAAAGAAAAATGCCAACATATTCTCAAGTTCATTTCTCATAAGCATGTTTCATTTACTGTGAAAGCCAATTCTCGAGATGTTTTTCTGAGAAGCAGCAGCGTGAGTAGGATAAGGTAGCAGTTAAGTCCTCACAGCATGAGCATTAAGCACAGACACAGCTCCCTTGGCACGGTAAGGCAGGCATCACCCTTCCCTTTGGAACAAAAAGGGAGTGGGGGCACAATCATCCATGTGTCCTACCCAGTCGTGGGAGTAAACAGGAAAGACAAGACTAAGAGGAACATTTAGCTGTGAAGGAAGATGAACTAAAACTGTAAACCTCCTCACCCTACCAAGGATATTGTAAAAAGCCCCAGCTATACTTCAAACTTTTTTCATAAGATTTACTTTTTTTTTTCCTTTTGAAGGGAAGGTCTTTCCCTTGTTCTCTCTTTGCTTAATTTCAGTAAGAAAAGTATTAATTTGGAGAAACTTTTAAGTGATACATTGTATATATTTAAATATATACAAAGAGGTGGAACTGAGAGAAAGTATCAACAGTAACAGATTTATGGTATCCTGCCATGGGACACCCCAAAAACTTAAATCCATCAGGATCATATTTCTTCCACAAAGTCATTCTTCGCAAGAGTGCTTCTAAAGACCATGAAGAGGCATCGCTTTGATGCATGTCTCTGAAGAACACAGCACTGTACAGGGTTTTGGCCACTTGAAATACTACACTTAATTGTGTACCTTTCCTCAGAACCCTTACGCTGCTGTCCTCCTCAGGTCCATCCCAACTGCTGTTACTATATGGTAAAACCACAGTTTGCTGCCACCCTCCTTGCTGCTCTGAGTACCTGCTAAGAAACCAGCAACCTGACTAATACTGGGGGTGATGGTGTCAAAGAGCCAACTAGCAGTAACTTCTACGGTCCCCGTTGGTAGGTTAATGGCTACTCCCTGAAGACTGTATCTTCTAATACAAATGAAACAAGTCGAGCAAGCTTTTAAAACCTTACTTGCTTTGTGTTAATCCCACTCAGCCACCCATTCCTTTATTCTTTCTGTTCACCCACTTCACCTGCAGGCAAAATGTTGGTAGCTTTTTCTGTTGCCCTGGTTTAGATGCTATAGAATCCCTCTTGGGTTATTATTTTCATCTCGCTGCCTACAACACCAAAGCGTGAGATTTGTGACAAAGTTTTCTAAATCAAAACTGCACTGCTCCACAGCCATACAAGGAGTTATATTCTGTAAAAGCCTGGACTGTTTGGGGTTTTTTTTTAATTAATGCTATATAGTTGTGGTGGAGTCTCCGTCTCTGGAGACATTCAAAACCCGCCTGGATGGGTTCCTGTGCAACCTGCTCTAAGGTGGCCCTGCTCTGGCAGGGGGGTTGGACTAAATGATCTCCTGAGGTCCCTTCCAACCCTGTGATTCTGTGATAGTAAGAGTTGTTTAACAATAACAACATGCAAACAGAGGGAACAAGGATTTAAAGGAAGAAAATGGCAAGACGGAAAGGATGTGAAGAACAGACACACAGCTCTCTACAAGCTTTCACTAGATCTTTGTTTTCTTGTGTCCGGTCTTTTAGGAGATTTCCTCAGTATTCTAAGTATATTTCTTTAAAGGCAGCACTACAGTTCTCAATGACTTGTATAACAGGACCAAGTTTCTCAAAAAATATGTATTTGATTTCTAACCCCACACCTATTTCAAGGATTTTTGTTTCCCAGATGGGAGTTAGGAACTTAAATGCCTTTGTGAATCTGCCTCAACTCAGGAGTCATTTTACAAAGAAAACTTAGCCTAGAATGTTTTTCCCAAATACCTTGTATTTTTGGTTTTATGAACAAGCACACAATTCTTACACAAAATTAACATGCACTGCTGACGCTGTACTGATGGTTGGCTCAGCACAATGCAGTATCCTCACACAAATCCTACACCCTCCTTCACTCTTTGCAAATACCAGCAATCAGGAGACAGCTGACAACAGCAGGTGAAGCATCATAAAACATTTGACGAGCTGTGTAGGCCCCCATCATTTAATAAAAATTATGTCCTTTTGTAAAATACCATAACTTTACTATCTGCTCAATAGCAGCAAAATCTTAGCCACTAAAAGATTATTTCCATGACCTACACTTATATCACCTTATATAGGGATCTCTTTGAATTCCTACATTTAAGTAGACTCAAGTTTTGTCAAAATTTTTATGTTAAGTCTCAGAGACATCTATATGTTGCAAAAAATTGTTTTGATAATTAGGTAACTAGAATTCTCTTCTTGTCATCACAACCTGATGGTTTTATGCTTGTTACAGATCCAAACAGGCTCCCTGCTTCAATTCCAAGTTTATGCAACCACGTTCTGCATTTTCAATACACTCAGTTACACAAATCTCCACCTCCTTTTTGAAATCGATGTATCCAAATACTGCAAGGAGCGATTGCAGAAAGAGGGAGGGGTACGTACAGGCATCTGGGAGCAATAAGCTCTTCAGCTAGAAGAGCAAGAGTTTCTATAACCCTCATTTACTTCCATTCTTTTTAATATAGCACACTACAAAGAAAATTTCCAGGGGCCCAGCCTGCTCTGTAACATCTGTTCTGCAATACTCAAATGAGCTGCCATCACAAATAAAAAGAGATTTTAGAAGGTCTTTCAAAAACAGAGATAGAAAATAGAAAATTCCTCAGTTTAACTACCACTTTTATCACTTTTAAGTGAATTAAGTGAAAGTTCTCTGAAAACTGTATTCCCTACGCACACTGATCACAGTAGCCAGATCTTCCTCTATACAGTTTTCCTATTTTTTGTTGTTTTGTCTTCCTAACTGTAACTTCCTTTACTGTAACAGAAGCCTCTCCTCCTTTTTATTTTTCTGTTAACATACTACAAAAGACTAAAACCTTGTTTTGTCAGTATTCCTCTCTGCTTATGTGCTTTATGCTCTTTGTGTTACGCTCAAAGAGATGCCACTGTATTTCATACAACAATTTAATCAACAATATTCATGTCTTTATTTACCATTTATAAACATCAAAACAACAGTTTGCAGATAAGAAACACAGACAACAGCAACTTCTCAGACATTTATAGTAAAACTTGCCAAGTATGGTATTTAAGATTACTGACTAGTCATCCTGGACCTTTACACTTTTCTCTTTAATATCTATGGAGTTTCTGATCTCCATCTATACCATCAGCACCTGTTCCCTTGAATTTTCAGAATATTTTCCGTATAAAGTTACCAAGTTTTTGTGTTAACTTAGATACAGTTCCCTCTTCCCTGTCACCCCTGAGCCTTCTTTCAGTGGAGACAACCTGCCTGGGATTTCCAGACAGAGGGCAGCTCAAGGAGAACAGCAGCTGCCTCATGGGCAGCCTCAGCACTGGCAGGTAATTCCACGAAGGACACTGGACATCCAGAGTACAGGGCCACCAAGGGCATGCTGCTCAGTTACATGGTGCGTGTGCAGTGAGACCAATGGATCCAGGCTTTATCAACTTACTGGCAAAACCTTAGCCAACCATCACATGTGAGAATGAACACGAAGAATAACTGCGTCTTAGATGTTTATAGTAACTTGCAAGAACAGTAAGATCATTCCAGGATCCAGGATGTCCCCATGTCTGGTACTACTTCCCTCTGGGAGAATGAGCAGGACTTGCTAAGGTCTCTTCTGTGTGGAACAGATAGTCAACATTTAGAACTTTACTTTGCATGGCAAGTAGATAGGAGTATTAAGAGTCTTGAGTTTTGTCCCAGAAAATGCAAAACATGAACATAGTAAGTTCACAACCCCACAAAGAAAATTAATTATGCTTGAAAGCAGCAGAAAACACCTATAGTCCAGAAACACAGAGTCACCTATGGTCCAGAAACTCTGGTCTATAATATTGTAGCCTGAATCAAAAAATTGTTCTGCTCTCTACCAGAAAAAAGACAAACAAACAGGAAATAACATTAAGATTATATTCTCCTGCCACCTACTCCAAGCCTACCGGTTGAACAGCCTTTTACAAGGCCCATATTAAACACAGCCTTACAGATAACACAGATGGCTTTTCCAAACATCTTAGAGACTATGACCAAAGTAATTATTTTTGCTACAACAAAGTTATGCATGAAACACCAGCCCATGCCTGCTGATTTTCTGAAAGCAATCAAGATACAACTACCTATATTCGTTCTTCCCTAGTCTCCCATACCACTGTCTACTACTACTTCTTTGTAGAAGAGAGCTGTGAGAAATCTGGATTTCAGTTCTCTCATCGTAAGATCTTAACTACAAGCGAGACCTCTAAAATGCAAGACATCAATATTTTATAGCAAGCGGGTAAACCTGTTTAATTCTCAAAACCTGAAGAGCTTTTGACAACTTATTTTCCCTTTTGCAGGGAACCGTTGACTGGCTGCAAGAAAAAAAATCCAGGTCCAACGACCAATTATGCACAAACACTGTTACTGTTAACTCAATTCACCATGAAACAGAATGCAGACAGGCTTTTCATTTCAGGGAAGAAAGCTTTTCTTAGCTCCCTCCACTTTGAAAGAAACAGTTTGGTTTTTTTTTTATTTTCACATTTGGATACTCTGCTGCTTACCCTGTGGTGATATATTCTCTGTTCCTCTGTATGAGGAGCTGTTGATATCCTCAGGCTTGAGCTATACTGATGCTCTGCCCTAATTTCCAACATTGCTAGACAGCACTGGCATAAAAACATCTGTTTGAAGTCAAATCACAAAGTAGGCTCAGATTTGAACTGGAAAGCCTGAAGCAGGTATATATTGCAATAGAACAAGCCACATCTTGTTGAGACACTGATTCACTCACATCTCATTGAGATTCTCCACTGACTTTGGCACTTGCTGGCCCAGCCCTTAATCCCATAATAATCCCATCCTGCTGCAAATGCTGCAGAGAATATTCTAGATGCTTCTGAAGGTAAGCTATTAAACTACTGAGATATGAACAAAAATATTTGTACAGTAAATTTCACACTAGGCTCCCTGAATATAACCTGTAACCTTGATTATGGCTGTTAGCTTATCATGGGAAGCTAGAAATTGAGAAAAAGTTTAAAGGATAGAATTTTAAAAACATCTCTTACCCACCCACCAGCTCCTCTACCCCATGGGTGCTCTGCCTTAACACACCTCCTAGCTGTGGTTCTGCCACCCATTCAACATATCCTACTAAAGCACAGCAATTTAAGAGTAATAGAGATTTCAGCTCTTTTCCCTGTTCTTACAAAGCATTAAGAAAATTCGCAGCCATTGAATTCCTTAAAAAAAAAAAATCATAGTGAGGAAGAAGGAGGAGAAGGAAGGAAAGCCTTTTAGCAAGTATACTTGAAGTCAAACCAAAATGAAAAAGTGAGTTTATCGAACAGAGGGTATTTCACAGAATAGGCCCACAGACAAGCAGGAAGAGCCACCAAATGCTCCATTACAAAGCAAAGATGTTGAAAATAACACAAGCTCTTTGAGAAAATACAACTATTTGAAAAGAGAAAATAATATGCAATCTACAGAAGCACAGTTGGAAAATATACTGCATTTTAAGGGCAAGAATAAATGTTTCTACCTGGAAAGTATTAAGAACAGACTTGCTTTTTTCTTTTTTAAGTGCAACCCGTTCCAAGCTTACCTGTGTCCTGTACTAACTACTGCCTTTGAAATAGAAGTGTTTACATGTATCCACTTGTTCTAATAGCACACAGACCTCAGTGAATATAGTCTTTTAAGCGTAGCTCCCACACTCAATGCAGGAAGACACTGTTAAATAGCTGTACCTGCCTGAGAGCCAGGCCAACTTCTGCCATTCACCCAAGTTGCTACTAAAGCAGTGCCCTGTATGGGCTTCTGGAGCAGACACACTGCACTGCAACCAGCGCTGCCTAAAGCCAGCGTGCGCAGCAGTACCAGTCACCTTGCTTCGATGGGGATTCATCTGGTACAACTGCAATACAGCTGTATTTTTTCAGTTTGCAGGAGTGAAACACTCATTAGGGATGACAAAGTTTAGGAGTGTTACAATGACGAAATTTTCCACAGCCTCTGCAATGCGTAGCTTGTCATTACTGGAGGCACTATTTAGTCTCACAAAGGCTTTTAAAGAGTACTACTATTCAGCATAAAGGCAAAGGGTCATCTTTATTTAGGAGGATTTTAAAACATATTAAATGCCTCATCACAAAGCAGAAAGAATACACAGGAAAATTCTACTAAAGAACTTGTGAACAATCTCCAGATACTTTGCTTAGTCGTTGAGATAACTTAGTGCAGGCCTGTCAGGTAAGGATTTCCTGCTCCCCTGTGGATTTACTCACTTTCAGAAAAAAGACGACATCCACAAACATCCTTACAGAAACATTCAGAAGGATGAGTTCACCCAGTATCAGATCAGTAGGGTGCCAGTTCTAGCCCACCTTTGGCTTCTTCAGGTATAACATAACAAGAAATCTTGAATGCCCATTCGGAATATGTCAAATTCACTGAGCAATGATATTTTGAGGCTTCTTTGGTTTTTTAGCATTAACTTGGACATCAGATTTCTTGTGTGTTTATTAGCAAGTGCAAAAAGCTAAAAGGTTGTTCTTACAAAGCACCTGCCCCCTACCTCTACCTGACAGTCCTCCCTGTACTCTTCCAGTAGATGCAAACAAAAGGGTCCTTCTGTAACACTGGAACAGTTATCTTTTCTGTTCTGCAGCGCTATGACAGCTAAGAGCCCACTTTCTTGTTTGATGTCTAGTATTTTATGTACCTGAAAATAATTTGTCGATAGTTTTCTCCATAAAGAAGTACTTCATACCTGTCAGAAAGAGACTACTGACTGAACTTCCCAGAGAATCAAAGCATCTCACACAGCTGCAGGATGAGCTTTCAAAACACTACCCAGGCTACAGGCTTTTGAAATACGTCTCAGATTTGCTCAGACTATTGTAGAGAATTTTCTGTTTCCCTTTCTTTACCACCACATCCAAGTCTGGATATTTGGAACCCATGGATCAGACAAGTTTTTCCTAGTTGTCTAGTAGATGTTACAAGTAATTTTAATGCTGGCATCTCAGGCTTCAGTGTTCTTTATTAAGGAGAGACACAAACTCTATTGATTCATGAAGATAGTATTTTAATTGTTTGTATTTAATGTTTTCAATGAAACCACAAGGACTAGAAATTCAATTTTAAAAGGCTATACTTTTCTGTTGAGGCCAATCTGCTAGAGACAATACACCAGTCATGGCTGGTATACACTAAACTTCCAGAGAATCTCTTCAAGTAATTCAAGAATACTGCTGATTTGGAGGAATTGGCATGCAATTCTTACACAGTTAGATAATTCTTTTCATACAGATTAAAATCTGATGGAAGAAGAACGGAAGGTGAATTCAAAACAGAATGGACGAAAAGATGTGGAGAGTACAGCAAAAGACTCGAGAGAAGGGTTCCAGTATCCAGAACGTACCGATTGCCTGCCCACGACAAAAAAAGATATTCTACAACAGAAGCTACAAGGAGTAGGGGCTTGGAGGCAGGGGAAGAAACAGGACTGGAGGAACTAACACAATCAAAACATTAACGCGTGTCAATTTTTAACAGTATTGTCACCAGTGTCTACACTATCTCAAACACAGACTTGGGCAGATTGGTTCTATTCTGTAGCATCTATCTAGAGGACTGAAGGTATTCATGCTTCCATACTTGTGTGAAATATTTTGAGACCTGTACTGCAAACAATAGTAATTATTTCCAGCTTCACTTTTAATTAGGGAAGTGGTAAGAGCACCGAGGAAAGGGTTTCAAAGTCTTAAATGCAAGGGTAAAATTATGACATACGATGGACTTTGTGAAAATACTGCCTTAATCCATTGTGGCACAATTAGATGTTGCAGCTTTAAGCCATATGAATGATGACGTGTCACCAGATTTATTGCAACACTGACAGAACAACATAAAGATTAAATCTGTTTTATTTACATTGCCTTATGTTTAAGATGCCTCTTTAAAAAAACAAGTACGCTACATTTGTTATTGAAGCAGGTATGGTTTAACTTCCATGATTCATCGTTTGCCTAGATAAGTCACATTTTTTAAGAAGTGGCTTTTGGCACTGTGCCATAGACACCAAGTCCAAGTAAATCCTTATTACAAAGATCACTGACCTGAATCTACTGATACTCTTACAATCTTGCCCTTCAATCCAGCTGTCAGGAAAGCTCATTAAATCCAAAACGAAGCATACACTGTTTTAGTTGAGAAAAAAAGTCTTACAGCTTTCAAAATGGCCATTTAAAAACCTCTACCACTACCTTTCCTCAAAAACAATGAAAAACTATTTCTGTTTCTCTGAGGCTTGATACCAAAACCAAAATCAAAACTACATTCCGTTAAGGTGCGGAGGAAAAAAGCCACACACAAAAGGTAACTTAACCAGTTGACTCCTACTTCTTGAACACATTAAACAAACTAACTCGTGCAATGGTTTGGTTTTTTAAAAGTTATTTCAAAATTTGAAAAAACTTAACTGTAATTTTAAGCCAGATTTAAACAACTGTAAGCCTTATATTACAACCTTATGAATACATTACCTGTAACACAACAACTGTTATTATCAATACAGTCTCATAATGGTATTGCTAAATAAAAATCACCACACTGATTTTATGCAGCTATGACACCACTAGGTTTGCCACTTGCCAGAGGTTTAAAATGTTTAAATAGGTATTACCTTAACAAACTTGAGCCTCAGAAAACTTAATTTCAAAGTTTCACAAACCCATCTTAGCTTCTGTATGTATTAGAGAAACCAAAATTAAAAAAGCATCGATTTTGATTGTGGATTTTTTTTATTTTTAGATCAGGTGAGAGATGGATTACCAGCTCTGCATGCAGTTTGATAACCCACAGCTATACCAGGATGTAGAAGTACCCATTTCAAATAGTTGTTCCTTTTATTAATGGAAAAGCAGAAACTAGACTTGGCTCGGGGAGCTATTTGGTTTAAATACTCTCTTTTTTTCAGGAAAAGGCTTCCTCAAAAAAAGCAGCTCAAAAAGCCTGTAGACAAGACTAAACATGCAGCTTCCTGGGTCTAACTTTGTTTTGTACCTCAAAAGCAAAAAACCTCCCAAAATCCAGCCTAATGAGGTGGCAAGCCCAGAAGTGGAAGTTACTACAGCACCAAAACAATGGAAAAGATGGACTTACACATGATTTATTATTCCTACCTTCCAAATACTTAGAGACTTTCTCCATTCGAACTGCCACACGGTAAAGAGAATGAACAGAAAGATGCAATATTTAGGTTTAAAAATCATTTACAGAAGACAAGCCCCCCAAAAATCTAGTCGTGATTATTAGAAGCATAAAGGAAGTTATTTCTCCGAACCTGAGGTTAAGTCAGATCCTCTGTTCTTTTTATCTTCTACTATTTCATAGAACGGGCCTATTACTTGTAGTAATTCTTCAACTTTGTCCGTCATTGGCATACTCTCAAGAATCTGCACAAGTCCAAAATATGAAGCATCTTATGAAACAGCATTTCAATGATTCATTCATTTCAAATTATTTTAAAAATTGATGGTCATTGTAAACTCAGTAACATTTCACTAAGTCACTTCACACGTTATTCTGATTTTCATATGCTAATGCATTTACCACCACCAAAGGACTGCTTCAGCACAGTATTAATAGAACTTGGAATACATTATTTCAGCAATTTCAAACTAAACCAACTCAAAGTTCAACAGGCTGCTGTTATCTGATACGATTTATTTTATAGACAAGTCTTCCCATAGAGAAAGTGAAATGGAAAGACTTTTTTTCTTAGAGGATTCTATGTATTTGTCAAACCCTGCCATCTTCAATGGAATGCAGAGGGCAGATCAGAAGTGCCCTACTGGATCTGTCTAAAACAAAACAATAAAATGGAAAGGATACAGAAAAACTGGAAAAGGGCAAAGACATACTTAGCATAGCAAACTTGAAACAAATTATGGTCTTGAAGTCATTTAGAGCTCTTCCATTGATAAAAACATCTTAAGTTACAAAACTAATACTTTTGATCATCTGATAGGAACACAAAATCTTAAATTCAAAATAGATTGAACAGAAGAGATTCAATAACTGAATATTATTTTAAAAGCATATGATATTACTGTCCCATTCTAGTTTAAGTCCTTTCAACCAAGCTTTTTGCCAATAGCTTTGCTCTTCTTTCTACCTCTACTTATTTATTATTATTTTTTAAAGGAGGTAATAGCTATAGGAAAAGATTCAGGTAGAGGCAAACTATTAGCTACAGTACACCTTCTCCTCCAGAAGAGCACCAAGAAAGCAACAGATGGAGCTACAAGTTGCCACAGAACATGCTGCTCAAAAGCCCCAAGTATGTCCCTAAGCAGCAGAAGCAAAAGCTGCAGCGTTACTTCACAAAGCAGGAGCTCCAGGCAGGCTAGCAGGTAACAAGTCAACACTTGCAAACCAAACAAGGATACCAAGAGACAACAATCCTATCAAACTGCAGTTTTATTGCCGCTTCTCTGATCTATTCATTGGTTATAATTCATTTTGTATTTGTTAGACAGAAATACTCAGAGAGGGAAATGAACCAGAGACAGGGCAGTTGTGTTTTCCCCCCTCGGCCTCCATTTTTGTTTTTTAACTTCAATAGCATTGAGAAAGAAGAAACCTATTCTAGAATAACACCTGTATTTGCTACTTATTTACTTCTATAGTCTGCACTGTAAACTGTTTCATACGTCCATTTGTATGATGTCTGCACGTAACTGCTCTTCCTCTGTTCTGAACAGACCTCAATATACTCACTGCAACTTGAAGCAATTCTTAGAATCTTACTGCAATTTTTGTTAAAGTAAGAGTTTTGTAATTGCTAGCTTTTAGGTGAGCAAGAAAAAAGCAAATACTTCCACAAACAAAATCAAATGCTTACTTACACAGCCACGAGGCATAATATGAATCTTAAAATTTGAAAGTGCAAAATATTATGTATGCCGAATTACTGTTTTCTTTGGATATCAGACAGTTAATACAGGAAGACTCTTGTTTTAAGTTAGAAGCACCATGTAGTGTTAACATGTCTTCATGCTAAGATAGGACTCATTTCTAACATATAACAAAACAATGTATCTGAGGTACAAATAAATTAGTCTAAACAGTATTGCAACATAAAAATTCAGAAAGGCTACTTAGAAGTTAAATTAACCTTAAAACAAAATGCACCTGAGCTCAGATGGATCTTAGCTAAGACTAAAACAAATCTGATCATCTCCTACCAGCATCTCAAAACCTCATCCAGACACATTCCTCCACAGATATGAGTTTCAAGGCTACCATGCCAAGGGGGGGAAAAAAAACCAAAACAAGTTTACAGTAAAAGTATCCTGTGACAGGGTCATTTGATCCATGGATAACCCAAACACTATATGCAAATGCTAGGGACACACCCTCGGGGCGGGAGGGTAGGGGAGGAATATGACAATCTTTTATACCCTTAAACACAGTCCTGAGATATCAGTAATCAAGTGGTGGGTTTCCTCCCCTAGACATGGATACCTATGCAGCAACAGCAGAATGCCCACAGGAGCACCACAAGGATTAGTGCAGTATGTGCTGATAGAACAACCCGGTGGATCCATTTGGAATGCACTTCCAATTGACATTTCAAATAGAATCAATGGGGTTGGAAAAGCTGAAGCTAATATTTCAAATGTGAGAGCTGAAACAGCACCAAAACAGGGTAAACAGACTCCCCCGTTTCAAAGCTGAGCAAGTGAAGAAGTCATTTGCTCTCCAGTCCCTACATGGAGTCCGTACAGAGGTAGAATATTTATGCTTCATTAGGGTCAAGTAATTAGACTTCCTCACAAGAGAGGTTTTTTTAGAACAAACACTGCAGTTTCACTTAGTTTTAGTGTCCTGAACAAACCAATTACTGCACTAAAAAAAAAAAAAAGGTACGACTGAAGTATTAACACATTTTGAATTCGAGATTTGAAATGAAGTGCTAAATCTCAGAGTACGCATTGAAAAGGAATATTAAAATTCAGTAGGACTTTTGACCAAATGAATATTTGGCCTCCTGTGGCTTTTGGAGTTAGTTATTTTTCATTTTAAAGCAGCTACAGTAATACCAGCAGGAACTAAATTACCAAAATTGCAGATAGGAAAAAGAACAGTAGTCAGACTCCAGCTCCTTTCCTAGTAAAAGTTTTTGTTGTATCTGTCATTAAACTTGTTAAAAGTTCAGTGTCAAGATAGCAGCCTAGGAAAAAAGCAAGGGTATTTGGAGTACAACATATTTTCTCTCCTTGATGCTAACCTCATTATAGTATAATAATAGATTACAATTATACTTTTATCCATATTGACAGTAAATAACCTTTTAACTGGAAAGGCCGCCTAGAAGATCTTCAGTGAAGACTGCAGTGAAAAGGATTAGTTAATAAAAGACTAGAAACTTCTATTATGAATGTTTACTTTAGTTAATGCTGCAATTCCTGATTAATATAGTAACTATGACTGTTTACAAGTTCCACATCTATTCCAAAAAAGATAGATCAAATGACTCAATTCTAACTGTTTGACTGTGACTATAATACACAGGGAATATTTTAATGACAAGTACAGAAAATTCAGGTTGCTGAATTGCTGAGTTCTTCTTGAAAAATCAAAGATTAAGTTTATATATTTGATTATACTCATGTTTCTCATCATAAGAGTGAGACGCTTGCTCCTGAAGGCCTTCTGGAGGGTTGTCTATTTTCCCCTTTCCAAGAGAAGGATCGCTTACCTCTCTGAACTCCGAGAACTGAGGCAGATTGCAGTAAATCAGCTTTTCTATTGTACTTTAAGTTCCACTGTTTTCCCCATTGACCCCTTTACCATGATTTCAATACACTTTCTTTAGCTCTGTCATTTAAGCTTCATATCAGCCAGAGCTCTCATGTTTCTCTGGAAACAACTCAAATTCTATAGCTTTGGAAGGAACTACATAATTTTCTTCTCCCCACGGGCCAAACGGCACAGTACTGAAATCTAACAGTTCACATATGGAATAACTCCTTTGGAGCTTGAACAGTAGTAGTCAGCAAGAACCTCCTCATGTTCCTTACTTTATTTCTGGAACATTTATTCCAGAAGATGCCCTCCTCTCACGAGTAAACCTACCTTTTTCATTTCTTCAACGTAGGCTATCATGGCTTCTTCTTTGGACATGTCTCCCAAGGCACTCCAAGCATCCCTAGGAAAGAAAGTCACACACATTTTCAGTATCTTCAAGGCCTACTTGATTTTTTTCAGCCTGGCATTAAGTAGGTTAGTTATGTAATGCCCAACGTTTCTCTGATACAAATAAAGCGCAACAACAATTCACAACTATTTTTTATTTTTTAAAGTCCAAATATATAATCTGCTAATCACATAGTGGTACACCAACAAAGAAGCAACAAACTGAATAGCCTGGGGACTGAACAGTTCCTCACTGACCAGCTATGATCTTGTACCTGGTAAGCTGTTAACAAGTCCAGATGTGAGACACACACATTTCCCTTTTGATTAGGGTGATTTTTTTAATGACTCTCTGCTCCAGAAGAAGAGCAGGCACAGACACTTCAGCCAGCACTTACAAACAGTTGTCAGCAAGTTAGAAGAGGCTACAAGAAAAATGTGTCCTTTTTGAGTTTAGCAACTGGGGAAAGACATGTCAGTCTAGTAGGCAAATAGTTCTATCATCGCCCCCAGTTACCACAGGAGCTACTTCTGACCTAAAAAAATCTCCCCCTCTCCAACTCTGCAAGATAGAGAAGTCCAATCAAATTTATCAGTATTACACAAGGCACCTGTCAGAACACAGAGTGTAATAAAATATTTCCTTACACAGTCTCGCACTTGATTTGACACTGTCCCTTCCCCTTGCCAGAGTATTTGTCCCACTTACAGCAAAACCCCAAGGCTGGTGGCTCACATTTCAGCTACAACCAACCAGGGGGGTGGAAACTTACTGCCCTAGTCCTCTGCAAAGATGCCCCCTTCACCCTGACTTGGGGAGATGGGGGCCAAGGGGAGGTTAAAGGAATCATTTCACAGATCCAAAGACGACCATGACCATAGAGACAGCAATAATACTCGTTCTTCAGGACAAGTCATTATTAAAATATAATAAGTAAAGCGATTTGTTAGATGTTAGCAATTTGGTGAATCGGAAATCTTCCCAGCACAAGGAAAATACAGACACTGGGAAGCTCTGCCACTAAGCAGACAAGCCAGAAAAACACACAAACCAGACCTCTTCCCAAGAGCTTGAAGCTATATCAATGGCTGTCTGTGAGCACCTGTTTACTTCAGGCTCACATCATACATGAGAACTTGATAAGGAAGAATCCCAGACGTTCATTCGTATCACTCATTCTGCAGAGCACCTACAATTCTGTTCTACAGCATGGGATAAACACTGGAGAGGTACCATGAAGGTGCTTGCCCAAGAAAAACCTGCCCACCCACAAAATCCGACGGAATGTTTTCACCTGCAACTCTGAGAAGTTACAGGTTATCTGAGATAGCAAGTTGGAACACAAGACTGAAAACAAATTCAAGCATCAAACGTTGTGAATATTCTTTTTTTTTTGAAAGACAAATAAACTCACTGAACTCTTTCTCCAAGTGCTGCTCTTCTAAACATCTCCAAGCATAAAAACTCCCCCAAAACAACAACAAAAAACCCAACCCAAAACCAATAGAACAACTCATTAAAAGTTACCATTTATATCTACCAATTGGATCCCAAAAGCCAGGTCGTGGAATGTTACAGGGTCCTTGGGTTGCTTGCTTATAAAAGCTATAGAACTTGAGCATCATTTCATTCGTTGGCTGGAATGAACCTAGTGAAAGCATTTTAAAATACAATTAAGTTGTGATTGAGAATATTAATAAGTATTTTACAAGCTTAGTATTTCTGTGAGAAAATAGCCTGCAGTTTGTTACAACCCAATTCGCAGTAGTACAGTTTAAGTCAATGGAGAACATCTTCACTTCATCTACCATGAACCAGCACCACTGACAATATTTACTTTACAAACAGCAAGTTTCAGATTGAGTTTAAGGGACTATAACCTTTACTACTACTAAGGTCAGAATCCACATTTCAAATAAACAAAAGAAGTAATAAATAACAAAGCAAGTGTCCTTTCACTCAGTTTAAAGGAACAATTTTAGCTCCCAGTAAACAAAGTATTTTGCAAGTCACTTTACTGTTTACAAACAGTAACTTATTGAAAGACTTCAGAATTAAACAAAATCACCCCCCCAAAAAAACAAACCCAAACAACCCACATACACATATAAAACAAACACAACAAACCCAAAACACAGCCTTATACAGTGTTTTTGTTTACATTAGATATTTGACAACACCTTCAATAACAATTTCCCTGTTTCTCCTGTTTTTCTTTTCTCTTTTTCCTTGTGGAACACACTTTTGTATAGGTAGGAAATGTTTACAAAACCGTAACAGCTGGCAGGGAAGATTCATTACCAATCTGTTAAATCAAAACTTTGAGGTTCGATTCTCATCATTAGGAAAAGTCGACAGTGACCTTTATCTAAGTCCCTCAACGAACCGAGTTTTACTTCCACTAGAATTTTGCGTGCACAGATTTAATGTAATAACCAACTTTTCTGGGTTTATTACTCTTATCAAAAAGACACGTTCTGATTTTTTTTGCTTTTCCATTAGCTGTTTCAGCAGAGGGAACTCACGATGACAGCTCCACAGCCGCCACACCGGCTCCAGGACTGCGGGGCGGCCCNAGGCGTGCGGGGCGCCCGGGGCCCTCCCCCGCCGTTCCCCGCGGGCCGGGGGGAGCCAACCGGCCCCCTCCTCCCGGCGCCGGCCTGAGGAGCTGCGGAAGCCCCCGAACCGGGGTGTCTTCGAGGAGAAGCTGACAGCAGCACTAAGCCCGAGGTTTCCAAGCCGTTCTCCAGCCGCCGCCTGCTGACGGGCGCCCGGCCCGGGGCGGCTCAGGGCGGGCGGCCCCACTGCCCCGGCCCGGGCCACCCGGCGGGCCGCAGCTGCCGG
>VXBO01007018.1:82206-101763 GCA_013400135.1 Rhinoptilus africanus
CGCTGCCCCCCGCCAGCCCCGGGCAGCGAAGGGCGCAGGCGGCCGGGCGGCGCCAGCGGCCGGGCTGTGGCCGAGGAGAAGCCGCTGGGCCGGCCTGTCCCCGGGGGCCTCCCAGGGCGGCTCCGGCTGATGGCGGGTTTTCCGTCCTGAGGCCTCAGCAGCCGCTGAGGTGCAGATCCCGGGGAGATCTTGGTGCTCGCTGAGAAAACAGTGCTCACCTGTATTTTTTTTCATTCTTTCTTTCCTTGTTTCTTTTTCTCTGCTTCCCTCCTCTTCCTACCCTTTCTCTTCCCTGCCTGTATAGCTATAATTACACGATAATGAACGTTTCAATATATGCCATATTCCACCCATTTTATGGGCCTCAGTTGTCCCCAGGATCGCCCCCGCCACCTCCTCCCCTCCTCGCAGCCACCCTCCTCCCCACACCTAAGCTCCACATCCTTCGCCTCAATTACCACTGCGGCCACATATTTTTGTAACAGCTTTAACGACTTCTATTTACATTAAAATTTTAGGCGTGAGATTTTAAAAGCCTAGAAACCCGGGAGTAACTATTTCCATGGTATTTGGAGACGAGGATGAATACCAGTACAGCACCACCAGCTAGCCCAGTAGCTGAATAAATGAATGGCCTTATTCAAAAGCACTGCGCACCCAGCACTCTACAAAGTCAAACAAAAGTATGCTAAACCAACGGCTTTTGTAGCAAGTGGAATAATTTACCCAGTAAGCAACAGGGTTTGAATAGAACCAAGTACAAAATCTTGGCATTCGAGTCACTTCATTTATCTGGTACACAATATATATTTTAAATTCCTCTGGAGGCAGTTGTGTGCTCACAGTGTATGCCCTCTGGTGGGAAAGAAAAGCTCCGGAGAGAGGGAATTAGAGCAGATCAGCCCCTGTTCTGCTGAGCTCCTACATTCCACAAGGTCAGCAGCCAACTGGCCAGGCCGGAGCTTTGCTGGAGAGAAGCTGACACTTCCAGAGGCGTTCAAACAGGATTCCCTACACTCGGCAAAGGATGAACCCCTGTTATGAACACTCATGTGGGTGTTACAGATTAATTTATCTGAATGCTAGATTTCTAAAGCTCTTGTGAGCTACATACTAAGATCTATCATCTTTTTTATCCATGAAGGTAGGCATGAAAGAAGCTCAGATCAAAGGGAAGTGTTTGTTTGAAGATAAGTGGGTTTCTGTACAAATATGGATCCTGTCAGCATGCAAGGAGTTAATTGCAAAAAAGTAATAAAAAAATTAAGAGTCTCTTATGAGGCCGGCTGATGTGTAAATTCCATTTACCTGAGAAAATCTATAATGGCGTTTGGCATTTTAATTTATTTAAGAGAAATGCAGGCTGCATTTTTATAATGAATGTTCCCAGACTTTCACTGGAAGTAGGCTTTAAAAGAGATGCAAATGACAACCTATTTAATGGCTGTGTGCAGAAACAGAAGCTGCCCTCTTTGCACTGAAGTGTGAGAGTGCGAGATCTGCAGATCCAGAATGAGGCACTTGAAGTAAACCAAAATAGTCAGTACCGTCATGCCCTGAGACAAGGATGAAATAGTAAATGAGAGGCAAATTTTGAGCACTGTGAGAACATATCACAAAGGACTAGTTAATTTAAATGCTCATATATAATACTAATTAGCAGTGCTATTAGCTGTCATTATGTATACTTTTTGCATTCTCATTGCAGTGACTTCCCTGTAGGGTTAAGAGTAATCAGATGTGGAGTACAGGTAGTAAAGGAGACCCTCTCATCTGTTGCAGACATCCATGAGTGGATCTGCAGCTTCATCTCAAGCTGAGGATCTAGACTCCATTTCTTAAGGAATAAAATTATATGATGTTTCTCTATTGTCTACTGAGTACCTATTGGGAATGATCACATGCTTGTAAAATCTAATTATAATCTACGTGTTGAACTGGGTTGTCTTTCTATTGCTCCGCAAGAGCAGTCTCCAAAGGAATCATAAGTATGACCAGCTCTCATTCTTTTGTCGATCTGATGTATGAGAAGCTAAACATCAGGAACTGTGATGGGAAGACTGACTGGAGATGCCCATCAGTTGAGGTGCAAGAGAGGAGAGGCCGTGGTACTCTGCTACCAGTGTGATTTGGTGGTAAGCGAAACATGTGACAACGTGTCTGAGTGCTTTGCTGTCCTCACACTTCTTTTCACTTGGTGGTTCACGAACTACTTATGGAGAGCCTGTGAGTTGCTTATATGAGGTAGTCCTAGCAATGGTGAGACACATAAAATCAGGTATGGAAGCACGCTGTTGTAGTCCCTGAAGGAGCAGACTTAGGGGATGCCCAGAGAAAAGGCAGACAGGCGTGATCCTGAGTGTAACCTTGGACCTCTGCTTCACAGGTGGACTAGTGCAGTGGTGTTATGGCACAGGACAATCTATCGAAGTCTGATGTGTTGAGCTATCTTAGAACCCTCATTTTGTGCTGTGTGTAAGTCGCCACTGTCCCTTCATGTTGTTCTCATCTGTAACCCAGGTCTGCCTTAGTTTTCTAGCAGTTGCTTCCAGTGCCAAGCTACACTCCAGTCCAGCTTGAAAAGCACCTTCATTTTACTTCAAGGACAAAGGAGTCACTTAAAGCAGAAACTGGAACCAATTATGCCTATTGCTCCCTCAAGGGTCTGAATCATAGCAGTGTATTTTACAGAAATATTTTAAAATGTTTCTTAAGAAAGTAGACCATAGTCTCATATGCATTATGAGCAAGTTCTGTAAGCTACCAGATCCAAGAGCATGTAATTTTAGCAAAGCTTACTTTTTGAAGTATCTAATCCAGTGAGGAGGGAGAATTAATTATTTAAAACCTAACAGTCATAATTATGAAGAACTGAATTAGCATTACAATTTCTCAGTCAAATCTACATGCTGATGAAGAATGGAAAGATCTTGTCTAAGAAGAGTAGAGCATTTCATAAGGAATAGTTTTCTACACTGTTTACAGTAGAAAGGCTAATGTATCAAATGACATTTACATAAAGGATTTTTTAATGAAATAATGAAGAATATTTATGTCCAAATCGTCAGCTCTGGAGAAGGAGAACTATTCGCCTACCATGAATATGGCAAAAACAGCAGCTGAAGTTTGTCCACCTATGTAGGCCAATCCCTGTTCTTCACAAAAAGCCCTTTGGGCAAAGGACCAGTTTGACATAAGAAAGAACGCTTTTGGGGATGGAAGTTTCCTTGTGAGGTTCAGATACACCCCTTAATGACTTGACTAGAAATACCAATTCATTTCACAGTCCGGGATTAAGTAATGGAATTATTTTTAATCATTATTAACGGCAGCTGCTTTGCCTAAGGATTAGGCTCCATGTTGTCAAAGGCATTAAAGGTAATGTATCCCATTTCAAGTGTCTTTTGAGCTATTCATTTCAGGTATCTCAGGTCTTTCGGTAATCAATACATTTTGAGCTGCATTTTTGTTCCCCCCCACTCTCCCTACTTCTCATATATTTTCATAAAGATGCAGTAACAAAAGTATAAGATTAGATCCATTTCATAAAGTGCTCTTTGAAGAACAAAATATGATCATACTTCTGAAGACATTTAGCAGCGTTTCACTTTGCATTGAACTATACAGTACTTAGGAAGTCAAAATCTTTTACAAGTTTATATCTTTGCATTTCTAAAGTATAACACAGTGCCATATTGTGTCTTAAGCCCCTCTTTTTTGTCCAAGGTTACTATTCATTTCTTTTATGAATTTTTTAATAAAGTTCAGTTTTCCTCATCGCCTCAAGGTATTATTCTTGTAGAGCCAGAGGATAGTTATAACAGAATTGTTCAGATTTTGCATATTGTAGAGAGAACATTTAAAAAATCCTCTTCCCTTGCACAGCCATGAACTGAGCTTTGAAAAGTATGTGGTTTCATCTTGCAGCAATGACAAACTGTCTTCTTATAAACAACAGCAGCAGACAGCTCATAACAAATACTTGTTCTTTTCCCTTCAGTAAAAAATACAATATCTGGAGGTCAAATTGTGCTGTCATTTACAGGGATATAGATTCGGTGTTACTTGGTTGATTTGGAGATATTTATGGTGTTACCCATTTTCATAATGCAAATGAGTAGAATTTGACTCTGAAAAATCAAACTATGTCTGGTATTTTATTTCTGTTTTGACATTTTGCTTCTGATCTTCACAACTACTGCTGCTGAAGTTTTAGAAGCCTATCCTTGTGTAATTTGCCTCTTGGGAATAGCAAACAAAATACTGTGACTGTATCATATTAATGTGCTTATGCAATGGCATATTTATAGCCAGACAGCTCTTGTGATTATTTTTTTTTCCCCATATCTGTAAGAGGAAAAAACAAACACTCATAGTTTATGCACGGTCTTTTAAAATTAGAGAAAAAGAAGGTTATTATTCTTTACAGCGAATCTGAAAAATGGCTCTGTGGAAATGTTTTCATGAGACATGTTTACCACTGTGCAAAACCTGGAATATAACTGACAAAGATAACTGAACTCAAGCATTTTGCAGGTCCATGTCTATCATTTTGTATATTTCTTCAGGCAGAAAACATACCACTGGGGTTTTGGTCAATGGGTCTCAACAACCTAATCTGACAGATTAGGGGTGATTTACTGGAGTGTGTCCTCCAACAAACAAGTTCTCAGAAGGTTTTAAGACTGAGTTTAATTTGGCGTCTCAGCACAGAACGACCACTTCATTACAATCCCTGTAGGTACCCGGATCTGTGGCTGTATGGACCTAGCAAAAAACCAGACTTCCTTAAAGTTAGTGCCAGCTAAACACTTTTTCCAGGTATAAACCACAGCTGGTTTATAATATATATATAAAATGGTCATATTCAGGTCAGGTCTGGTACTGGACATTATCCAAGGAAGTTTATCTGGGAAGCTTTATCGAGAAAGGAATTTGACATTCACAAACTGTTTCAGTTTACATTGCTAGATCATTTTTGCTCAACTGAAATAAAGGAGTTATCTCTGCTTCAGAGTTCTGGGCTGATAAGGCCTGCCCGTTTCACTGAGGTGAGGGACAGGAATGAACTACAGCAACATACAGCATCTCAAGATCAGAACCTCCTGGGTTTTGCCATTTAAAGCACAGAATTAATTCTTAGGCTCAGAATTCTTAAGCAGAAGATTACTGGATGAATAAATGGTATGGATGAAAATTTAGGAAATTAACTTAAGTGTTTTTTTACTTTCCTTTGCAGTAAAATGTTCCAGTTACTATAACATATGTTCAGCATGAGAAGCTTAATATCAAAGCTTCTGTAAATGCCAGAAAGGTTAATGAGGAAAGACAGCTGCCAGTTCTTGTTCCCCAAAAAAGTGTAAAAATATATCAAAGAAACTGCTGAATAGTTTTCTGAGTAAATTACTGTTGGTTTCTAAGAAAAACCCAAGAAACAGAGACAATTGAGCTGTATGAAATAGAAATGATCACTGAACCCACAGAAGTCTTTGAACGCACCTAAAAAGAGATGTTTAAAGGTCAAGTCACTCTGCTGCAGATAAAGATAGAAATGCAGCCCTAAACTAAGTGGGGAGCTGGGCAGCCACGTCACTGTGACAACAGTTACATTGGAGGCTGTTTGTCACACTGAGTAATCTAACGGAGGGCAGAGGGCAGTTTCAGGAGGCGTTGTAAGTTTTTAACCAAAGATGTACCCATTAAAAAGCCCAAGTCTTCGGTGTCATATAGATTGCTTTAAAACATACTGAAATCAAAACTTAGTGCTACAAATTTGCCATACAAAAGAAAGAGGACAACAACATATGCCCTATTTCTTCTGTTTGTTTGCCTATATTTTATTATCAGTTTTTAATCTTTCTGTAGCTTTGTTTGCTGGATTAGAGCACTCACTATTATCCTCCTGAAGGGTTCTCCAACAGTCCTAGGAATCCTTATAAATAGAAGTCAAGCAACCCCCTGGTTTCTTTTCTTTAGAATTGAATTCAGTGATGCTTTCACTCTGGTGAATTCATTTTTCCATTCTTATGTCTTTCTAATATTTTAACATCTTTCTTGAATCATAGATACTACTGCTGGGTACAGTGCTCCAGTAATACTTGTATTAATGTCAGAGGCAATAGAGGACTGAGGTATTGTCTTCTTCAAACTCAATATTCTCATTCATATGTGCAGAATTCACTGAGCCTTTTGGTTGTAGAGGTGAATGAAGGCCTCAAAGCACAGGTTCCTCATACCCTACTTGTAGCTGAGGACCCACGTTGTTAGTGTGTACTCTTAAAGCTTTTGTTCGGAGTGATGGAACGGTTTTTGGTTGTATTCAGTTATGCCATTTTGCCAAATAGTTTATGAGATTAATCTATCATCTGAGTCTGTTCTTTTAATTATTTGTCATTCTCCTAATCACTGTGCTCCCTGCAAATTTTATTAGCAGTGATTTTATCTTTTTCTTGTAGATTATTCAAAATAAGTTAAACAACGAGTCAAGGTCAGTACACCCTTTATGACCACATTCGAAGTCTGTCAGTCATTTTTTTAACTTGATATGCACCATGATGTTACAATAATAATTTGGTTTTTATATGTTTATTGTAGTTTCTCAATCAAAATTTTATGCAGTCAGATATTTCAGAGAAGCATAAGCACATTTCTACAGCACAGTTACATTTATCTATCAAATTTGTATTCTCATAGAAAAGGATATTGAGTTCTCCTGAATATATGCATACTTGTTTATACATTCCTATTGATTTGCATTAATTAAATTTTCTTTTGTAATTGAATCTCCTATCAGTCATTCTGTTGTATACCTGGGATCAATATTAAGTTGATAGGACTACAATACCTATATATCTTTTTTCAATATTGGCACAACCTTTGCTCTCTTTCAGTGCTCTGGAACTTCTCCAATATTTGGAAACTGACTGAGAATGAATATTAACAGTCCATAATGCTCTTTGTTGGCTCATTTAAAACTCTTGGATGTGATTAATCTGTATTCGCTGATTTAAGAAGGTCTAAATTTAGAACCTGCATGTAACTGGATCTCCCTTGATTTTCCTTTTAATGTAAAAAAAAAAAAGTTTGTGTTCTAAACACTGTGATTAAAGATCTCTTTTTCTTGCTTTGTTCACTCTCCTGGTATTTTACTGTTTCACTCTCTGTTCAAAATCCTGCAGGTGGAAGGGACTCTGAATTTCTAAAGCTTTTTTTTTTAAAAGGGAGCTACACATTTCTTTGCAGATTACCTTTGACTTGCACGAACCCTTGAGATAAATGTCTGTCAGCTACCTTAGCAAATCATGCATTATAAGCAGATCAATCCTGTTTCTAACTTTTGCAGGAGGGGGTTGTTGTTGGTTTTTCACTTAATAACTTTTGGTGTGATCTCTCATTCTTTCACATGGTAGTTCTAAAAAAAGAGAAGTCTTACAACCTACAGTTTTCCATTAGTTGGGTTGTCTATCCCAAAGCCTGTATTACTATGTCATGATAACTGTACTGTGGACACTATTTACTGCCTTCCTTTTTCGAAAAGTTTTTAAAAATATTCATATCTTTGGAGGAAGTACACAAACACATTTCTGGTTTATAATAGAAGAAACAATGCAATAATCAACTATATACACACATGTATTTGTACATACATAATATATAAATCACTGATGCTATATATAAAATTGATGAATACATTATGAGCTGTTGGTAAAAGCAATATACTAGTTTTAAACAGATCAAAGTAAGAGACTGGAGAGCCTGTTCCTCCCTGGATTAGGTGGGTTGCGCCGTGGCTCCCATGGCAGTGAGGTGCTCTCTTGGCTGCACAAGCTTTCTGACGCCACTCCCACCACGGCTCCCCCTTTCTTCTTCAGAAACAAATCCAAAACTGGGAGTCGCGGAAGGGGGGAGGGCAGAGGAAGGTATGAGAGACATTCACAATACAGAGACTAAACCACTGTAACCACAGCCCAAAGATGTGTCTTTTCAAGACAAAATAGCAGTTGTGCTGACTAAGCCTATGATTATGCACATGTTCAAGCTCAAACATCCTGAGCATCCCACAGATTTTGAGATAGTAAAATGAAGTCCTGTGTACATTTACAAGGTGGAGCCCTTGGCTGTCAGGAATTCTGGCCTTGTGTTTTTCTTCTGCCACCTGCCATTACCCTTATTTCTTGACTCAGATTTGCATTCACAGGAGGACTCACAGATGAGTATTTTCTGAATCATGGTGAAGGAGTTTCATGTTTGCTGGATGCTGTCATCTGCATCACTAAAACATCGTTGTGGTATATTTCATTGAAAAATCTCTGTGGCATAACTGATATAGGGAATTTATGATAACAGAACAAATACGCACAAAAATGATAAAATGATTGCATTTTTGACCTCAGATATTGAAAATATGACATTATCTTACATGTCTTGAAATGGGAAATTTGGGGCTACAAAGAAGCAGGATAAGTCTCCAGATCAGTGAATTTGGCTATTTTACATTATTAAAAAGAGGTATAGAAGAGGAGTTGGGAATGACTTGAGAAAACACATTTAAAACAGTTGTGTTAAAAGTAAATGAAGGCTCATGCCACCCTAGAAAGCAGCTTTGTGGTGCCTGCTCAGTCATTCCAAATGGACCACCTTTACTTCCTCCAGTCTGTATCTCCTTCTCATGTGCCTCAAGTTATGTGCTTCCTGGTGGGGCCCACCATATTCAGAACAGTTTGTTAACACACTGAAGCTCTTTAAAATGCATACCATGTGTTCACAAAATGTCTTCATTTATCAGATTAGCTCACAGATCAGGCACGATTCAAAAGAGAAGACTGGTGCTAGATCACGGGTTTCAACTCACCCTGCAGTGAAACTGAATTCCCCCTTTAGTCAAAGGCTGGGAATTAAAAACAAAATAGACAAAAATTACTAATTTTCAAGTTTTACCCTCTTTTAATTGACAGAGTTAAATTACATTTTAATAAATTCACCAGGGTTAGTTACACCATCTTGTAGCGAAGAACCAGGCTCCTGCAGCTGAACTGACGTACTTTGGCAATACAGTAACAGGCATTTCTGTCCTGCTGAAGCACACTTTGTGTTTTATTTGTGCTTTTGTATTTAAGAGGTAGACACGCTTATTCATTCACACCCACACAGAAGTCAGGTGTGTCCTAAACGTCTAGGTTAGGTAGGTAGATAGGATCAATTCTCTCATCCTGATGTGACATAACTTCGTTCGTGTAATGTGGCCCTCCCTGAATAATAGACATGGCAGTATGTTCCATAGTAAACAGATTTCTGTCCTTTCATTTCTACAGGTATGATGTTGAGAAATGGTTGAGCAAAACCAAATAACTTTAATCGGTAGGAGAAGATGTGCTAAATTATCCTGAATTAATTATTGAGTAATATAATCAAATATCAAAGCAGATTTCTAAATGTCAGTAATAGTGAGAAGGAAGAAATACCATTCATACCAACCCTCCAGCTAGAATCAGAGACTTATATATTGCCTTTGTGTCCTGAATTTAGATTTCAGACTACTGCTTTATATGAAAACAAACCCTCTTGTGACTAAATCTCTTCCTACAAACCAAGAGAGAAGGTTAGGAAATGTGAGTTATATCAAATGCAGTTTTAGCCACTACTGCGTAAAACAACTGGTATATTGCTTTAATAAATAGATATATGCCAACTGAGGGCAAAACGTATTCTTTCATTATTTTTGAGTTTTCCGACACGAATTCAGATGATAAATGATATGAGAGATCTGCCTTGCGAGGGGCAAACACACAAAACCAGCCGGGTATTGTGAGATTTCTGACATACGTTAAGACATGAATTAGAAATTGATATAATTGTTTTGGTATCACCCTGCATAGGAAAACCCTTATTTCATGACAAATAAGCTTTTTGTTTATTTTATCTTTTGTAGCTTGTGAGCTACTTTGAGACAAAATACTTCCTTTTATTTGATTAAAAACTTTCACACAAAAATGGTTATGCATTGGACAGCATAATTTATACAATCTATTTTGTGAATAAGCCCTAGCAATGGATTAAACATGAATTGTTAGATTGTTGCTGTGACCCTTATTCCTGGGCACTTATAAATAAATATATTCCCCTGTGGCTTCACTAAACCTTTGAAAAGTACATTTGTATGCAAATCTGTGAAAAGTCGTATGGCAATGTCACCCTTAGCATTGTACAAGTTGTGCATTACCATAGTGGGCTGTAGAACAGTCTGGCAGCTGATGTATTGGAAGCTCCAGGCCGTTTTCAGTGAGGACATTTAAAATTAGAGAGCATAAAAAGCTGGGCTGTGAAGTACAGAGGACAATTTTGCCATATTCAAGAGAAGAACCGGACAGCCTGCTAGGCCTTCCTATTGATATCTTCTGACACACACAAAATTCTCATCATCGCATCCTAACTCTTACTAATATTGCCTCAGGGGTAAAATAAGTGATACTCTATCCAGAAAACGCAGGGGTCTGCCATGTGCCAAGGGCATGGTTAGTAGCTACCAGCCAATGCTGGTGGTGACCACAGTGGAGGGTAGCAGGGCTGTGACTGACTCACTGCTACTTCAGCCAACACCACCTGGCTTTCCATTGAACGTAAGCTATAGGCTTGTCTTACAGGTTGATGTCCTTTATATCCACCACAGAAATGTAATGGAAAATTGCTTTATAGCAATTTTGTTGTTCTAATAGACTATCATAGCATGAGGCTTTTGTAAATAACACTAAGAGTTAACTGAAATGGGGCTTTTTCAGTTATGAAGACATAATGTCTTTGAATGACGTACCATATATCAGATTTGGTGCTCTTTCCCTAACACAGAACAAGAAGGCATTTGAATACTGAATTCTTTTATCTCAAATGAGATAAGGAACCTTTCAGGCCACACAATAAAAATAATTAAAAATTATGTATATTAGCCATTTGAATATTCAGCCCAATGCTTTTTGACAAAACATTTTTTCTTCCACTGGAAATCAAAAGAGTTTTCAAAAGAGACTCGGTTTCAATAAAATTCTAGGATAAAAAAGGCCTGCCCCCTTTAGGAGCATGCATGGTGATACCCAGCCAAGTATCATGTCTATGAGGCAACAGGGTGATGGCACTCACTAGATAATTAAATGGTCAATACATTGTTTCAACCTGCTAAGAGTTAAGTGTGCAGTTAACACCAGTACCAACATCAGGATTTGGCTTTTCAGCCAAATACATAGCAGGAATAACTGGCAATGATTGTAGACTGTGGTCCACAGTTCTCTGTAAACTATTGTAAGAAAATGAGAGAAAATAACCACCTGAGTCCTAGTCTGTGTCTTGTGTGGGAAGTGTCTCTATTTTTTTAGTGTTCTCCTCAGCCCACCTGTTCTCTGCCAGTATCATCTCATCTTCTTACACCACATAGCTAAACAATCTACATCGCTCTTCCTCTGACCTATTCTTCTGCTTCTCCTCCTCTTTCACACCTGTACACGCCCCTTCTTTCTGTCTCCTGCAAACCTCTCCACTTTCTTGTCCCAGAATTCATCCTCCTGTTATATTCCAGGTGCCAGAGGATACAATCCCCCTGTACCATCACCCCTCACAGTGACACCATGTATTCAAATGAATAAATGCAGAGAAAATTCCTCGACCCTTGCAGTGCACAGTGAAACATCATCAGCATAGCCCAGTTCCTCAGCGGATGTATCTTAAAAACTCAATGGACAGTATACAAATATATTGCTTTTAGAAACTTGGTAATTAACCAAATGTCAGGTTCTCTCAGGAAGAGCAGGAGGTATGTCCCTGAACATGGCCTTGTGCCAAATTTGAAAGTCCTCATTCAAAATACAGAGCTGCTGGGCTTTGATCTCTTGGCTGAAATATTTGTAATGGATTCAATAGAACACATTCCTTCTTGCTTACTTCTCACAAATTCCCTGAAGGGGAGAAAAAAGTCTGAAATATAAATATGTGCTACTAGGGCTAAATTAAGACTGAGAGAGGTATAAGCAACTGAAAGCAAAGCATTACAAAGGGAAACCTAACTACAAATTTTACACATAGTACAGTGAGGTATCTATACTATATCTTCCATGTAAAAGAGCATCTCAATCTCTTTTGCAGTCAGATAAAGAGATAATGAATCTTTTTTTCCTTAATGTATAAGCAAAGATACCTAATTATGAGCTGTCTTCCAATTAATGTGAAAACCTAGATAGGCTCCACCTGATACACTGAAGAAATTTTGAGAAGTACAAATATGTCAGGTACAGAGTGAAGGGTCAGACATTTAAAGAGAAGTGCTGGCAAGAATAATTAACCTGCTTCCCGCTCAGAATTATTTAAAAGAATGTTAGAAACACTTTTAATAGAGTAAGTACATATTTATTACATGTCAGTGTTTAAAAATCCCAACCCTTTAGGAAACACACTGGCCAGAAGAAATACTGTAGGATTATTATGGTTATGACCAAATAAATTGAAACTTTCACAGCTAACGTTGACATCAAATACTTGAACATAGCAGGAAGCTGCCACGGGTAGTTTACATATTCACTTCTAATTGTGCCTGTGCATCATAAAGATAGTTCATATTTGCATTTGCTGCCCTCTGAACCAAGTCATTTTCCAGTGGCATGTATTTGCTTTCACTGCAGGTAACTTTCATTAGCAGTAATTAAAGGACAATTTTTACTGCATTCTGCTACAGGAAACAATAAATGGTTGCTGGGATTGATTAATATCTAAACTAAGTTTGAGACGTGTAATCAATCTCATAGGCACAAGAGATTGTTCCTGTTATGCAATGAAAAGTAACAGGAAAGAAAAACCCTATTTATTCTGAATAGCCAATGCTTACCCTTTAAATTCCTTTGGATTGCACTAAATGGCCTGATTTATTTTTAAATGTTCCCAAGAGAGAATAGCCTTAGTCTATGCGTAATGACTTTTTACCCTCATTATCTGCACAGTCTGTGTTTGGGCTCTGAGTGGGACAATACCAAGGAGGATGTCAATGTTATCTTAGTGTGGAAATAATTTTCTAGCAGACAACTGCACCTGAGGGTTGCCGTACATCCAATCCCATTCCTTTTGCCTTCAATACCTATTGAAGATACTCCTTTTCAAACGCTGCTGAACCCCACAGACTCAATATTGCTTCCAGTTGAAGCTTTACTCTTTCACTGGCAGCTGGAACAGACCCAATAACTGTGATGTGATTTTTACTTGTTGAAAAAAAAGTACTATTATGCTTGCCTTATTTTGCCATCCAAATATTGTGCTGAGAAGTATTATCACTGCAGAACTGCTGTCAAATATTTATTTTTATTGTGAAAATAGCACTCTTTCTGTAGTAGGATGATGTTATCATTTAATTATTTTTTCTTTTCTGCTTTATGATGGAAAGCTGCAATTCAATGAAGTATATATTTAAATGCAAAAGAGGCATACCAATTAATCAGTACAGAATACGAATGCTTTTAATCTGCATCAGAAACACTGTGGGGCTTGGAAAAACACCAATCATTTAAATAGAAAGTATATAAAAGTAATTCCTATCCATGCTCACATTTTCTCAAATACAATGAAAAACTGCAATTGTGCAATTAAATTATCTTCACAATAATATATTCTTTTAAGGCTTTGCATTATGCTAAGAACATTTTGATGAGTCATTTCTTTCTATTTAGCATAAAAACGGACATACATAAATAATTTCAATTGATAAAAAAATTGAAAAATCCATAGAGATAGATCAAATGTTAGTTCTGAAACACTGAGAACTAAAACATAGATGTTCACTGCTTTCTGTTTTTTACCCATCCAATTTATGTACCGACACTTAGTACTGAAGATAGAGAAGATATTAGGCTAGAGATTGCAGTTAGGTTTAGCCATGAGTGTGCACTAATCAATTTTGGTGTGCATATAAACTAGATAATGGTACTATTACAGTCAACTCTCCATTATCTGGGATCATGGGAGACTGGGAACCATTCTGTTCGGACGGAGAACAGAAAAACCTCAATATTAGAGATGGTCCAAGGAACACCAAACAGAGACACTGCAGCTCTGTATAGAGTAAATATAGTCCAGAAGAGCTTATTAACTCTGGGTTCAGCACTAGCCAGTGGTCTCAAGACATCATTTGCAGGGTTACATGAATTTGCAAAGCCATCTTAGGCTCTATATCTCAAGGAAGCAGTTATATTCCTGATGACCCTGCAAATAACGTCTGAGCCAATAAGCCCCACTAAGCCTGGGGTGTCCCTACAAGTATATGCATTCACTCTGGATCATTTTTGTTCATAGCCTTTATCAAGCAGTGTAAAACAGGACAGCAACAGTGCTAATGGTATTTTCAAACTTTGAAACATTTCTCAAGAGCTTGAGCAGTGTTTTTTTCCTGCTAGAGACGCTCACTCCAAAGAGCTAAGTGAGCAGGACATTACTGACATGGGGCATCCACCTTTTCAGTGCCTACTTTCAAGTTAGCGACAAAGGAGACTTGCCTTTGGATCTGCTACATTCCCTTTCACTGCTAATTATCCAAACATTGCTTTCTTCTGGGCAAGGTGTCTTTCTTTCTGCTTTTGACCAGAAGCCCTATGCAGGGTGAGAAACCTTTCCCAGGGAAAGTTTTATTTCATAGATAAATATCAAAGAAAGTCTTCCATTTTAAAGGATTGGCATCTTCCAACAAACAGCTATTTCATCAGGAAATTCCAACCTGCCCTCTAATGAGTGGGCCAAATCTGCATGGGTCTATTCAGAAAGCAGACTTTCGCTCAGTGCCTACCCTTTGCAATGGGATTGATTCTTTTCATATTTACACTACTCCCAAAAGCCATTAAATAAAAGAAGGCCAAAAAACATTTGCTAATAAAAAGGATTACTGCTAGAAATCCACCTCCTGCTTTAAGTGGTTGCTTTAAAGCCAGCCCTTCTTCAAAATGTTTTTATAATAAAATAGTTAACCTCATTTGTTACTGGTGTAAGAAGCCAGCCATCTTGTCATTTGTCACACAATACCCATGTCACCTGGTTTAGGTCTAGGAAGAAAGAAATGGACTTTCTTGAGGTTCTGCATATGTACGCCTGCATCACCAGGGTCGGGATCCTCCACTTTTCCCATGCTCTTAGGGCAGTGGATGCCTCCTCTGCCTTGACGGTATTTTGAGGGATTAAGAAGGTAAGCCTACCTTGCAGTGGGCAGCTGGAAATGATGGCAGAAGGGACCAAGATGGGGAGCTGGGAACAGAAGATATGGGAGGAATTCTTTGATGCAATGAAAAAGGAAAGGCGAAATCAGGAGGCAACCTGGTGGCCGGAGGCTGAGCTGAGAAAGATGAAAGAATGAAGACCAAAAATGAAAGAGGCCAAAAGAACAGGGGATCCAGTGGAACATGGGAGGGGAACAACCGAGATGCCAGACCGAAAAGAGGCTAGTGGGGGTGAGAGAAAAGGAAGGACTGTTGACACCACAGCAATGCTGAGGAGCAAAGATAAGCACACAGGAAGGATGAAGACGAGAGAGTTTTATGAAAAATGAGGTTGAGACAGAAGGCAAATCCTGCGAGTGAAAATACATTAGAGGAGAAAGGTCATGTCAAAATACAGTAAAACTATTTATTTTTGTGCTGCTCTTATCTTGTGCATTCTTGAAGCCGCAATTTTGAATCTTATTATTTTTGTGCTCTCCGGCAGCTCAGGCTGCCTAGCAATGCCTGGCTGGCGTGTGCTGCACAGAGCTCACCGGCTGCCTAGCAACTGACAGCGGGGTGCGATGGAGTCCCTGGACCAGGCTCAGGGATGCAGCCCTTCCCCAAACACCCCTGCTCCCACAGCAAGGCAGGAGGGAGCATCTCCAGGTGTTACAGCTGTGATGAAAACATTAATAATATTAATTGGAAAAAAGGGCACGCGGAGGTGCCCACGAGAGCGCGGAGAGCCTGACAAATTGTCTCCGGGAAGTGGGAACAGCCCCATTCATCTCTGCAATACTCAGACACACCGTGATGGTAACTGAAATATCAATACAGGTAATTATTCCAGTTCTTAAGTAAGGCTCTGTGGGCTAGATCTAAAGCACAGGAAGGCAAACCAACACAGCTATGTAGCTTCTTGATGGCTACTTCTAATTTGCTATAGGTAATACCAAATGGTGACTTCTGCTCCCAGAAAAAAAAGAAGAAAAAAAAAAGCAGCATTAAGTATTCATACAAGATTGTCCCAGTACAGCCACATTTTTGTAAGTATATCACTGCAATCAGCAAAATTTTCTTACAAGAACATGGGACTTGGCATTTGGCAGTAGAGCTGATGTGGCTCATCTGAACAGCCCCTATGTCCTCTGTGCTTACAGCTGCCCCTTCAGATCCCTCATCTCCATTGCATTGCACTGTCTAAAGCGCTTGTGCGGATAAACAACCGAATCAGGAACTGATCCAGCTGAGAAACAGTCCAACAAAAAATTGTTATTTTCCAGTCAACACTACCGAAGCAAGTACTCTTCCCAAGGGAAAAACAAAGACACATGTCAATCTATGGCCTAGAAAAGGGAATAGACAGTTACAGAGCTACACAAATTCCAGTGCAGGAGAAGTCGCTTTGATGCTGCTCTAAACAGGTGCATTTAGAATACAGTCACATTTTTCTCTCCTGGTCAAAAATGGGCTATGTCCCAGAAGGACAGCATTGCCTCTGGAGATCATCATGCCCTACTGAGGAGGAGCATGGACAGTTGAGACACTGAGAGGTATGTAAGCACATTTTGCTCTGGATGGGAGCTCATTCAGGTGATCGTTTGGGTGGAGCTTGAAGAGCAGCATTACATTTTTTCCTTTACCAGTTCAGCTGCCCCAGACAGGAAAGTTTTCATTCCCAGTTCTGTTGCGCAACTGAAGTATCTTGAGAAAGTTACTTTTCCTTCTAATCAGTGGTTTATTGTCTGGAGCAATGAGAAAGTGGGATAATTAAAAAAAAAACAAACAAACAAAAGCAAAGCAAACCAGAACAAAATAGTTTCTAAAGAAAACCCCACTGAATGCAGTTCAGATGCACACTAGTATCTTGAGCGAAGGTCAGCTGAAATCCACGGTTTATTAGCTCTGGCTCAGTGCTGGCTCTGATAAATTTGGCTGGCATTTGCATAGCTACCTGAATGTTCACTGTGCTTTCAGATACTTTGGAATCGCTCGGTGTACACACTGTGCACACTCATGGAGCCAGCTTGGGTCTATTGCATCAGAGTCGATAAACCCTCCAAGAACCTCATATATCAGGAACACACTGTGAAGACACCCAAGTGACCCTGCAGAGAGTCATTCTGAAAGCAGGAGGGCTAGCATGAGACAGGAGCTAATAAGGCCTGTTGATACTAATTAGCTGAGCACGTCCTCACCACAATTCCCAGTGCATCTTGCATTGTGTGGCCCTTGCAGCAGTACTGTATAGAATGTGGTTCTATGGCACTAAGTTAAAAAGTCCTTCTGGAGGTGGCTTAGCTCGGCGTGGACCCAGCTTGGGTGTTTCTGTATCTACCCCAGATCTACATACCAGGCACCGGGATAACCCCCGGCACTGCCAGGAAGGCTGAAGAAAAGTCACAGCCCAGATGTCACAAGGTGGCGCTCTTTGACGCGATCTTCCAAGGACTTGCGTTGTGAGCTCATTTTGAGGTAGAATTGGTAGGGCTTTTGGTTTGTGCAAGGCCGTTTGGGTCGAGATCCGTTGGAGGGAAAAGGGCTGTAAGCCCTCCTGGAGCCTCTCTGCTCTATCACTTGAAGCGGGTGTGTTTCCTGGCAGCCGGCACTGCCCCGCTCAGCGGCTGTCCTGACATCTGCTTGGAGGGCTTGGTTGCCTGCAAAGCAAAGCACAACACATTTAGCAAAACACACACCACTAATTTTTCTCATGCTGAAAAAAGTTGATGCGCAAGGCTCCACACAACTGACATCTCTTGGTATAGGGGCAGCAATAACATTTTAAGAAGAGCCAACAACAGTTGTGCTACATTTGAAGATGTTAGCAGCTTCCACAAAGTCAGTCTGTGATCTGTAGGCAATTACGGACTCATCCAAGCCAATAGGTGTTAAGCAATTTGGAGCCAGACTGACCAGAGAAATCAAATTTCCCTTTGTATTATGATAGCTGGAAACAAGGAGAAGCCAGTGACTAAAGATGGTTTCTGATCACACTTGCCCTGGCACCCATTAAAAGATTGTCTGTATCTCAATACTGTTGCAGATAAAATTTAATTATTTTACATTAAAAGGGTACTTGGAACCCAAAATAAAATGTTATATTGGAAATTACACGCTGTCCTAAAGAGAGTTATTGAAGCCACTTTGGAAACAATTTGGCTAAGCTGCCAAATGAATTAACCATCAGAAGATAGCAACGTAGATGCATTTCTATCCCACAGCAAGTGCTGTGAATGTACCAGCTCCTTCCTCTGCTGTCCCAGACAGCACTCAAATATCTCTCCCAGCACTTGTCTAGCTGTTCCTCACCAGGGGGTATTTTTTGTAACTTCAGCTACCTTCCTAGGCTCCCTACCATTCATCCTCACTGCCGTGGTTCTAGACTGCGGTGCTGGACTTTGCTGACCTCAGAGGGGGAGATCTATTTTTCATCTCTCCACCTTGATTTAGAGACATCAGCAGGTATACCAAAGGATCCTGACCAGAAGGGTTTTCAGAGCCTTCTGCAAACAGAAGTCGGACTCCACAGGATGTACAAAATACCATACAATCATGCAGATGAGGCAGTCTGCTCCTACTATAATTTGTTTTGAGAACATTTTTTACCGAAAGATGCTAACTTTTCACCACTGTGGGTTTCTCTGGGACAAGTACCAAAATGCAAGGACTGATACTGGCTGCGGTTATAACTGCGAAGATACAGCACACACAGCCAAGGCGTGAATAACGGGCCTCAGAGACGGCTTCTTCTGGGGCTCTTACTCATTGCAAAGGCAGGCTTGGACACCCCAGCACAGGAGCCACCTGCTGTTATTGGCTTTTCTTCTGGTATGATCACAGAAACAGGATTCTGCTTACAAAAAAAAAACTTGAGAAAGATTGTACTAAGTAATCACCAGACACTTATTTTCCACACCTTCGCGACAACCAGAGGAGGCCCTGAATGATGATTAACAACTGAGGTAAAAGAGCGGCAGGAATAATATATCAATCTCAGGCATTTAGTTCTTCTTATGAAACTAAAATCAGAAAAATGCTGTCAATTATTACCTCTGGGCAAGACTTCACAAAGACCTACACAGCCTAGAATCAGTATTTCTCCCTCCACCTTGGGGTAACCCTCTGGGAAGGAATTAATTACCCCTAACCGCGATGCTCTGATCGCTTTACCAGTTTTGTTGTCCCCTTACAAACCTCTAGCCGGACGGGAGGCCGGATAGCCAGGGCAGCGCTTCCTCCCCAGACCTTTTCGGCCTCTCCCGAGGAGAGGGACCGCCTCAGGCCAGCACTGCTGGTGCAACGGCTTTTCATGAGGGGGACGGGGGAGGGACACAAGCCCAGAGGGACG
>VXBO01007020.1:0-42751 GCA_013400135.1 Rhinoptilus africanus
GCCACCACCGTGGACCCCCAGCCCCAGCCTCCAGCGTGCCTGGGGCAGCCAACAACAACACCGTCCCACCAGGATGGGCTGTGGGGCCTCCGTGGGGCACAACTGGGTTCCCTGCCTGCCGCCTGCCCACCGTTATACAGACCCGCATTGTTCTGGGTTGCCCCCCGGCAAGCGATGCTAGCCACGGATGCGCTCGCTGCTTCCCCGGGCGCTGGCTCCGGCAGCANCCCCGGGCGCTGGCTCCGGCAGCAGGGCGAAGAGAATCGCTGCGATGAGCTCCTGGCAGCACTGGGATGCCTGAGAGATTCCTCACGTTCCTCCCGTGATCCCGTCGCAAGCTTGAAAAAAAATTGGTTATTTTTGTAGGAGAAGCGGTAGAGCAGTGCGTAGGTAACTCGGGTCTGGGGGAGGCCCAGGCATCCCAAGCAGAGACCTAAAAGCTACTTACATTTCTTTACTCAAATATTATTTCACTGAAAAAGTTTTTGGGTTTTTTTTTTTNGCCCATTAGCAAGCGTTCTCGTTTCTAATTTCCCATCTTGCCGTGTCCCGCAGACCTCGCTGTGTTTATTTGGAGAAGCNNNTTTTTTTTGGTGCCAAAAATGTGTGTTTTTCCGTAAAGGAAAGAAGGTGCTTAAAACCTCAGATTTTCAGAAAAGTTTTGGTATTTAAAAAAACCTGCTTAAGAAAAAAAAAAAAAAAAAGGTCATTAAGAATATCTTCACTGAAAAAACAGAAACCTTTTCCCAAGAGGCAGTGACTTAAATGATAAAAACAAAACATCTTTATTCTCTGTGGGGTAGAAAACGCTCAGCCTCCACCCTTTGCTTGTGCCCAGTGTAACAGTTTATCCCAGGCTGCTCTCCCAGGGCTGCCATAAACCTTCCCGTGCTGCTGGGATGGAGGCAGCCGGGCCGGGGGTGTCCCACTGTTGGCCCCCACTTCCGCAAACTGGGGAGGGGAATGCTGCAAATGCGGGAGAGGAGAAACATGGGCAGGGTGCCCCTCCAAGTAACTCGTCTTCTCTTCCTCTGGAAACGTTAACTGCCCCGCTGTAGGATTAACTAATGAAAAAAGAGGCTTTTATAAATATTGCTGTAGAAATACAAAATATTGTTCCTGTGGTGCAACGCTTTACAGTCGGTTCTGTGTGTTTCCAACAGGATTTTCTTGGTGAGGTGATTAACCCCAACAGGGAGACACGACAGATGAGCACATAAGAAAAGGCAGGTGAGGTGGTCGGGAGGTGTTAGCCTGTGTTTGGCACATTTAACCACATCACCGCGGATCGCCTGGCTTCAAACACTTCCTAAATAACCCAAATAAATCAAAAGGATCACTGGGCTCAGTGCGGGTGATTAATCATGGTATTATCATAGAGTCATAGAATGGTTCGTGTTGGAAGGGACCACAAAGCCCCCCCAGTGCCCCCCCCTGCCCTGGGCAGGGACACCTCCCACCAGCCCAGGCTGCTCCAAGCCCCGTCCAGCCTGGCCTTGAACCCCTCCAGGGATGGGGCAGCCACAGCTTCTCTGGGCAACCTGGGCCAGGGGCTCACCCCCCTCACAGCAAAGGATTTCTTCCTGATATCTAGTCTCATTCTTCCTAATCTAATCACTGCTCAAATGCTCAAAACACGCCATTTCCAATGCGAGCTTCCCCACTGCCGTGGCAGGGAGTGACTGCCGCATCCCGGCGTGCTCACCATGGGAACTGCCCTGTTCTTGGTGGAGGCAGGTTCTGCTTCTCGGAGCTAATCCCACCTGATCGCTCAGAAGAGCATCATGCGTGGGAACTGCCATCCCCACTGGCGGGGATGTCCCCGGGTGCTGCTGGCAGTGCTGGGGTGGCCGGGGACCCCCGGAGAACCGAGCACCTCGAGGGCAGGAGATGCGACCGGGGTAGCAAGAGCCCTTCCTGAGCAAACCTCCTCTCCCGTTTTCTCTCATCTCCCTTGAGGTGGGCGGAAAGCAGAGGCCACGTGAGCAACTTAATGGAGCAGAACTTGGCTTTAATCTGTTCCCATAAATGTTTACGATCGCCTAATTATTAACATTTAATGCCATATTAATTCATTGATGGGCTTTCATTTTTGTTTTTAATGGCTCAGCAATTTCTGCTCTCCCCCTTTGCTCTTTTGTTCTTGAAAGGAAGAAGAAGAGGCAGCAGCACTCAGTGGTGTGTGACGGGATGGGATGGCTCTGCCTCCTCCGCTCCTCTTCCAGGGATGAAGGCTCCAGGGACCCACAGCTGGTGGAAGAGGGCTGGGAGAGGGGACAGACCCCGTAGCCATCGCAAAGGCCCCCCTGACCTGTCCCCACCCCTCCAACACCTTCCTGATGGGGCAAAACGGGACTGGAAATGCTTGCAAGCTTCTGGTCAAACTGGAGACACGGTGGGAACTGCAGAGGGGGAATCTCGGAGGAAACCCCCTGGGACAGAGCGCACACATGTTGGTTTAAATGTTGTTTATTTGAAGTGTCCTGCTGAAACGCTTCCAGCGCTGCCCGGCTCGCACACGTCCCTCCCGCTGTCCTCTGCCCATTGCTCCGCTGGCTGAGGTGTTTATTTAAGTGTCCTGAAAACTTTATCTGGAAATCAGTTCCCTTCTCTTTCCCTTGTCTGCCTTTCCACTTTCTTTTCCTCCCATTCATCACTTTGAAAAACGACCCGTTTTCTCACCCTCGCTGGATGCCTCCTCCTCCTCCTCCCCGCGCTGCCCGTGGCGGGCAGCTCCCTGACAGCGAGGGCTGCCCGTTAATTAATGGTGCTTCTCTAGGGAAGTCACAACTACATCCCCAGGGGAGGTGGCGGTGACAGATGGTCCTGCTCACACCAGGTCACTCCGTGGTCCCTGGAGGACCTGCGGTGCCGGCAGAGCAGGGCAGCCGGGGATGGCAGAGGGACCTGCCCCGTCCTTCCCATCCCATGGGGACCACAGGGATAGAGGAGAAACGAGAGATGGGCTTGCAGAAGACCCTTGGGTGGGGTTTCACCCATCCTGGGCTGGGATGTTGGTCTTCACTGAGCAGCCTCTCACCCGGCTGACTGCTCCGGCTTCCCACTTTGTCAGAATTTGCCAGGGAAAAAAAAAATTAAATAAATCAATTAACTAAAACCAAACCCTGAAACAATTATTTGTCCAGTTCCCAGCTTCATTTGGGAAACATAAAAATACGCGCTTATTTCAGGCTGACGTGCGAATGCACATGCTGTCTGCGTTTCCATGACTAATTTCATCTGCACACAGGAGCCCCCTCCTCTTTACCCTTCCCCACCTCCATCTGTTCCCCACACTCTGGGGCTGGCCAGCAAAAGCAGGGAAACACAGCAGGAAAAAAAAAAGGAGAGAAGAGATGGGGAAAATGCGCAAAGGCTGTGGAAACAAAAATGTGTGGCAGGAGTTGGAAATTTCATTTTCTATCTCGGGCTCTGTCACCTCGCTGGGTAAACTCAGCTCTGTAAAACTGAGATTAACAGCTCTGATGTGCCGGAGCCGCCCCCGAGCCTTGCTGGAATGTTCCTGGCCACCCCTCTCCCTGACTGCTCGCCATCCCAGCACCTTCTTCGTGATGGGAATCCGCTTGAAAAGTCAGTTCTTTGCTCTGAATGCTTGGCGCCGTGATAGCATATGGGGCATCCCCTTGCTGCTCCGCTTCCCAGTCGTATTTACCTGGAAAAAAGGGCTGTAAAACCTGACAAAGCTCCCCACCGTGGGAGCTGCAGTCACAAGCGCAGTGGGTTGTCCCTGCACCACCTTCCAGGTGGGTTTTCCAAGACCTGATCAGAAAATCCCGTGTGGGACTGTGCTTGTGCCTTGGTGCCGGGGGGTGATGGAGGACAGTGAAGCCCCGGCAGCCCTCCGTGCCCAGCCAAATCTTCACCCGCTTTTCTTTGCGGCTGGTTCCAACAGTGAGGAGGCCGCCTACATCCCTGCTCCTCCACAAAGAGCCCAGGTATTAATTTTCACAGTGAAGAGCCAGCATCCTTGACCCCAGCCCTCAAAGTGCTCTCCTCCCTGCGCTGCCCCAGCTAATTCGGAGACCTATCCCCGCTTCTCCGCTGAACCTGCCTTCCAGGCACGTATCCATCCTGGCATTAGCTATAAACATGTCCTGCCAGCATTGGCTGGACAGCATGGGTCTCAGGGAGGATGGGTACCAGGGATGTTTCATTCCCATGGTTAGGCTCCTAAATTGTATAAAATAATAGCAACCAAAGGAATCATTTTTTTAAAAGCTGTGAAAATAGCCCTGTGAATTGCTTTGGCGCTTGAAAGGGAGCAGAGCTGGAGCATCGGTCTACGGGCTGCTGAGTATCTACAGGGTGAGCAGCCCAGAGGAGTGCTCTGCACCAGGGCTGGGGACCGGGACCAGGGACTGGAGTGAGGTCTGGGGACAATCCCTGTGGCACAGCAGCCCTTGGCATGGGCAAAGGAATGCTCAAGTGCAGTCGTGCCCTGGCCCAGGCTCGGTGGCAGGGTGAGATTTCACTCAGAGTCATAGAATGGTTTGGGTTGGAAGGGACCTTAGAGACCATCCAGTGCCCCCCCTGCCCTGGGCAGGGACACCTCCCACCAGCCCAGGCTGCTCCAAGCCCCGTCCAGCCTGGCCTTGTTGGCAGAGCTGTCAGGAGGGAGGCAGGAGAAGTCCTTCTCCACTGGCAGGGTCTCAGATCACAGCTCTGTAAACCAGCCACGGCTCTGCCTCCCCTTTAACATGCCTCCGCATCACGATGGATAGAGGAGTCCATAGGCACATCAGGGCTGGAAAACCAAGGTGGCCCAAAGGAAACAAAACCTGCCAGAGATAACAGTAACCAGGACTAGAAAGAAAGAGAGAAGAGGTGTGGACGGCATAGGTAGAGCTGTATCTGCTGGATGATAAAGGGCTGGGTGGGGAACGGCTGAGCATCCCTGGGGTGCGTGGGCTGAGAGGTCTTTTCCTGCCATATCTCTGGCTGCCCTCTGACCGACTGCTGGGCTGGGAGCAGCAGGGATGAATCAGATGAAACAGAGGGTTCCCCGCTGCCCTGCATAAAACGTTGCCTAACAGCAATTAAAATTATTTTTTTTTTTTAACTGTAAAGAAAACAGCTGGAGAGGCCCAGATGTCACAGCAGCCCTGCCTGCCGGGGTGTTCTTCTGCAAGTGCTGTCTGCACAGGGGGGAAATGAGAGTGGCCGCCAGCGGTCCTTAAAACTTTTCTGTCTGTAGGAGTTGTTTAAAAAATAGCTTCAAAAATGCACTCCCGTAATGGCACTAATAGGTGTGCAACTATGTTGGTAGCTCTCTCCATCCCTAAAAACCTGCTGTATAATAATACCAAGTTATATCCTACGTGGTCACGTCCATCCAGCAAGAAGTTTCTGTGCTCATGGGGATCCTCCTTCCCTGCCCAGCAAAGCCTCCGCCAGCCGCTTGAATCCCACATGGCTCCTGCCCGGTTCACATTCGACACCACCAATTGACTTTCTTCCCAAGGAAATTCCTGCTTCCTTATTAAGGGCAATAGATTAATTACTGACATAAAGAAAAACTGCAGGAAAAGCGCAGTTAAAGAATCAAAGTATGATCAAGGGAAAGGAAAGCCTTTCCAAACACAGGGTATCTTTAGCTGGGATCTGACACTGCCCCTCATCCTGAAGGCTGCGCCTTTGCCTCTATTTACTGAAAGCTCCAGGGGCAGCCGGCCTCGAGGAGACCGTTTTTCAGAAATGACTGGTGATGGATGGGGAGCTGCCGGAGGGCAGGGAGGAGGGAGAGAAAAGGCTGGAGCCCCTCTACTATGAGGACAGGCTGAGAGAGTTGGGGGGGTTCAGCCTGGAGAAGAGAAGACTCCAGGGAGATCTTATAGCAGCTTTCCAGTCCCTAAAGGGGCTACAGAAAGGATGGGGATGGACTCTGGATCAGGGAGTGTAATGGCAGGACACGGGGTAACAGCTTCAAACTGAAAGAGGGGAGATTTAGATGAGATATTTGGAAGGAATTCTTTGCTGTGAGGGGGGTGAGCCCCTGGCCCAGGTTGCCCAGAGAAGCTGTGGCTGCCCCATCCCTGGAGGGGTTCGAGGCCGGCTTGGACGGGGCTTGGAGCAGCCTGGGCTGGTGGGAGGTGTCCCTGCCCAGGGCAGGGGGGTTGAACTAAATGACCTTTAAGGTTCCTTCCAACTCTAACCATTATACATTTCTCCATTTCCGAGGTCTCAAGAAGGGCTCAAGCAGCAGGAGGGTGGAACAAGGACAGCGAGCGCTGGTGGGCTGGCTGGCATCAGGCTCTTCTGCCAACTCCCCGGTGTCCCTGCCAGGTCCCAAGGAGCATCACCAGCCTGGGCAGTGCCGACAATGCCGGTCTGTGAGGCACAGATTGAGCCACTCTACGCCTGACGCCCAGCTCCTTCAGCCCCCGCAGAAGCCCGCGCTGAAAAATGCTGATACCAAGTTTGATACCAACTCAGCTTTAACGGGAAGATTATTTGCAAGTCTTTTCCTGGCAGCAACAACAGCGGCAGCAGTAGCAACAACAACAGTCCCTCTGCAAAGAGCTGAAAAGCAGCCAGGCAGATTTTCAAGTGAAAAGATGGCAATAAAAGGAAATTCGCCACTGCGCGGCCCCCTCCGCGCCTCCCCACGCAGCTGCAGCAAATCCTGGCGCTTTTGTTTTTCTCTTTGCAGAGCTCCGTGCCCATTTCTTGTATCCTGAGTCCACCACCTCTTAATTATCTTTCAAAGCCGCAGCAGCGGGCAGGGACGGCAGCTGGGATCCCTTTCTCTGAGCCCCGCTCCAGCACGTGGCTGGGGAACGGGATGGGACGTGCACGAGAGCCACCGGGAATGGAGCAGCTTGGAGCAAAACCCACCCACCACGGGGTTTTGGGTTTAGACCCCGTTTTCTGTGAGCATGGAAAGCTCCGCCTTTGCCCTATTGTCAGAGTAAACGTGTTCTCATCTCTCTAACACACTGCTTTACGTGTTAAGGCCCTTGTAATAATTAAATCATGAAAACTAACAAGCCCTCCCACTAAAGCAACAGGACGGGGCAGTTCATAAATTAGATGTGCTTAAGGACAGTGGGCTGGATAGAAATATGGGTTTGCCTGTATCTCTTCTGGGGAGGCTAATGGGAAAGCAGGAGGATGCTCTCTGCTCTGGCAGATGGCATGGGGGGGAACGCCGAGGTGTCCTCTGGGGAAGGCAGGTCCCAAGGAGCATCAAACAGGGATGGAAAGGACCTTGCCAGGTGCCACTCAGTCCCTTCCCTTCCTTGGGACAGGGATTTTTCCCAGCAAAACCCATAAAGGGACAAGTTTACTTGAATAACTATGCAATGAGGCCTCCAGTGCTTTGCTGGTGCGGCACGCCAGTGGAAGAGGGCAGAGGGGGAATTTCCTCTGGTTTTCAGGAAAGTGTTTACCTGCTTGAAGTGCCCCTTCACGGCGCTCAGGTTTGAGCTGAGCCGCCCTCGGGGGCTTTGGTTCTTACCCACAAGTCTCATTCCTCCGCGGCTCTTTAAAAACCCCCATGATGCGCTCGGTAAGGGGGAACAGGGCACAGATACACCACGTCCAGGGTGCTTTAGAAAATATAAATATTTAAATTAGCTGTAGCAGTCCCTGTCTTTTCTTGTGATGTAAAAACAAGGGAAAGGTGTCGAGGGAGCATTTAGGAGGATGAAAGACATAAGTGCTAACAGAAAATGCTCCTGTATGGGATGGAATTAACATGGGGCACTGGGTGGGTGAGTGCGACAGGGGGGCGCAGCAGGAGCTGCAGAGGGATTAGCGACTTGCAGGGGGGAAGGGACCCCCCCACTGCCCGATGGAGAAGAGACACGGATGCTCTGAGCGTGCAGAAGGGGAAACCTGCATTTCCCTGGTGGGGAAACTCACAGAATCATAGGGTTGGCAGGTCCCTCTGGAGATCCCCCAGTCCAACCCCCTGCCAGAGCAGGGTCACCCAGAGCAGGGGGCACAGGAATGCCTCCAGGCGGGTTTGGGATGTCTCCAGAGACGGAGACTCCACCACCTCCCTGGGCAGCCTGGGCCAGGGCTCTGCCACCCTCAAGGGAGAGAAGTTCCTCCTCAGGTTTAGGGGGAACTTCCCATGGTCAAGTTTGTGCCCGTTACCCCTTGTCCTGTCCCTGGGCACCACTGAAAAGAGCCTGGCCCCATCCTCCTGACACCCCCCCTGTCAGTATTTATAAGCATTGATAAGATCCCCCCTCAGTCATCTTTTTTCCAGACTGAAGAGACCCAAATCCTTCAGCCTTTCTCCATAAGAGAGATGTTCCAGTCTCATTGTTTTGGCTTCTTCTTTTTTTTTTTTTTGAATCTTGAATGTAGAAATTTACTTTTCAGAAACACAAAAGCACCGGTGAGAACCCGTCGCATTTCAGCATTCCCCTCGCACAAAGTTTTTGTTTATTTTTGCCTGAACCGTTTGCCCACCATCGCCTCCGTGCTCCCCTGCCCGGCGGATGCCAACAAGGTGCAGCTCAGCAGACCCGAGTCTTTGACATGGAACTCGCTGTTGCTGAGGCACCTGATAATGGGATGCTGCAAAAGACTGACCCCGCTCTCTGCTCGTAGCGTAGGTGGGCCATGGCGCTGGTGGGGGTCCCCAAACCTCTGCCGTAGGTCATCCGCTGGGAAATGGTACCCATCGCTCTGCTGCAGCATCGCCCTGCTGCTGCCAGCAGCAGGAGAACTGAGCAGCTCCTTCCCAGGAGCCTGGGTTCAGGGAAGCTCAGGCAGATCCCCTGGTATGCTGGTTAGGATCCCCGGTCTTAAACTGGGGTGAATCTATAAAGGACAGAGAGCGAACCCAGTTCAAATGAAAGCACTTATGGCCGTGAACCTGGCAAACCGCATTTGGAGCTCTGTAGCAAAAACAGAACAGACCCAGAGGGCACATATTTTCTTTCCTTTGAAAGGGAAAACACAAAGTTAAAGGATTTAAACCTTTTTATTTTTTTTTTAGAGGAATTAAAACAAAAATTCACATCTGGAATGACAACTCCTAACCCTACCCCGTACCCCTCAAATTAATCAGGCCCTGTAATGGAAATGCTGACAGACTCATAACTCCAACCTTTCAAACATGGATCTGGTATTAAACTGCCCCTGCGGCCCTCTGAGGAGCAGCGCCCGAGCGACAGCATTTTGTGAGCCCTGAAGGAGACGCAGGCAGAGCGATGTGGTGGCTGGTGATGGGGGGCTTGTCCCCCCCCCAGCCCATCCAGGGTCACTCCCTACTCCCTCAACACAGGACTGATGCTTTCCGTGCTTCCAACAGCTTCTGTGGCGCTGCACCGACCCCGTGGCACAGGTCATGCAGGTACTCCTGTACCCCCCCGTCCCCCTCCCCAGGCACACACATACAGCTCAGCTGCATCCCTTTTCCCCGGGATGCAGGCAGCCGGCACTGCCCGCTCCCGCCGTGCGCTGCCTGGTCCCCAGTCCCCCCACCGTGCCACCAGACCTTCCCAGGACCCCACCACACTGCCCCGTCCCACCCTGAGCTTGTGTGCCGGAGCTTTTGGGAAATTCCACCCCCCGGCCACGGGTCTCGGCACACACTGGCCGCACTAAACCTGACATATTCTTTCCCTTCGAAGCTGCTGGTGCCTTGCAATTGTTTAAACTTTGGTAGCGTTAATGTACAAGCTGTAAAAATAGAGCCTGATGCCAAGAGACCCATCTAACACGTCTTTGAACTTGCTGTCAGCCTGCCGGCAGCTGCAGGTCTCTCCCTCTGTTCCCTCCCTGGGGAAGCCCAATCCTCGGGTGACCCAGCTGGGGTAGGGAATGGGGGGAGGTCAGTGCCCAGGTGGGAGGTGTCGGGATGGGGACACGGATTCAGGGATTTGCAGCCTGCGATGCATCTCTAGGCAGAAGCAGGGTGGAGAAGAGCACAGCTTGGAGCACCCTGCCCATGTCCAGGAGCTGGCTGAAGGCTGGATTTGGGGCAGGAGGGAAGGAAGAATGTCTGGAAAAGGAGGATAGGAGAAGGACTGAACAGAATCTTGTTGAAGGGCAAGCTGCAGGGAGCTGGTTGCATGGATGCTCCAGCGAACAGCTTGGCTCTCACCGTGCCAAGAGAGCTCCTCACCCCTGTGACAGCTTTTCTGAGCTGCTGGCCACGTCACAGACGGGAACTGCTGTCAAGGAAGGTGCCCCAGGTGGGGGCTCAGGTTTTACCTCTCTCCCCAGAACAGGCTGTGCTGACAGCACCTCATGCATTTGTGACGGTGACTCGAGGGCGATGGTTAACATGAGTGTCCAGACTGCGGTTTGGAGGGAAGAGCTTGGGGGAAATGTGGGTTCCCAGCTTGGGGACAAACACGGGGCAGTGCAGAGACACAGAGCATCGCGGTGTGGGAAGCGCCTGGGCACTGGGGGCTGGCGACAGCCACCCCACCCCACGCACCCGCCTCTGGGCTTGGATAAAACAGCCCAACCTCCCGGCAGGCTGACACAGGGACTGGGATGCGGTGTGCAGTTCTCACATACTCCTTAATAACGGGGGGCTGTGCCAAAATGGTCCTTGTCACCGGAGCCAGCAGGGTAACATCATCGCCTGCGGCTGCATCGGGGGTCCCTGCATGTGGGGAGCAGCCCGTAGCCTGCTGGGCAAGTGGCCCGGCCAGCGAGAGGGGCTGGAAATAGAAAGCTATATTGTTTTCCCACCTGTCCGAGTTACAAAGGGCCAAATGGATTTTCATGAAACGTTATTAAAAAATGAAAAGAGTTTGGCTTCCGGGCCGAGGCCCCGTTTGCCAAGTCAGCCCCAGGCAACGTTTTATGACTAAGTATGTAATAAAACCCTTTGAAAGAGGGGCTTATAACCGAAGTCTCCACAGGCTCTCTCCGCTCCAGGGCAGCACATGGTGGATTGCAATGTGTTCATATCCTGCCCGGTCCTCTTCTGAAGGCATTTTTCCATGACAGGGACAAAATTACCCTCTGGACAGATGCGCTGCTCCCTGCAGAGTTACAGCTCCGCCTGCGCCGGCAGCGTCCTGCTGGGAGGCGTCGAGGTGGGCTCCCAGGCAGGCAGGGACCCTTCCCCTCCGGGTGGGCACGGCTGGGGTGAGCAGTGAGGGACCGGGGGCAGAGGTGACAGAGTTCCAGGACACTCCAGGACAGACCATCTCCGTGCTTCATGCGTGGGAAAGGAGCTCCCGTGCCCTGTGGCTGGCTGGGATCATCCACGGAGCACCAGCCCTGTGGGGACATGGTGTGCAAGCTGATGTGCAAGCCTCCGGAAGGATGAATAGGCATCTCCAAAGGGTTTGTCTAAGGTTTGGAAGTGTCTAAGCACCGAAAGGTTTAGGAAAGTCCTCAAGGAGTGAACTTGAATGATACATCGATGTCAGCATCGTATATATTGTCACAGCACACATGGGCTCCCCACAAACGCGCTCCATCCACACAGAATTTTGGTGGGCAAATCTTAGCTTTGAATAATTTCTCATTATTTAAATAACGCTCTCATTATTTTGCTAGCTCTAATTAGGACAGAGGGGGAAAGAAATTAAGTATTTAGGCTGACTCCTAGGGAAACTTCACAGAGCAGAGCAACTCCATAGGCTTCAGAATGGTATCCTAAGGGGAGTGATGGAAACCCAGAGCTGTTTAAATTTAGACTGGAGGAAGCCCTGGAGGTTAATGCACAGGCCTGTATTGGCCCATGGAGGGTAGATGAGAAGACAAAAAACCCCATTTTCATTTCTCTCCCTGGCATTGCAGTGAAGGGCTACAGGGCAGACCGCAGATTTCTCTTTCCTGCAATATATCGGCTCCTCAGGCTGGAATCTTGAGCTCCGCTCTTTTGTGATCAGGGTTTAAATTGGCGTTTAACAAGATCACTACAGCAGAGTAATGAGACATCACTTTAGTGCTGCAAATACCAATCTGCAGTTAAAAACTGTATGTGTCAATTGATGGCTTTGTTTCCACAGTTGCCTTGTTAGATGTCAATCAGACGGCTAAGCAAGCCTTTCAAGCAGATAGATATAAGTGTGAGGGATGTAAGTGTAAGCGAGGGGGTTATATATGTTATTTGAAGTTAATTACAGCGGGAGAATGACAGGAGCTGGTGTCGGACAACGTGCCTTGGAGTGAAGCCTGCAGGAGACGTCGGCAGCCAAAGGTTTATGCAAACCTCCCGGGAGAAGGCTGGCCGGGGGCTGCAGAGAGGGGATACCGCCCTGAGCCCCCCCAGGGTCCTCGGGGACCGTCCGGGGCTCAGCCAAGCCACAGTTTGCTCCTCTGTGCTGGCCAGATAAACCGTGTGAGTTTTGGCTTTTGCTTGATGTCTAATGAATGAGTCCTCCGGCTTCTCTCGCCTTCTCCCTCGCCTGCAGAAGTAATCGGATATTGGGTGGTGAAAGTGGTTGTGAAGGTGTGGAAACCCTGCACTTGGCAGAAAAATGGGAAAATGGGTTCCCCTTCGGAGAGGGGAAACAGAGCAAATCCCAGGGTAATTCCGGGCAGAGGGAGGGAAGCAATGCTATAATGCCGACACAGTGGCTGTTGGCAAAGCTTTGACCTTGCCAGGCGGGTGGAAAGGCTGATGATATGCTGATGTATGGGTTTACCTCTCTCATCCAAGCCACATTTCAGCAGACGGCCGTTTAGCACGGTGTCATATCGCGGCTGAGTGCTCGGGCCGCTGGAGGCACTGGGGACGGAGGGAGAGGGATGGTGACAAGGCAGGGACGCAGGGCAAGGCGATGGAGGGGCTGCAGCTCCCCACTCATGTTCTCTGCACCGTAGACAGCGCGATCCTGGGGGTCCTGGGCTGGGACACCCAGAAGATGCCATGGGACAGTGGAGACAAAACCTGTCATTGGCATCTCTGAGCAAGCAAGAGTCTCTCCCCCTGAGGGTCGCTGCGGTGTGAAACCCCCCGGGCAGAGCTGCACCCCACAGATGTGGGGTGCCGGGGGTCTCCACAACAAGCTCATGTTTCTCTATTAGCAATAAACCGACCCTAGCCCCACAAGGCAGGCAGCCCCCGTGCAGGGAAAACCGCACGGTGGGAGGGCAACGCTGCCCACTGAGCACCCCGGCCCCACTGTGTCTGCCTGGAAACCCTCTAATCCCCCTATTATAAGGTCAGAGCTCCGCTGCTGGTCACAAATATGTTTAATTTTTAATTTTCCCACTCCTAGTCCCTCCAGCTCTCTGCAGATGTGCCCCCCCAGCAAGGCAGGTGCTGGGGTCCCACAGCCGGGGATGGGGAGAGCTGGGTAGGGGGGACACAGGGGGAGGAAGGAGTTTGGAGGGATTTTTTAATTCAGCCAGGAAAACTGTGTGTGGGATGAAAGGCAGCGGAGCCTGCAATGGGGAACGGGTGGAGAGAGCAAGAAGAGATGAAAATGGCCCCACATCGGGGGAGCACGGGGGGAGTTTGTGGGTGCCCCGCACCAGCCTTCCCCCTGGAAAAGGGCGCAGCTAAGGCTGCCCCCAAAATGGAAATGCTTTCCAGTGAAAAATGCTCTGCTTTTCTAATAACAGAACACATTCCTGAAATTGGGTGAAACGTCACGGGTTTCCTCGACATTCCCCGTCTCTCAAGTGACTGAGACGTACCGGATAATCTATAATGAACACACACGTCATGCCCAGGCTGTGGGGAGCTGCCGGCATGTGGCATTTATTTAGTTATTGTAAGGGAAGGCAGAGAATTTAAGGTTTGCTGCTAACAATTCACCATGCATGAATGCCTGGAAAAAAATCCAGCCCAACTTCCCATTCAGAAGTCTGGAAAATGTAGTCCAAGAGCCCTGTCCTGAGCTCGCCTGGGAGAGCCCCTCGGAGCAACGCGGGCAGGACCCCAGAACATCTCAAGGGTTTCAAACTGCAGTTCTTTGGGCTGGTCAGAGAAAAACAAACTCATGAAGTCCTTGAATATTTAAAAAAAAGAAAAAAAAATCTCCCATAAATGCTCCTACTTTGCACTTTGTCTCCTGCAGCAGCTGTCACATCCTTGTTGCTGCTGCAGATCTTGACTGATTTCTGGGTNGGGATGGTGACAAGGCAGGGACGCAGGGCAAGGCGATGGAGGGGCTGCAGCTCCCCACTCATGTTCTCTGCACCGTAGACAGCGCGATCCTGGGGGTCCTGGGCTGGGACACCCAGAAGATGCCATGGGACAGTGGAGACAAAACCTGTCATTGGCATCTCTGAGCAAGCAAGAGTCTCTCCCCCTGAGGGCCGCTGCGGTGTGAAACCCCCCGGGCAGAGCTGCACCCCACAGATGTGGGGTGCCGGGGGTCTCCACAACAAGCTCATGTTTCTCTATTAGCAATAAACCGACCCTAGCCCCACAAGGCAGGCAGCCCCCGTGCAGGGAAAACCGCACGGTGGGAGGGCAACGCTGCCCACTGAGCACCCCGGCCCCACTGTGTCTGCCTGGAAACCCTCTAATCCCCCTATTATAAGGTCAGAGCTCCGCTGCTGGTCACAAATATGTTTAATTTTTAATTTTCCCACTCCTAGTCCCTCCAGCTCTCTGCAGATGTGCCCCCCCAGCAAGGCAGGTGCTGGGGTCCCACAGCCGGGGATGGGGAGAGCTGGGTAGGGGGGACACAGGGGGAGGAAGGAGTTTGGAGGGATTTTTTAATTCAGCCAGGAAAACTGTGTGTGGGATGAAAGGCAGCGGAGCCTGCAATGGGGAACGGGTGGAGAGAGCAAGAAGAGATGAAAATGGCCCCACATCGGGGGAGCACGGGGGGAGTTTGTGGGTGCCCCGCACCAGCCTTCCCCCTGGAAAAGGGCGCAGCTAAGGCTGCCCCCAAAATGGAAATGCTTTCCAGTGAAAAATGCTCTGCTTTTCTAATAACAGAACACATTCCTGAAATTGGGTGAAACGTCACGGGTTTCCTCGACATTCCCCGTCTCTCAAGTGACTGAGACGTACCGGATAATCTATAATGAACACACACGTCATGCCCAGGCTGTGGGGAGCTGCCGGCATGTGGCATTTATTTAGTTATTGTAAGGGAAGGCAGAGAATTTAAGGTTTGCTGCTAACAATTCACCATGCATGAATGCCTGGAAAAAAATCCAGCCCAACTTCCCATTCAGAAGTCTGGAAAATGTAGTCCAAGAGCCCTGTCCTGAGCTCGCCTGGGAGAGCCCCTCGGAGCAACGCGGGCAGGACCCCAGAACATCTCAAGGGTTTCAAACTGCAGTTCTTTGGGCTGGTCAGAGAAAAACAAACTCATGAAGTCCTTGAATATTTAAAAAAAAGAAAAAAAAATCTCCCATAAATGCTCCTACTTTGCACTTTGTCTCCTGCAGCAGCTGTCACATCCTTGTTGCTGCTGCAGATCTTGACTGATTTCTGGGTAGATGCGTGTGGGAAAGGAGAGGGTCAAAGAAGGCGGTGCCTCCTTTCCCTTTCCCTTTCCCTTNGGATCTCAGGCTCCTTGAGTAACCACTCAGCATTTCCCACCCATGATGTGGACCCGTGAAAACCTTTCGAGAAGCAGCAGCGGAAGAGACTTCATCTCTCTAACCTGAAAAATACGTGGAACGAAATTACTGTGTTATGATCAAACTGGCAGGGGATGGCAATTCTGCTTCTCAGCAATATCAAGAGCTTGAAATTGATTGGTTTTTTCTACTGGAAACAAAATCTGACCTCCTGTAAGGCCTTGCAAAATGGGATGGTGTTGAAACATCCATTTCCAAATCAGAAGAATTGGGGTTTTGATTTGTGAGCATCTGCCTCCCTCTCTGTGTTCGGAGATGACCACAGAGTCCTTGACCTAACCTGTTGAAAATGGCATCGAAATCAATGTGCCTCCACAAGAGCTCTCACTTCTGATGAAATCCTCTATTTAGACAAAAACAGACTTGCTCAAGAAACGCTCCCACCAGTTTACCCTGGCTTCTCCAGCACAGCAGAGGCGACTGACAGGCTGCGGCGGAGCCAAAATGCGACGTCCCATCCTCAAAGGTGAAGGGGTGACTTTGGTTTCCTTGTGCTAGGGCCGTCAGGGAGGGCAGGTCTCTGTCCCCCGAGGCTCCTATTCACCAGCTGAGCTGCCGAAGGGGTCAGCACGGATACGGGATGAGCACAGATGCTGGGCAGGCTGGTGTGAACGCTCCCTGGGAGGCATCATTCCCCCCTGGACTCAAGTTCATGCAGGCTGCTGCTTTCCTGGCTGGATGTTCAGCTCCTCATGATGGTAAAACAGGATGAAAACTCGCATGGACCCGAGTGGGTGACGACTGCCACTGTGTGACAGCTCTGCTGGGCAGGCAGCCGGGCAGCTCGGAGCTCAGCACCCTCGAAAGCCCTGCGCCAGGCTGCTGGTGTGCGTGTCCCCTTGCTGACAGCGCTTCGTGCTCCCCAGGGAACCAGCTGTGACAAAGACTAACCACGGGCAAATGTCCCCCTCAGGGGGGACAAATGTCCCTCCTCAAGGAGTGTAATGACAGGACACGGGGTAACAGCTTCAGACTGAAAGAGGGGAGATTTAGATGAAATATCAGGAAGAAATTCTCTGCTGTGAGGGGGGTGAGCCCCTGGCCCAGGTTGCCCAGAGAAGCTGTGGCTGCCCCATCCCTGGAGGGGTTCAAGGCCAGGTTGGACGGGGCTTGGAGCAGCCTGGGCTGGTGGGAGGTGTCCCTGCCCAGGGCAGGGGGGGCACTGGGGGGGCTTTAAGGTCCCTTCCAACCCCAACCATTCTATAACAGGCTGGCTGAGGCATGGGACTTTGAAGTCTGTGCAGAGGACTTGGGCTACAAGCAACCAGCCCCCCTGCATCCCTGGTAGCCCATGCAGTGGGAGAGGGGGCAAGCCCGAAAGAGGAATGGGTAATTCCCCTTCTCAAGCCCCTGAGGAGGGATGCAGGAGGGGGCACAGAGGTCTGGCCATGCCAGGGAAGGCAGCCCTGCTCCATGAGCCGCAGGAGAAGGGAAGCGAGTGTTTGGAATTGTTTGACGCAGAAGGGAATGAGCTGAAGACAATGTCAAGCTCTGTAAATATTTATCAGATGAATGAGAGCAGGGGTTTGAAACGTTAGACAGCTGAGAAATGGCTGTTTTAATAATTCTCTTGATAAATTAGAACTTGGGGCGGGAGGGGGTGGGGAGTGGGTCAGGGGAGGAGGGGAGTTGTTTAGAGATTCAGGGCTTGAGAAGCCATCCTGGGCTGGGCTGGGGCTGCAGCTGCTGAGCCCAGGCCTTCGTCCTTGGGGATGAGGATGAGGAGCAAAGCACTTCTTTCCTATTGGAATGCCGGGGCAGTCCTGCAGGACCTGGGCACCAGGAGGTCTCTGCTGTCTCCCACGGTCACAGTGTGTGCAGGGCTTTATTTTAGGGAAGCCACACGAGAGAAAGAGGCAGAGCAGGGCTGCTTGGTGGAAGCCACCAGGGTAATGATAGGTCAAGAGCAGGATTGTGAGCTGACTGGTGACTGCAGACCAGCTTGCTGATCCCCCTCCTGCCTTGGCCACTTCTCTTCAGATTTAGGGATGGAATTCAGATTTAGGAATTGAAAAAGATCCTATTCTGCTTGTTCAGACCTAAAATTCATCCTGCAGTCAAGCACAGTGGCAATTTGCGAGCAGGGCTCTGGTTATGCCACTCCCGACACTCAGCTCTCCCCGTTTTCTTAATTAAGCACCTAAAGCTCCGTGCCGAAGGAATGCAGGACCAGACTAGCCCCCGCCTTGCAATTCTCCCTCTGCATCTACTTGGAGCCGTGCCTGGGCTGGGACACGGCTCTGACTCACCGCTTTCGGGGAGGCACAATCAGCTTCTGGCAGGGAATACCCAAAATCGTAATGCTGGGGCTTGGCAGGTGAGCGTGGGGGAGGCTAAACTTCAAGTAGTTCGTTTTCAAATGTGTTTGCAAGTTTGGAGCCAGCACGTAGAGTTGATTAATTGCTGGGGATCTTGGTAGGGTGGATTGGTTGGTGGTTTTTTTTTTTTTTTCTAAATAGTGTTATTTTAAACAAAACTTTGCAGTTCCCCTTTAAAGGAGACATCTGGGCCCAATGTGGCAGGCGGGGGAGAGGCAGCGAGAGCAGAGATGATCGCAGGGAGAAGTATGCACAGGAAAAATAACGACGCTATGGGGAATTCACGAGGCAGCTTTCCTCTTTGCCATGCTCAGACCTGGGCATAATCCATGCCCACCCTCCTGGCCACAATCCATGCCCACCCTCCTGGCCACGGCTGTGCCCTGGCTGTCTGTCTGCATCACCTGGGGGGCTTGGTGGGATGGGGGGTCCTTTGGCCAGGGACCTGCTGAGGTCTTGGCCCCCGTTTTGCTGCAGGTAGGTGAGCTGAGGTGAGATCCGGCTTCTCCGCATCTTCCAGGCGAGAATGCTTCAGAAATAAAAGAACATAACGGCGCTTATGAATAGTTGTGCTAGGGATTCACCAAGAACGCTCGTATTACTGCAGGGGAGGCAAGCATGAGAAAAATATGGGGGAGATAAACCTTCCTGCCTCAGCTCCTAAAGCATCCTCTGACTCCCTGGAGCTGGGTAGAAATAGCTCATCTGTGCAGGTTGTCCCATCAGTGTTCTTTATGGGGTATCTCGGGCCTTTTCTGCAGCATCTGGTAGCAGGCACTGGGAGGGACACATATTTAGGCTAAGTGGAGCTCCAGTCTGGCCCTTTATGGCAGTTCTTCCACTCCTACGTTACCTGGGCTTTGGGGTGAGTTGAAGCACAGCTGAGGCAGAAGAATAAAGCAAAGCTTTTTTATTTATTTGTCTTTTAATGCTCTGCCACATTCACCTTTCAGGAAATTCCCGTCTGCCTCCAAGTGGCCAGCTTCTTCCCCTGGTGCTGCACACCGGCTCCACATGGTTTCATTTTCCTCACCAGCAATAATAAATCTGTTAGTGAAAGCGTCTGCTGGAGGTGTCTGCTCTCCGATAGAAAAGCCTCCATCGCCTACGCAGGATGTCCGTGTCAACAGCTTACAAATCCTGCTCCCGCGCCGGCCCGGGAGGCGAGGGGCTGGGCTCAGGGGGCCCCAGGATGGGGCTGCCTTCCCTTTTGGATGCATCCACAGAGAGTTCCTTTCAGGGGGGAAAAACTCCTCCAATTAACCTCATTAGCAGCCCGGACCTCTCTGCCCAGGCTGCTGGGAGCCCTTCCTGTGGCAGCCAAGGGCTGGTGCTGCCCAAGCTGGGCTACAGGGTGATGCTCTCATTTTTCTCTCACAGGAGCAAGCACAAACCCCAACCCAGAACAGCAGCCAAAAGCTTTCTTGAGAATAAAAGCCTATTGCCTAACTTTGTACCATCAGCTGCAAGGTCTCCAAAGCCAGCATCCCCCAAACAGGGACCTGAGAAGGAGAAAACATTGCTGAGTTCTCCTCGTTTCAGCTAACTTCTCAGCTCCAGCAGTGAGAAAGGTGTATTTTTAGTTAATTGAAAGCTGAGATTAACTCGTGACCCCACGACTCTAGGAGATGGCGCCTTAATAAAGCTGATAAATAAAAGAAGCTTTCTGATAAAAATCGCTTTTTTTTAAAAGCAGCACAATTGTTTTCCCTCCCTCGCCCCAGCTCCCCAGGCTCAGGTGTAGCCTGAGAGTGCCTAAGGGCAAAGATAGGTAATGAAACAAGGGGGGTTGTTGGTTTTTTCCCCAGCAGAAATTGCCTGTGGTTTGCTCTGAGGCTGGCAGGTGCTCTGAACTGGGGCTCCGGCTTTAAAAAGGACTCCTTGGATTTGAAGAAAACACTGTTAGACTTTATTCATGTAGATCTTGTTGATATCTCATGAAAATGATTTTGGCTGTACTCATGCTTAAGTCTGAAGTGCTGAGATAGGAGGGTAAACGCTTTTCTCATGCCAAGCAAAGACTAGAAATCCTTGGACTGCCAAAAAGCCTCTCTTTGCTCTCCCTCCTCCCCGGCCTCCAGCAAAGGCAGTGCAGGGGTTTGCCAGGCTGGAATTGCATCTTCTGCATCAGCATTCCTGGCCAGCGGGGCTTTGCCTGGCCAGAAGTGTGGACCGTCACGGCCCCCTTTCTGCTGATGGGGGTCCTGGCTGTGGTGTCCCATGTCAAAACCAGCTCTATGGGTGCATTCCTTTGGCGATGGCAGGATGGGGATGGCCAAGCAGCAGTGCCATGGCTCTCCTGTGGGTCCTCCTGGCTGCAGATCGAGCCCATTGCTCAACGATACAGAGCTCTGGCTGCCTTCGTCCTCTCCTTCTCCTCTTCCTCCTCCCAGCTGTCTGGCACCTTCTTCCCAACCAACTCTCTTTTCTCTGGGCTCTCCCAAATGCCCCATTTTCCAAATCTACACCCATTTTACAGCTGAACTTCTGCTGGGATGCTCAGGGAGGGCTGATTTCACAAACCAGCCCACGGCGTTATCCTTCCCTCTGCTCTGGGTTTTGCTGAGCCGTCTTGTATAACCAAAGAGTTCTTTTGGGGAAAGGAGCTATTTTTATTTCACTTCTTATACTAACCTGAGAGCAATTCTGCTGGCACAAAACAAATTCCACGTGGAAGATAATTAACATGGCACAAGAGCTGTGCCAGGAAATATACAGACACGCCAAAGGAACGAGGCCATTGCCCCGAAGATGCCTCGGAGTAAGAAAATGTTCACTGACAAGAAAAAACAGCATCAGCAGTTTTTAAAGGCATTTGTCCTGCCTTGTGGCAGGACAGCAAAGGAAAGAAGTTATACTTCGGGGGACTGTTTTAACCATCCCTCCAGATACACAGGATCACAGCCGTGATTCAGCAGCCCAGCTCCCTACCGATGAACCCAACACATAATTTAAGGTCTCCCAAGACTCCTGGCTCTGTGGCCCTCCAGTGCTGCTGGAGGGGTGGTGGGGAAGAGCAGAACAGTTGTTCCTGGGGACGATGAAACCTGCTGTCCATGTCCCCACTGCTGCCCCTGCAGAAAGATAAGCAGCAGATAGGAGCAATCATTTTCTAACAGCACAAATCAATATTTATTATAATGAAAAAGAGAGATTGATATCAGGAAGGGTGATAATAATAAAAAGAACGCCAAGTCTAAAATTATTACTTGTATGTATGGTCCAGGATGAAAAAAAAATCCCCAAACACAGCCTTTGTTGATGTCTTTTGCTTTGTAGAAACAGATTCCTCTGATATACTTGCTTAGATTTTCCCAGGCACCCTGCTGAGGTTTCGATGTTTGACTTGCATCAAGAATATTGAGCATGAAATCTAAACATTGCTTCTGGTGACGGCTGATGGAGAGACAGAGTGAGGGATAATGGGGGGCACAGAGGGGGCCCATACTGTACCCTGAGGGGAGCAGGAGTACCTGGATGAAGAATGTCGGTATGGGGACTGGGGAGACACAGCGCCGTGGGTCTCTTCGGGTTGGGCAGAACACCAACCAGATCCACATTTCAAACTGCCTTGGAGGTTGTCTTTTTTACGTTAGGATTGCAAATATCAGAGGCCCAAGTCTTGGGGTTCGCTACTGGCTTTGCTGCCTACCCGCTGGGCAGGACTGTGTCCTGTGGAGGCAGAAGTCCATTAGTTAGAGGATGGTAGGAATGAGGAGTGGATTAGCTTCTTTCCCCATCTTGTACCTGCTGTCCTTTCCTTTGGCCAGGATGGCTGGGAATATTTAGTTGTCAAAGCAATAATAACGTAATGATTGTTTTAATGTCAAGACTCACAAGAACCAGACCCGGGGTTCTCCTGCTGTGGGCTAGTCCCATGACTTGTGTTCAGGTCTTACTACTATGTGAACAATGGACAACTTCACCCAGCTGTTACACTGTGTGGTCACTTCCCAGACCCAGCTCGGGCAGAGAGCTCTCCTGAAACCAAACCTAGTGAAGAAAGGATAGCTTCTGGGGGAGAACACTGTTGAATAGTGGTTCCCACCCTGTGGAAAGAACCTCCCCAAAATCTAAGAGACTATCACAAACCTGAGCAACTTCTCACCGGTAGTGGCTTCTTAGAGCACAGCTTCTCCAACTACTCCCTCAGAATGCATGTGTTTAAAGCACAATCATATGAAATGGAGTGCTTTGGTACATGTGAATCTTCTTGTAGGGTGAAGATGAGAGACCGTGTGGTAGAGCTTTGCTTAATGAGCTGCTGGAAGGCTCCTAGAGGTGAAGGTGAAGGCAAGACCCTATGTGAGACTGGGCCATGCTGTAGAGGAGACCACTATCTAGGAGGCAGCAGTTTTCTGGGTAATCTGTTGGGGAGGATGGGGAAACTCAGAGGCAGGAGGAACAAGACAGCCTTTGGGATGGTGTTGTGGGAGTATGATTGAGAGGATGCTCGAGCAAGTCACTGTCACTGAGCTGGTTCCCTGAACTCCTGTTCCCCAAATTTCTGCTCTTTGCACCAGTCAGCAGTAAGGGAGAGAGTCAGGAAATAGATGCCTACTTAATAAGGCAAGCATTAGCAAGAGTGGAAAGCTTTCTGATTAATCAATAAGTTAAATTACTGTTCATTAAATCACATTTCCCACAATTCTTGTCTGTTTGTAATGGCAGCCATTAACTAATTGGTTCTTTTGGGTAGAGTACCTGGGTCTCTTCTGGTGCTGTTTTCAGTGTCACACTTCCTATCTCCTGTTCCCAGCCTTGTATGTACTCATTTAGCCTCATTGTCCAGCCTCTCCAGCAGCACTTCTGAAAATAAACAGTGTTTTGGTATCTGGAACCTCACAGTTAATCAAGGCTGGAATCTGGGTCTGACCCCTGGAACATGCTGATAAACAGCACTTTTGGATGACCCAATTAGCCTCCCCCTGCCATCGAGTCATTACCACACCTTCCCATCACCACGCTCCTTCCCTGGGTTCCTTCATTCCAGGGTTCCCAACGCCTCCTCTTCAGATTTCTCAAACCTACCACCTGTAACTGCACTTCGTGGCAGTGTTTCTACCTTTACGTATTTCATCCTTGTTCAATTTACTCTTCTGAAATGCTTTAAAGCTCCAAAGTTTGCTCCTTCAAAAAAACTTGAAGCTTTCCTTTCTCAGAGATTAATTATAGCTTCAAACTCCGGCAGTAACTTTCTTCATCTACTGTATTCCTGCTCAGTAACTTCTTGAGGATTCAAAGTTCCCTTGCCTTTTGCTTGGTGATATCTTGCGTTGAGTCGGGCTCTCACTCCATCGGCAGTTGTAACTGAAAGCTTCATAAAGTCAGACTAATCTGATTAAAAACCTGCAGTGTGAAGCGAAGGGGTATTTTATTGTCTCACAAGGATCCATGTACAGTTTACAAGTGGAAAGGGTTATTTTCCTGCAGTCTCGAAGTGGATCTGAAAGTCAAATGCTCTATTCCTGCTCACACATCATCACTTAAGTGCCAATTTTTGCTCTTCATCTCATAAGTCACAGCTTCCCTGGGCCAGGCAGGATTGCAGCAGGAAGGAAATGGTTTGAGACTGTGAGAGTCAATCGGAGGGTTTCTGCGCCAGACGCTGGTAGGGGAAGATGTGCGGCACATCAGCATCACAGCACCGTCTCCTCCAGATGCTCTTCAGGGAAGAGTTGTCATTTATGTTTATTACAAAAGACGGTGCCACTGATGTGTATGAGGCACAGCTCTACTGAGTTAGAAATCTCTATTGTTACGTGAGCCTTTTTTGGTATCATCGCATGTATCACCGAGTTGTCCCTCCAGGCTGACTGCAAGTCCCATGGCATCCCGCGCTTCAGCGAGCCTGAGTGGAGGTTTAAAACCCCAACATTTCCCAAACCAGCTGTTTGTTTCCCCAGTAACAGAAGTGGCTGCCAAGCCCTGCCTCGGGAAGGGAAGCTGGAGATGAAGCGAACCAGTGGAGCAAGGCTCATGGCTGGCCATCCCCTTTCCATGGTGAGAAACCCTGCCTGACACTGGGAGGCTTCCATGGTGGCCGGAGGAAGGAATGGCTTCAGAACAAGCCAGTCTGGCAAGAGATGGAAAAAAAGAATGAAGGATTCATGGAAAAAGCGATGAAGAAAACTGGTCATGGGAATGAAATTGAAATAGGACAGAGTAGATAGACTTGGAATGCCTGGAGCAAGACAGGATTGACGCCTTTCCCTGTTTCATCCAGACCTTGGGTGTGCACAGACCTGGAGGGTCGCCCACATGGGTCAAAGTCTTCTTGCCATGATGAGGCCAGGCCAGGGTCTCGGTACCTACCCGGCAGGGTCCCCAGGGTGGGACCAGCCCCTCTCTCAGTCAGCTCCGGCAAATAAGGATTGATATTTGCAGACACAGTGAGATAATAACATCGACTGACCAACTGCTTGTTTCTCTCTTTCTCTCTTTTTTTTCTTTTTTTTTTATTTCCACAAACTTAATACAGCATTCAGTAAACTTCCCCCCAGAGGATGAACCATCCGGGTTGGTTTGTTTGGGCTGTGTGGCCCAGCACACAATTTGTGCTGTGAAGATGGACCCCCAAGCTGTTTCTGGCGAAGGGCGGATGAAATTTATATCATCCCAATGAACTGATTCTCTTATCTGCGTTGTCTGCTCAGCATCTAATGAACTAATGAAATATGCAACGATTCAGCTATAGAACAGACCTCACTTTTAAATTAGCACTAATTAGAGATAATTATCTTGGCTGGTTTGATGTTTCTATGTAATGAGCCCGGGTTTTCTTTTGTTAAGAATTGGTGTGGTCAAATATATGAAACAGCACACTGAATTTCCACAAGTGCCTTTTATTCCTGACTTATTTTACCATCTCCAAGAGGTCCGCTCTCCCTTTCGATGCTGTATCCCTTGGCTCTCTTATTCCTGCCCCTTCTTGATGGTGGGGAGGGATGTGATGGAGCGGCCAGGTAAAGGCATTGCAATCCCTGCAGCTCCTGCCCTCCCATCCCTTCTTCTTGCTCCTCAAAAATTGCTGCACTGGGGAAGGGGTAGGACCAACACGCGGCTCCTGCTGGCAGTTGGTGCTTGAGCACCAGCGAGCCGTGACACCACAGGTCAAAGCCTTCCCGTCCCCTCCCCTTCCCAAGCAGAAGGACCAAGGACAACCTGAGCAGCTTGGCAAAGTGGGATGCAGCAATCAGCAAGCTTGCTGCACGATTCGTGCTCCAAACACAAACATGCCAAGGACTCACGGAGCTCCCTTAAATACCATCAGCTCCCATCTGTCTACTCATCTCATCTCGTAGGTGCTGTAGCCTCTCTATGCAGCCGTCTGCCACGGCTCAGATGCACCGAGCCCTGTCTGTCTGTCTTGCTGCTGTCTCCGAATACCCCCGTCACCGCGTGCGGGTGCTGCTGTCTGCCATCTGTACGGTTAACACGGCACGGGCGCTATCCCTACATCTCTCGCCTAGGTTTTCTTAGAGCACCGAAGGCTGCAGTATCAAAGTGATCAATCACACGTAGCCAGATTACCTCTCCTATCCTATAATCAGTAATTTGCCATGGATCCCTCATTTTTCAAGGGAATTTTAACAGCCCGCCTGGTGACATACTTCCAGGGCAAAATGCTGTAATGTGTGATAAAATTATACATCCCTCTATCAGAGAGCAAGGCACCCTTTCTTCCCGCTCTGCCGCTCCGTGCTCCCATCATGGGGGGAACGGAGGGGCTGTGAGAGCTGTGTGGGACACGGGGACAGCCCGGCATGGCGAGGCCACCTAGTCAGCCCCGGGCTGCTGCCAGCACCCTGCCAAATAATTATGTCAGCGCCTGTTTTACAGTCCCAAACCAGGAAAAAGTGAAAGGCACTCTTTGCGTTTCATTAGAGGGGAATAGGCACGAGTCGTTACGCTAATGAAACATCACCTCCACACCCCCCGTCAAGTCCTCCCCATGGCATGGCCAAGCTGGGGCTCGGCCAGGGCTGCGTTTGCCTCCCCAGCACAGAGAGAGCAGCAAATGCCGCACGCTTTCCCATCGCTTAATTGGAGCGATGCCGTGCGGTCCCCTGGCACCTGACGGCAGACCGTCGGTGGCAGGCAGCCAAGGTAATTATGGCTGAGCGGTCCTCTCCGAGTCCCCAAAGAGTCTTTACGAATCATCGGGTAACGGCTATAGTTCAAGAAAGCGTGGTCTTTGGGGAGGCAGTGCAATTACTGAGATGTTTAAGCCCTCTCTGGCAGCGCTGGGTCGTGCTTCTCCTCTCTGTCGCGTGGATGGGGAGGGCTAGTGGGCAGCAACGAGGTCCCCGCTCCTGTGTGCTGCCTGCACGGGGACGGGCACAATGCACCCTCCGCCGCTGCTCCAGCCCTCCCCGGGGCAGGCACAGCGGGAGGCAGCGGTGGGACAAGGCTGCTGTCCCCCCAAGAGCCACAAAAGCACCAGCCCCCGGTGGCTCCGGGCTGGGGACAGAGCAGAGAGGAGGAGGAGGATTGACCACAGGGCTTGGCCACTCACCGGCGCAGCAACACCTCCCTCTTTTATTAACGGCAATTATTTCCCTTTCCCAGTTATTATGATTAACACCTGGAGGTTGTGCTGGATCAAGTACTGGCTTCTGCTAAACGTTATTATAAACACACATACATAGATATATAAAGATCATATATAGAGGTTTTTCCCCCCCACACCTTCCCAGATTTACTTTCTAGCCCACTGTGGGCCCAAAACAGCACCGGTGCTCGGGGGACCCACACATTTCTCACTTGTGGCCAGTGGGAAAAGCATGAAGCCGAGGGGCTGGTTTCTCTGCTGGTGAAACGGAGCCGGTGGAGCTCATGGTAATTTATATCCGCTGGCCCTTCCTTTTCTGTTAGCTTGGCCCTGGGCTCCCCAAGGCATGAAAAGGTCTCATAAATTCCTGAAGCTGACAGAGGGCCGTTTGGCTTCGTTGGATCCTGCAGAAACTAAATGTGCCATCTAAGGTAGTACCACGTACCCTGTGGCTACAGAAAAATGATCTTGGCTGGAATTCTGCTAAACCGCTCGGCGAGCGAGAGTGAGTGATTTGGGGCCGTCCGGCGCTGGGAGGCAGTCGGGGCTCTGCAGAACAGTCTGCAACTGCCTGTAAAGGGAAAAAGAGGATTTTGCAGCCTCTCACACCGCACAAACCAAAGAGGGTGGGGGTTTGGGTGGGTGGGGGGCTGCAGTAACCCCTGGTACAGACTCCTTTGCCGCAGCAAGAGCAAGATGAAGCTTATTGCCGTGTATCTCCAACCCAAACCTCACTGCTGTCATTCAGGAGACCACGGCAACACGAGAGGTGAGAGCATCCAAGCCCTGAGGCCACGAGGAANTTTCCCAGTTATTATGATTAACACCTGGAGGTTGTGCTGGATCAAGTACTGGCTTCTGCTAAACGTTATTATAAACACACATACATAGATATATAAAGATCATATATAGAGGTTTTTCCCCCCCACACCTTCCCAGATTTACTTTCTAGCCCACTGTGGGCCCAAAACAGCACCGGTGCTCGGGGGACCCACACATTTCTCACTTGTGGCCAGTGGGAAAAGCATGAAGCCGAGGGGCTGGTTTCTCTGCTGGTGAAACGGAGCCGGTGGAGCTCATGGTAATTTATATCCGCTGGCCCTTCCTTTTCTGTTAGCTTGGCCCTGGGCTCCCCAAGGCATGAAAAGGTCTCATAAATTCCTGAAGCTGACAGAGGGCCGTTTGGCTTCGTTGGATCCTGCAGAAACTAAATGTGCCATCTAAGGTAGTACCACGTACCCTGTGGCTACAGAAAAATGATCTTGGCTGGAATTCTGCTAAACCGCTCGGCGAGCGAGAGTGAGTGATTTGGGGCCGTCCGGCGCTGGGAGGCAGTCGGGGCTCTGCAGAACAGTCTGCAACTGCCTGTAAAGGGAAAAAGAGGATTTTGCAGCCTCTCACACCGCACAAACCAAAGAGGGTGGGGGTTTGGGTGGGTGGGGGGCTGCAGTAACCCCTGGTACAGACTCCTTTGCCGCAGCAAGAGCAAGATGAAGCTTATTGCCGTGTATCTCCAACCCAAACCTCACTGCTGTCATTCAGGAGACCACGGCAACACAAGACCTGAGAGCATCCAAGCCCTGAGGCCACGAGGAACCTCAAAAGAAGTACACGCATTTATAAGAGGAACAAAACCCTGCAGGGCAAAGCAAAGCAAAGGAGAAAGTCTTGGGTTGCTCAAAGGCTGTGCACAAACCCAGTAATTCCCTTGTCCCTTTACTCCTCCCAGCAAAACAGCAGAGGAGAAAGACTCTGGAGTGCTGTGTCCAGTNAGCAGCCTGACCTGTTCTTCCTGGGTCAGGAAGGGCAATAGCCTAATAGACAAACAGGTTCCATGTAGTGAAAAAGCAAGGACATCAGAAGCATCGCCTAAAGCAGCAGAAAGCTCAGGCTGCAACGACAGCTTCTTCCTCCTGCTCCACTTTGCCGGTGGCACCACAGCCCCAGCAGTCACACTGGTCACCTCCGTGTCCTGTCACACAGAGCAGGATTTGCAAGAACAGGTTTCTGAAAGCATAAAAATGCAGCAGTTCCCACATCCCTTGGGGTTGCTCCCCCCATAACTGGGAGAAATTTGGTCTTGATGTGAGCTCCGAGCTCCTCTGAGTCCCCTGTCTGGAGCCATCATGGACAAGCCATGGTGAACCCAAGGAAGATGCTTTGTTCTGTGCCTCTGGCGTCTGCCCACACCTCTGCTGTCTGGGTCTGAGCTGGGCTGGGCTGCCAGGAGAGGAGGAGAAGTGCAGAATACAATGTTTGTCCTGAAACCCTTTTATTTTTTGGTCACAGGTCAGTGAAAGTCCTGCAAGTCCAAACCTTCCACTTCTACCAGTGTTGCCCCATCCCTGGCACTGACCAAGGCCCAGGCACCAGCTGGTTCAGCGGGGACATTAGGGAGCAGCAGCAGTTCACAGAGGTCAGCATTCCCGGTGCCGGGGTTAGAGACCGCTCTTTGAAATAGCAGATTATCACTGTCTTCAGGCTCATCCAGGGCAGGTCCCAAGTGAGCAGCTGAAGAGAAAGCCAAGGACATACAAACATGATGTCCAAGCTGGAGACTGTCACAGGTTGTTCCAGATGCTATAGTCCCTGTGTCCCAGCATGTCAGAGACACGGGATTCAGCTCCCCCCCACCCCATCATGCTGCCCTCCTGCCACCCAGGCAGGGCAGGCAGCAAAGCCACACTCCTTCCCTTTCTTGCCTGCGAGACACGTTTGCTGCTGCCACCAGATGCCTAAGGATAAGTGAGAACCCACACTGATCTCCGGGAACGGTCAAGGCTGTCTGTCATCACTCTTTTTTTAAGCTATTTGGAGAATAGCTTGTTCCCGTTTGAAGCAAAGTCAACACTCCTGCTATCTTTGGGATCTCTGGCCCTAGAGACAGGAATTTTACTTTTCAAAGGGCAAAACAAAGCAGCACTGATGGGTATGGTAATTGCTTCTGATGCCATCGGAGCTGCGGATAACACAAGAGGCGATTTAAGGCATCTTTCAGAGTCCCCCTGCCTTCACATGTGTTTTCTTCTGTCCCCTCCCCACCACCCAGCCCCACCTGTAGCATCTCCCGGCAACAGCCCCCTTCTAATGAAACCTGATGGGCAAACCCAGCAGGACCCCCCAGCTGGTATCAGGCACCAGTGGTCGATCCTCTCCCTTCCCAGCCCCCGGCAGGAGCAGCCTGGGCCATGCCCACCACTGTCCCTGGCACTAGGGACACCTCTGGGGTGTTCCGCTTCTCCAAACCTTGGCATCTCCAGGTGAAGAGGGGAGGTGCCTTTGCTCACCTCAAAGATGGGGAGGTAACACCCCCAGTGAAGGCTAAACACGGCTGGCACAGACATGTCCCACTCACTCACATTCAGAGGAGGCTTCTCTCTTCAGTTTGTTTTCCAGGAAGGACACATCTCAAAGGCTAAAGTAAAAACACTTTGCTCAAAAAAAGTTAGCTAAAACCTTATGCAGTTATAAGACTACAACTCGGTTAATGACACCAGTTGGGAACTGGACACCAATCCTCCATTTCTTTCAGTTTTACGTTGCAGTGAGGTCCCAAAGAGTGACTGTTTTCCACAAATGTGTTCTCCCCAACTTTTCACGGTCCCTGCCAGCCCTGCCCCGCCACCCAAGCAGCCCCTCGCTGCCCTGTCGGGGAGGTTGGCTGGGCCGAGCAGGGCTCCAGGAGCCGCCTGCCTGCTTTTCCCTCCTCACATCAAAGATACAAGTGTCACCTGCAGCCGTAACCAGTAGCAAATCTGTGCTGGTTTGTGTACAGAACGGCTGTCTTGTACCGGCAGCCGCTGCTGCTGTCAGTGCCAGCGGGCCCCGTGTAGGGATTTGCATTTCAGAAGGAGCCCGCAGCCGGCTGCGATGTTGCACGTCTCCTCCGCTCCTCATATTTACATACGGCTCACAGCCAGGAGCATCCCCATCCCTCCCTGCCTGGCAGGTTTGGTGGTGTTGGGCTTGTTTGTCCCTTAGTGCACAGCATCCGTGCCTCGTTGATCCCTCACCCCACTCCCCAGCTCTGCCCGTGCCATCGAGCAGCAAGGGGAGGAAAGTGTCCCCTCCACAGCTTTATGGAAACTTGCAGGAATTTAACCCACGGGATCCACCTTTGATAGCAAGCGGCAGGAACTAAAGGTAACACAGTGCCTTCATCACAGCACCTGTGGGTCTCATTTCAAGGCTGGCAAAGCAATAATCAATGCTGAGCAATGAAAATCCATCCCAGGGTGTTACTGATGGAAAACAATCAAAGAGCAAACTTAAGGATGTGTCTTTTTCCTGTCCTGTTGCTTCTTCCACAAGGGAAGATTTCTAGAGGCTTTGGTGCCCCCAGAAAAAGTCCTTCCTGCTCATTTACCCCAGCAGCTACTTCTCCAGGCAGGAGCATCCCACTTGGCACTGGGTACCAACCCCACACGGCCTCCACGGTTCCAGAGCAGCAGCTGCAGAGCACAGGTTCAAGGATCCCTCTCCCGGCATTAGGGCTCTGTAAACAAGCCTGCACTCGGAGGAGAAAAATTGGCAGGTCTCCTGCTTTGAGTAAACAAGCCGTCAGCTTACCGCATCCCCCCACCACACGTGCTTCTTGCTGCATCCATCTTCCCTGATCGCTTGGCACATTTTCTCCTAACCAAGAGGCGATTTGATTTTGTGGAAAGAGAGGGAGCAGTTTTCTCAGGTGATTGTACCTCGAATAGAATCCTTCCCTTTGAGCTGGGCCATCCAGGAGAATAATCTTACTCCCCCAGCCCTGCCTCCAGCAGCACGGCAATGTTATCCAGCAATTTCCTTTGGCATCAAAGCTGAAAGCGGGGACGTCACCCAGAGTTAACAACATCACAGCAACATGGATATTCACCTCTTGCAGAGTGATAGGAAGTGGAATTGATTGCAAGAGACCAGACACCGAGACTCTCATTAACTTCTGCTAACACCTGAGCAGCTGACAGACACTTGCCTTTTTGGATTATCTTCTGCACATTTCCAGCCAGTGACCCTGGGTCCTCTCCAGCCCCTCTTTACTTAATAACACGCACCGTTACCAGTGCGGAGGCTCAGACCCATCTGCACCAGGCTCCCACCGGAGCATCTGACCCCTGGAGCATATCTGAGCATGGCATTGCAGATACTCTTCCTGCCCTGCCTCCCCCCTGCCCCTGCTAGTCGTAACACCAGGGGGAAGAGGATGCTCTCTCCCCCGCTCAGGAAACATTTCCCCCTGAGCAGCTGGAAAAGCCACGGCAGAGGCAGCCTGAGCTCAGCTGTCCTGATGATGTCAGGCTGAATTTGCACACAGCTGGTGGAGCATCTCTAAGGCATAACCTTTCTGGACACGCCAGAGCATCTGATCTTATGAAGGAATGGGTAAAACGCCCGCGGGTACCACCATACGTGGGCAGCCGTGCCTTCTGCACCGACCCCGTACTACAGAGCCAGCCTGCCAAGCCATGCAATACGCATCCAAGAAGGAATGTGTCGAGGAAGCTGCCATGTCAGCTTCCCGCATCTGGGGCCAGGTCTCACTGCAATTCATGGTGTCCAAACCCACCGATTTCTCTGTACAGACGCCCCCCCAGGCTGGCTGTGAGCTGGTTCATCCTTTCAAGGCCACAGGCTGCAAAGCTGGAGCTCAGGGCTGCAAAACCCAAATGAGAGGGAACTTTAAGGCAAGGAGGAGGAGGGATGAGCAGAGCAGGACACGGGGAGCACAGACCCGGCTTGCACAAAGGTGTCTCCAGGTTTGGAGGGAAGAGCACGGGCCGAGCATCACTGCTTCAGCCCCAGCGCGGGGCTGGCCACTGAGGCTATTTCCAGCTCTGCTGCACAGGTCCCTCCTGCCTCGCCTCCCAGGGCAGCAACACAACCTTTGAGGAACGTGGCAGGTGCTCTTTAATCTCGCCCATTGACAACTTTGCTGACAAGAAGCTTTTTTTCCTTCAAACTTTTTGTCTTGTCTTTTGTTCTGGTAAGGTTTGATATCCCCCTCCCCACTGTCGCAACGCTCCAGGCTCCACTCCCCCTGCCCTGTCACAGCCTCCTTTAAAAGGAGCAGCAGCAAGTTAACCTTCTTAAGAGCCTTCCTCCTCTCTTCTGTCTCCAACTCCATCCTCTTCTGAAGCCAGGTTGTGATTACAGGGCACCCTTCAAAGGACTAATACAGCCTGCGGAGGGAAGATGCTCTGTGCAGCCAGCACATCCCTCCGGGCATGAATCTCCCAAAGCATCAGCACCCCTGATAAGGATCCTTCCACCCACTCTGACTGCACCAGAGATATCAGCTTGGAAACAGGAGAATTGCCCCATTTTTCATTGCCTTTCCCCCCCTCCCTTTCATCCCATGCACACGCTGCTGTTACTAACTCAGCAAAGGAACAGACTTCCCTTGGGAGCTGCACCCTCCTGCCCATAAGAAAAAGCAAAGCCCAAGTGCAAAGCTTTGCTGGCAACCGAGCTGGTGGCAAATTTGCCGTGTCACCTTGGGTGCCCGGGGAGGACAGCAAGCGCGCGGGGAGGCAGTGCTGGGCACGGCAGAGGAGCTGAGGCTGCGGGAGCCTGCACCTTGCCCACCCATGCTGGTGGCCCCCTGGGTCAGGAGCAGGGCCCATTGGAAGAGGAAGAAAGCAAGAAAAGGAGATGCTGGAATATCATAAGAGGGAAATGAGTTTTCATCATCCTAACCTAGAGGTGCCTGCTTTTAAGACTAAAAAGCAAATTAGTATTATTTAAACAACAGGAGAGAGGAGACACAGCAAGTAAGTTCCTCTTCCCTCCTTCACAACATCTGTCTCAGATCGTCCTGCTAATTTCAAGTTACTACAAACTCCTTTAATACCCTGCCAGAGCTTTAAAAATTATATTTTTTTTTTCAAACCACAGGCTAGCCAGCTCCACAGCCTTGAATTAAACATGCAAGTGAGCAATGAAAACAGAAATTAAAAAAAAAAAGAAGAAAGAAAAGGAAGGTCAGGCTGTGTTTTCACAATGCACACAAGCCACTGCCCAGCAGGAAGGAAGATGGGGAGACAGTTCCCTCCGTGGGGAAAGGACATAGGAAATAAATGGTGAAAAGCCCACCTCCTTCCCAGCACAGCACCTGCCAGACATGAGCTGGAGCTCCGACGGTGGGGGGGGACAGCCCTGGTACTATGAAGCACCCCCCAAAGAGCAGCTGGGGCCAAAGACGCAGTGGTCCTGGCCAGGCTGGCTCAGCCAGGCCTTCCCAGCCCCAGCTTCCCTCCTCTCCAGCAACCACAGCATCTGTCTGGGTCTTCCCTTTCCCAGGGACACACTCTGCACCCACTCACTCATAAGCAGCCCCAGCTGGTCCCAGGCGTGTCTCAGCAGGAGGTTTTAATCTCCTAATTGGCACATCCCAGTGGAAAAGCATTTAGAAAGATGCTGCTGCTCTTGGGGGGTTCTTCTCCCATGAAACAGCCTATGATGGTGCATGTGCTGGGGGCGCCTCTGCTACCCTGTGCAGGGCACATCAGCCTTCACCCACCCCAGTGAGGCTGGGCTGGGGGAGAAGCAGAGCCCGTATCCCTGGGGAGTGGAGGATGCGAGAGGCATGAGGGCTTTGAGGGGCAGAGCAATGGTAAGGAGGGAAAAAAGGCTTCTGGTTTTATGTGCAGGTAGCACAAAACTGCGGTAATTCGAAGTGCTCAGCAGGAGAGGAAGTGAGATGAGGTAGAATCTGGTGGAGCTTGGCTCCAGATGTTCTCCGAGTCTCATGGTCCACCAGGGTGGCTGAGAAGCAGGACACAAAACAGGGAAATGGCCCAACTTTGGCAGCAAATGCATCTACAGAAATATTCCCCCAGTCCCTACGCTTTCTCATCTATCAGGGAGAAGAAGCAAAGGCTGAAAAATACAGAGGGGTTCAAAGCTCCTGTAAATCAGTGTCACTGACTAGAGTAAATTTACACTGATTTATTCCTGTGAAAGACCCGTCTGGAGAGGGAAAGCTGTGCTTTCTCTTTCTGGACAGGAACAAATTTAAGAAAACCACAATGAGGAAAAACTGGGTTGGAACCACCAATTTTACAACAAATCCCCTTCTCCATCGCACTCTGGACATGGAGCCCCTCAGAGGAGCTGCCTGTCGATGTCCCCACGGAAGCAGCAGCTCGGGACCCTGTGAGCAAAGTGCCCCCTCACCTTCACAGACCCCACATCTCTTCCTATATCTAGGATCTGGAGCTTAAATAAATATGTGACTATGTAAATAAATACAAAGTGTGTAGCTTGAGAGGCAGGTTAATGGCTGGGGAAGCCAGGCTTGACCTCGGTGACATTTCAAATTAGTTCTGCTGCGCTGCGCTGGTGCTTTGAAAGGATTTGTGTTTGGGCTGGATGGAGAAAGAAATGTTAAAATTCATCATGTGAAGAGGCTCTCCCGAGCTTCCTTCCTCCTGGGGAGAGACCTCCGCCTCCTCTGGCATCCTGGGGCGAATGGCTGAGCTGAGGAGATGCTGGGGAAGGCGGGCAGCTTGGAAGTGGGTATGTAGGAGGAGATGCTGGGGAAGGTGGGCAGCTTGGAAGTGGGCACATACACTGCTCTTACCCTAATGTAGCTCCCAGGGACGTGGGGACGGGCAAGCTGGGAGCCAGCATGGAGCATCACCCCTGGCACATCAGCCTCAGGGGGTCACCAAGCTGGGGCAGCTGGATCCTCTCCTGCTTCAGGTCACTCAGGTTTTGGGGCAAGTGTGTAATACATCCACACGCCTATGTTATATTGAGACGCACTCGTGTGTGTATAATATATATGCATACATATGCATGCACAGAGATAAAATTCATTAGAAGTGGGCAGAGAATACATTACTAGTGCTTAATACATGCGCTGAAAGGCAAGTAGATGGCAGAAAAGAATACATTACAAAAGGGGTCATTTGTACAGGTATAACTTGGCCCTCTTGTGACTGTATGTCATGATACAGATTTTAACTACCCGAATCCATGCTGGCTTTCCCGCAGGATGGCATCTCTGACACCAGAGCAGCCTTCTGCCAGGGCAGCCTTCAGCTTTCAAGCGTGAAGCATATTAATTCCTTAGTGAACTGATGGGACAATTTTTAAGGTGGAAGCAAAAAAAGTTTCCCACTCACCCTGGGGAACTGGCTGGACTATTCTGGCTGAAATTTTCCTATGGAAGTTCATCCTTGGGCAAACAGCATACAGAGGGAGTTGCAGGCCAGGCAGGAGAGGCTGGTACATTTGTGAGCTGAACTCACCTCTGGCGTGGAGCTGCTGCCGGTCCGGCTGTCTTGCTGCTGGGCTGGATGCTCACAGTCACAAGGACACGCTGCGGAGCCGGTGGGAGCCCTATGAGAGGATGCTCTGCCCGCCTGGCCATGGCTGCTGGTTTCGCCTGGGAGAGCAGGGCACGGCTCTGCCTGCATCCCCTCCCCAGCCTGGCCCTGACAGGTACCCGCTGTGCTAACGAGGATGCTGTAATGAGCGTGAAGCCAGATGGCATCACCGAGATCACCCAGTGAATGCTGGCCCCAGGCAAAGGAACCTATTTTTAACAACCACAGACCGGCCATTGCCAGCTCGCCTCTTCAAAACCATCCCTTCCTTGAGCCTTGAAATATTTCTTTTCTTTCCTCATTAAGGAGCTCTCACCAGGGCCTGGTGAATGGAGAAACACTGGCAGGGTTTATTTCTCCTGCACTGTCCCAATGCAGTGGCCCCTCCAGCCGGCAGCAGACCGTGCCGGCAGCATTGGATGGGGACCAGGTCCCCTCCCTGCCACCACCTGCCCTGGGGCTGCTGGGGACGGGGACATATGGCAGCAATTTCCCAGCCCAGTCCGTCTGCCAGAGGGGAGGGGACCTGAAGATCTGTCCTTCTGGTCGGCTTTTGGGGCGAGCAAGGATGCAGGAGCCAGTGCCGGTTGCGAGGAAGTGTTGGACTCATCCTGCCTGTAGGGATTGCTTGGGGCATTGCAAGCATCCTGCAGGGGTCTGCATTCCCTGTGTGCCAGTGCCGCTGCTTGTCACCGAGCTGGGTGGTGGCAGTGGTGGCACACAGTGATGGAGGGTGGGAAAGGGACTTTTTGCCCCCTTCCACAGGAGGAAAACTTTCTATTTTGAACGGCCGTGCAGGAAGATGCTGCAAGACCTTGAGGTGTGCGGGGGATTGGGCTCCCAAATTTTTCAGCCTCTACAGAGGACTGGGAAAATGTATTGGGATAATTTTGGCGGGTGGAGTGACTCAGCCTCCTGACAGCTCTCCAAGACCTTTGCCACTCCACCTAAACAGGGATTATTTCGTCCTCTCAGAATGGCTTAAGCACTAATAAAAGGCATTAAAAATTAATTTTCCACGGTGTCTGTTGGCGTTTCTTCCATCCCTGGAACGCGCTCAACAAGCAGAACTGATAAGCAAAACCCAGACAACGTCCTCCATGCTAATGCCCCCCGCGCAGGCGCGCTCCCCCCGGCCCGGCGTTCATCATTAGGGGACGGCTGTGCAATTATTAACATCCCATCTTTCTCCCTTTCTTAAAAAAAAAAAAAAGGGAAAGATTTTGTTGGCAGCTTGGTGATTTGCTACGGGTGTCAGGCCTGCTTCTCCCTCTCCTCATGTCAAATAACATATGCAAAGGAAATTTATACACGTGCACACAGGCAGCGCTGTATACAATGGTCCTCTGCCATCCGACAAGATTCTCTTCCACCTCCCGACGGCCAGGAGGGAGGTTTATGGGCTGTGAGCTGTGGAAAAGAGGGGAAGCCAAAGGAATAGGAGCAGAAGAAGCAGAGAGTCAGACCAGGGCTGCAACCCTGGGCTCAGCAGGGTCAGCTTGGCCTGCGTGGGCTTTTATTAGGGCTTTTATTAGGAGGCAACTCCTCCTGTGGGTCAGGAACCATCCAAAAAGGACATTGTAATCCCTTCGGCTGGCTGATGAAGTCTCGCCTGGTGCTTTTCTCAGCGTGCGGGCAACTGTGGTCAGCCGGGGCGAGGGTCTGGAGAGTGGGGGTGCCTGGACTGGGGGGCAGTGAGACCCCCCCCAGCCCTCCCAGCAGCTGCCAAGAGGTAGAGCAAGCTCCACAAATACCTGCTGCTGCCAGGGCACAGGGGTGGAGAGAGGCTTTAGTCTCCGTGCCTGAGATCCTGCAGAGGAAACAAGGAAAGTGTTGAAATCCTCCCTTGCAGCCAGAAAACCCTCTGCCAAAACCTCGCGGGGTCCCGAAGTGAAGCATCCTTGCCTGGATCAGGTATGTCTCCGGCAAGTGGCAACGGGATGAGCTGGCCAGGGTCTCCTCTTCCTGCTCTGTGGCCAAGAGGGGGTCTCCAGGGCCACTCCAGCAAGGCTGTGAAGGTGTGGGACGTGCACACTAGATGTTGAGCAGGATTTTTTCCCAAACTGGGGATGAACAACCCCTGGCTAAGACTGGAAGTCTCATCCAGCATTTGGAATCCCCATGTCCAGCTCAGGACAAGGTGCGAAGGAGAGATATCTGGCAGAGGGACCATAAAAAACAACGTGTGGACCCCAAAGTGACCTTGCAAACCAACACGTCGTCCTGCCTCACCGGACGGGCACATGCCCAAGCTAAATGCCCTGAGCTGGGTGCGGGGGGCAGAACCCATCCATGGGGGCTGTCATCCTTGCAGAGACTGGGACACCAGTCCAGGAAAGGCACTGGCGCCCCATTCCCAGCCAGCACCGCGGCTGCGCCTGCCTCATTCGCCTAGCATCCACCCAATTACAGCTAATTAGCTCTTCTGCCATAAAACCCTAAGGAGACAATGGAGAAAAGCCTCCTGCCTTTGACAGTAATGAAGTTAAATAGATATTTATTTATCCTTTTATTAGACAAACCAATTATAATTTTACGCTTGAAATAGCTAATTTTTAAATGTGATGTCGAAGCATATGTATATACCAACGTAATATATAGCCAGACCTGGCCTATAACAATCCTGCCTCATTAACAGCGTGGCTAAGTTAGTATTTAAATATACTCTAATGCACCCATTCATAAAATGATAATTAAAAATACGCTGAAATGCGGCTATTAAGACAGAGATCCTGATTATTTATAGGCTCTGGTTTTAGTTTCGAATGATAAAATCCTGAGTAATTGCTTGGACTGGTGAAGTTTTGCTTTCCCCCAGCGCTCTGACCTGCTGTGGCTGGGAAAGTAGAGCCTGGCATTTCCCAGCGAGCCTGCCATCCGTCTGGGCAACCACGGGAAGGCTGCGGATGGACCCGCACGAGGGCCAAGCCGGTGAAGTCCCCTGTGCCCCCACGGCAGAGGGAAGCCCGGCATGTCCCCAGAGTACGTGCACACTTTCCCTCCCCCTGCGAGATGAGCAATGTCCATCTGGCATCTCCAGAAAGTTTATGACAAACCGCAGGAGGAAGAGAAAAGCTGCTGCGGTTTGCAAAGCAAACAGCCAAGGGGGCATGCTCCTAAAGAGGTCACCGGAGAGGAGCCTGTGGATGCACAGTGTGCCATCCGGGTGCCTGTGCCTCAGAAATCAGAGAAATACGATAATTAAACCACCCTGGCCCCAAATATTTGCAAACGCCTAATTGCAGGCTGGAGGCGACTGGTAATGAGGGGTTTGGATTCCTTCTAAGAGCACAGTGCTAGTGTCTCCTGACTGCGGGAGCTCGCCCACGGCTGCTCTCGCTGGCCCCGTGGGGTCCCTGTGCGCTGCAGCATCCCTCATCCAGCAGCATCTGCCTCCCTGACAGGTCAGTGGGCATTACTCCAGCTTGGGCAGCAGAATGCCAGATCCTAAATTTCCTTTTTCCCCCCCAGGTTTGTTGGTCATTCCTTCCATGCTGAGCAATGTGGTGGGGATGGGAGCTCACGAGGAGGCTCAGCACGCTCTCGGTAGGGCTGTGAAGGAGCCAGGTTAAATTCCCAGGATGTCGCAGGCAGGCTGGGGGACGCATCCCCCTGCCCAGGGGGTGGAGGAGCCCAGACTGATGCTTTTTCCCGATGGGCAGGTGGCAACGCCCTGCCTGGTCTCACAGCCCTGGCACAAGGAGCACCGTGATGTCAACCAGAACCTTCCCAACAAGCTCCTCCACCTGCACCCAGCTCTCCCAGAGTGGTTTGTATGAAATGAGTTTGCTGGGGCTCAGCCTGACCTGCAGAGCTCTGGGCTCTCTACTTCTATTTGCCCTGTGGGAAATCAGAGGTAACAGGGGCTGCAACTGATGCACTATGTTTTACTATCCTGCCTGGTCCAGCCCCCCATCCAGGCTCCAATCCAAGCCCATCCCATGTACTCTCCCCCTGCTTCAGCGCTCTTCCTCCTCCTCCTCCTCCCCACGTCTCTCCTGCCCACCCCAGCAAGGTGCTGCTGTCCTGTGCAATCCCTGATGCACACAGCGTCCCTCTGCTGCCAGACTGGAGCGAGGAGGGGATTTATTAATTTCCAGACAGTTGGAAAGCAAAGTTGCCGAGCGGCAGGTCAGGCTCGGGGCTGTCCAAGCTGTTTGCCCTCAAAGCGGTTCAGGTCCCTCCCCACTTGTCCTGCTCCACTCGTGCTCTCGTACGGGTTCCCAGCAGACACCGGTAATCACTGGTGGTCCTGTCACCCCCGTCCTCCCCGGCTGGAGCGGGGTCTGGTTTCCCCCTGCCTTTCCTTGCCATCTGGACGTGGGATCGGGTGGCTGGAGACCATCTGACTTCTCAGCCAAGTGCTAGATACCAGAGATCATAGAAGGACTTTTAAAAAATTAATTTTGCTGGCTATAAAGCTCCAGAAATTGTGATTCTGTGCTCAGCTCAGCTGTCCACTTCGGCTCTGGGCAGGATCTACCGCAGCGCGGCGTGACCCCATGGCAATTGGAGCCATCTGGCCCGGTAGCCCAAGCCCCACAGCCCTGGTCCCAGCCCAGCACATGGATCCCGATGTTGCTGATCCTGTCTGGTCCTTTGGCTCTTCAACAACTCCCCTCTTCCCACAAGGCTGGGGGCCTCCTGCACACGTTGCTAGAGGCAGGCAAGAGTGATTTGGGAAATGAGAAATTTGCTTTAAAGTGTGATTTCAGCTGTCTCACACCTAGTCAGGATTTTCAGCTAATTTTTCCGAATATTTCTAGTTGGAGACATTTTAGCTTCAGGGCTAGAGGCAAAGAACAACCCACGAGAAGTTGGCAGCTTTGCATCCTTGCAGCCCAAGGGCTGGGGTATAGGGTATGGTTCCCAAGAGTACAGGAGACCCTTTTCCAGCCTGTCCTTTATGTCTTACAGGAGTGAAGTTCTGCCAGGTGATGGCTGAGTTTTGGTGGGGCACGGCCAAACCTTTGCAAGCCCTGGTAGTAAAATACTTCACACCACCTCACTGGGTCTATCCCCTCCCTCTGCCAGGCTTCCTCTTCATATTTCTCCTACCACCACCTCCGTGCACGTGGGCTCTCAAAGAGCGAGGGTCTTCTCCCAATCCCTCAGCTCAGCCCTCTGAGCATCGATCTGGGCATCTGGGCACCAAGCCATGTACTTGGCCACACATGGGACCTGGCTGCGTGGTGGGGTCAGGGGGAGCTGGGGGCAGCGGTGGCTGTGCTGTCCCCTGCAGCTCTTTCCCAGTGGACACTACCACCTCGCCAGCCCCAGGGCAGGCTCCTCGCTGGCCCCGTGGCCCTGGCAGCTCCGTGGCCCCCGGTTCTCAGGGCTGCAGGGTGTCCCTCCACGCAGATGGGGGACCAGGGGGATTTGCCCCCTCGGATGCACAGGATGTTTTACATCTCCCATCTGCTTCCCCGTCACCGCTGCCATCTGGCTCTTTCCCAGCCTGGATACTTTCTTCCTAACCCCTCGCTTCTCCACCAGGCTCAGCAGCTTCAGCACGTGCAGAGCCCTGGCGTCTGCTGCCACTTCCAAATCGCCAGTGGTCACAGGCTCGTCTCTGCTCTCCAGCTGGGGCAGCGCTGGTGGCTCTCCTCTGCAAAGGGGGAGTGCTGTCTTCTACCCCCCTGCTGCTTTCTGCCCACAATGCTGTCACAGCATCCTCCCACTCCCGGGAAACCCATGGACATCCAGCTTTCAGCTTTACTCCTTGTCACTTCACCTTGGTTAAACTGAGCTGTTCTGCGTCATTCCCCACGGAGCAGAAGTGAAGATGGTCATTAAGGACCCCAAAAGAAAGAGCAGGACCTCCAAAGGGCTGGGAGGTGGTGGGTGTCACCGCATGAACACACTGTGCCACTGCTCATGTCCTCTGTCCCAGCATGGTCCAGGCAGGCCCCAGTGCTGAGGATGGGCAGGTTTGTGCATGGCAGATGTGAGTCCGAGTCCACCTCGCAGCACTGACGTAGCACACAGGCTGGGGGGTCCAGGCACGAGAGAGGGAAAGGGCTCCCAGGGCTGGGTGTGGGTTAGAGCATCTCTGCAGCTAATTTTCAGTCACTTGCTGGAATCATAGAATCGCTGAGGTTGGAAGGGACCTTTAAGATCATCAAGTCCAACCATTAACCCCCCCTAAAAAAAAAACACTCCTAAACCAGGTCCCTCAGCACCTCATCTACCCTTTTCTTAAACACCTCCAGGGATGGGGAATCCACCCCCTCCCTGGGCAGCCCATTCCAATGTTTAATAACCCTTTCAGTGTAAAAATGTTTCCTGATGTCCAATCTAAACCTGCCCTGACATAACTTGAACCCGTTTCCTCTTGTCCTCTCCCTTGTCCCCAGGGAGAAGAGCTCAGCCCCCATCTCTCTACACCCTCCTTTCAGGGAGTTGTAGAGGGGGATGAGGGCTCCCCTCAGCCTCCTCTTCTCCAGGCTGAACAACCCCAGTTCCCTCAGTCGTTCCTCGTAAGGTTTGCTGCCACAATGAACTGACGAGGAAGGGGCCAGAACCCATTAAATCCTCTGCTAAATGCGTTCAGCTAAGGATGTGCCCTGCCTGCCTCTTGCCATCAGCAAAGCCTCCCGGTGCAGAAAACCCCGGCTTCATTTCCTCCCTGTGGAGCAGGGTCTCACCTCAGTGCCCCCCCGTCCCTGAGCCGTGTCCCTCCTGTCCCTGCTGTGCCCCCAGCTTGACTGTGTCCCCCCGTCCCTGCTGGCAGTGGGCTCAGCTGCATGGCAGAGGGAGGGGGATACCTTCCCTGTGTCACACGGGGTGCAGGTCTCCTTCGTCCTGCGATGATGGGGGGGGGTCTACTCACAGCACCCCTACTGCTGGCTCCCTGTCCGGGGCCGCCCTGACACCCTGGTGATGGCTGTAGCACCTTTTGGGGGACATCCCAGGCTGAGGGGGGGAGGGGGGGGGAAGGTTTGCTTGCTGGTCCCTTTGTTTAGCTGGGCTCTGCGGGGACACCGTGGGGACACTATGGGATCATATTCTCCGGGGTCTGGGGGCAGCGACAGAGGTGGGTGACACTCCCCCCC